>CM055265.1:23720560-23758856 GCA_029237695.1 Conchocele bisecta | reverse complement strand
TTTATTCGTCCTCTCCTTGACTGGCGATGTTGTCTGGGATAATTGCTCGAACCAGATGAAAGATGACCTGGAGGCTGTGCAAACTGAGGCTGCCAGAATAGTGTCGGGCGCGACCAAACTTGGCAACATAGCCAGACTCTATCAGGAACTCAAGTGGGAAACATTGATCGACAGGCGTAAGAAACACAGACTAGTCCTTTTCTATAAGATGATAAACAATCTTTCACCATCTTATCTTGCAAACTTAATCCCCGTTCAAAGGCAGCCTCGCTACAATCTTAGAAATGCTGACGACATACCTCACATACATTGTCGCACACAGCAGTACAACGAATCATACTTACCACCCACCATTCGTGACTGGAATGCACTGAATCGGAACATAAAGGAATCTCAATCTCTGTCTTCTTTCAAAGCAAACCTAAACGCCAATTCTGTCAAATCATCACCACTTTTTAACGTCGGAAACAGGACGGGACAAATTCTTCATACACGCCTTCGTCTTTCATGTAGCGCTCTCAACTTTGACCTTCACAGAAGATCTATTGTTGACACCCCACACTGCACATGCGGATCCATAGAAACAGTCGGCCACTTTCTCTTGTATTGCAACAAATATACACTTCAGCGAAACACACATATTAACAACTTCCATGTCCTCCCACACAGCAGACACACTGCTCCGCGGCAATGCACATTTGACATTCGAGGAAAACAGCTTCGTAGTTCAGCAGGTCCAGAAGCTCATCGTGGCTACAGGCGCTTCGGCAATTGAGGAGACAATGTGGGCAGATGTCCAATACGAGAGCCACCATGCCAGCAATGAGTGCATCCCTTTACCCCCCCCCCACCCCCCCCCCCCCCCCCCCCCCCCCCCCCCCCCCCCCCCCCCCCCCCCCCCCCCCCCCCCCCCCCCTCCCCCCCCCCCCCCCCCCCCCCCCCCCCCCCCCCCCCCCCCCCCATCCCATGTATTCCCATGATAATGCCACTCACGCTTATAGTGGAGAAGAATTCATTAAAGCTTTTTCAAGCTTGTTTTCCAATCCACACACTATTTAATGCTTGTATCATACCATGTATTGTTCCTTTACATGACTTATAACTTAATAAATATTGTTTAAACTAAACCATTTACCCGAGCGTTAAGGTTTCGAACGCACCAAGTCTGTGACCTTCACCCAAGGCTTAGCAGGGGCGGGACGAATGTGGATTTGTCACAGGGCGGTAGAGGACCATTGGAGCAATGTGTGTATGAAATGTGAAGCAGATCGGAGCAAGGAAACAGAAATTATAAGCCATTTACTCGAGCGTTAAGGTTTCGAACGCACCAAGTATGTGGACCTTGACCCTGGGGGGCTTAGCGGGGGCGGAGGGAACGAATGTGGATTTGTCACAGGGCGGTAGAGGACCATTGGAGCAATGCGTGTGTGCGAAATGTGAAGCAGATCCGAGCAAGGAAGCGGAAATTATAAGCCATTTAACCGAGCGTTAAGGTTTCGAACGCAACAAGTCTATGACCTTGACCCTGGGCTTAACGGGGGCGGTACGAATGTGGATTTGTCACAGGGCGATAGAGGACCATTGGAGCAATGCGTGTGCGAAATGTGAAGCAGATCTGAGCAAGGAAACGGAAATTATAAGCCATTTACCCGAGCGTTAAGGTTTCGGGACGGACGGACGAACGCCGGTAACACTATATGCCCGCCCCCCTCACCATTCGGTGGCGGGGGCATAAAAGAACGATTTAATTTGTGTTTCTCAAGTCAGGTGGAGAGGAAATACGATCGATTACACACCGTGAAAATCTTGTTGTAAATGTCAATTGTCACGTACACCATTTCAGTTTACCGCTGTTACATCAGCTGTTATTCTAAGTATGTATGGTCGCTCGTTAGGGGCATTTCTTTAATTCATTTATAAGGGATGGGCTGTGGCCTAGGCATAGAACATATGACTTCCAATATGGAGGTTGTGGGTTCAAACATCGCCTTATGCATCAAAAATATACTTTCATAGTATATTCATCCCATTGATCTGTCGGATGAGACTGTGTTCCCGTCTCTATATGACCTTAGCTGTTGCTGGGACGTTAAACCCATTTAATTTCACTTTTGTCTTAGTTTATATGCGTAGAAACGATAATTAAGAACCTTTAAGTTTTTTTCCACCCCGTGAAGGAACGTGAATTTATTCCTCTAAATAATCATTTCTTGGCATGTCGACGCGATAAGACAAAAACGTTAATTTACATGAAATAAATCAATAACCATCGATTGCAAAACGTGATTATAATACCGTATTATACACATTTTTTACACAGTGATTTCAAGTGTTTTTCGTCTTGGAGCCGTAGACAAGAAGAAACGGAATTCGTTTCTACACTGCGTATGCGAAGAAACGAAAATTAGCATCCCTTATATGAACACACATAGGCGAAAAAGAAACATCATTACATTTACTACAATTACATTAGTTTATGTTTCAAAGCCTTGAAGGAATGCTAATTATCGTTCTTTCGTGACATAGAAATTAATTTTAAGGTTGTGTAGACCATTAGCTCTAGGCGTAACATTTACGTTCGTTCGCGGCGAGTAAACAAAATGAAATGTACCTAACAAGCCACCATAAGAATGCGAACATATAGCCGACATATCGCGCGCGGATACAGACATAATTGCAGGAGGTGGGGGGGTCTGTAATTACAAGCCGGCGTAGCCGATCTCCGCGAGGGCGAAGTGCGATCCGCCTCGTAAAGTCAGGGTCTGGGTGTCCTCCCCCATGCAATTTTAAATGCCAGATCACCACAGATGCGATTTCCTGACACCTAGGACACTAAAAAAGTATTCGAGTATTGTAGATTTTCTTCTCTTCTTTTTTTTTGCTGGGAGGGTGGGGTGGGGGGGACGTCCCCCTGGATCCGCGCGAGTCATTTTGTAGATCTTCAAAGTATTAACACGGTGATTCGTCGCATTCGAGTCATTTTATTTTGTCAATGTATAAAGTAGTAACACAATGATTCGCCCCAATTCGCCACCTCGCGAAACGTCCACTTTTTGTACATGGCTGCTTTAACGATAGTGCGCTTGCGCAAACAGAAAGAGGCTGACGGAGGATTCGCAACCCTGCAGTTTCGGGCCTAGAGGTTTGCAACCTTTCGAGGTTTCGATACCCACGAAAGTGTAGCTCAGGTGTGAAATGTACAGATAGCGAACACGCAGATAGCGAACATGCATGTAGCGAAATCACCGTAATTCCGAGAAAAAAAATACCGACGGACCCGGGACGATTTAAATCAAATACGATGAAAACTTTTTTATTTTTTTTATTTATTCTGACCCCATATTTATTTAATTTATTTAACCTGCTAAATAGCCACCTTGATTTATTTCACCCTATGAAGATAGACCCACGATGCACACAATTCAATTTTAGAAAACCCCACCATGCACAAAATTCATTTTTTGGAAAACCCCACCATGCACAAAATTCATTTGTTGGAACACCCCACCACCCATCCAAATTTAAATCGGGTGCCGTCCAACCCCCCCATACCAAAAATTCCGGAAAAGCCCTTAACAACTTGTTGGCTTTGATAATATTTGTGTACAATGTGTGTCTAGGCCTACATTTTTTTTGCCCATACATCTTACCTCCCAATGTCTGATGTCAATGTTACTGCAGACTGTATGTTAAATTTTCATATTTACCATTTGCGTTTAGGTCTTTTGTTTTGTCAATAACATTTTAACCTTCATGTTTATCATTTGTGTTGTTTAGGTATGTTGATTCGTCGATAAAATTTTAATCACTTGTCAGATTTTGATCATATTTGGCTACAATGAGTGTCTGTACATGCTGCTTTGTTGCGCATTGCCCCATGTCACAATGTCCAAGGTCAAGCTCACTGTGGACTTGTGTTCAAATTTTGCGGTTAGCATTTATGTTGAGGTCTTGTTTTATCAATAAAATGTTAACCACTTGTCAGATTTTGATAATAGTTGGCTGTAATGTATGTCTATGTCTTATGATGCATGCACCTCTCATCGCAATGTCAAGGTCACTGGGTACTTATGTTCATGTTTCAAGTGTAATAGGATTTACGTATACGTCTTTTGTTTTGTATACGTCTTTAGCTAGGTGCATCACATATCTCCACGGCCGTCCACGCAATCGTTGTGTATCTGTTGCAGGCTGTGTGTTCACCAGCGACAGTGTCTATGGTGATATCCAATCACCGGGCTATTACCTCGCTGACCGCGCCTACCCAAATGATGTCCAGTGTACGTGGCACCTGAATGCAGGAAATATCCAAGGCCGCGAAATGAGTCTGCATATAATCTCGGCCCAGTTTGCAGAAGGAGACACATTGAAGGTAAGTCACACAGGAAGTGGCCTCAACCCATATTTTGTATGCTGAAGAGACATCAATTTTCTCATTGAAAAAGAATATTTTTCTTATTTGTAATCAAAAGCTTATTCTGTTACCAGTCAGTTGAACCGTCTCGTCAAGATGGTTCAAATGAGTGGTAATATAATTTATTGCATGAAAACCTTGTTATGCCGTGTTGTAACCAATGTCATATATGTGATGTGACATGCCTGTAGCAACACCTGGAGTGAATATGATTGGCTGGCCGCATCAACCTCACTACATATTCTTATAAAAAAATGTTGACGTTCCAAATGACGTTCCTAATGGCTGTGACAAAGCAATGATGTTTTGACATTGATGTCATCATGTTTTAAACATCATTAGAGGCATCAGTGACTCAGTAAAAATACTGTAAATGTTAGAATATGCTCCCATTTAGTAATATGAATTATTTACAAAGAACAGGAACCTATTATATGGCATATTCATAATACAGGCTACGCTCGTTTACTCAAAGTCGCTTACGTCGAAATCACCGGTTACGTCGAATTACTAGCACGGTCCCGTTTAAAATCCTATTATTTTCCATATAACTGTTCGGTTAAGTCAAATTTCGATAACTCAAATTTTCCGTTTATTCGAAGGTATATTTAGGTCCCGAAAACGTAAATCTACTGTATTTCACACTCGTTAAGTCGAAATGTCAATTTGCGGAGGTAAGTAGAAGTTTGTCACCTGCAGTTTACCTGATCAAAGTCGGGTATTCAGACCGTAGTTAAGGTGTTAGTTTGGTTGACACTGATTAAACAGGCCTCCCGAAATGACCGTCGGTGATCATTAAGTGGTGAGCAATAAATGGCAACCATTTAATTGGACTGGCATTAAATGCTTTTACTCGAACGTTAATTAAAGTGAACACAAGTTGCGCGATTAGAAATGAGTGAAATATTTCACACTCGATCGTGTGTATATATCTCCCGAATGTGACAGCTTCAGTATAGGGACGAAACATTGAATGGGCGAGTTTTATGTTCTAAACATTATTAGTTTGTACAATCAAGTCTGGTCAGAAATAATCATTTATAATAGTGTTACAAATCAGTATTTCTTGTTGTTTTGTGTTGTTTCCGTCTATAATTTATTAAAATAATTCATAAAATATTATGTTCTTATTATTTATTTCATTGGTGAACTGAATATATACATATCGCTACATGCACATGTCACGTGAGCCACATCCGGGTTATCTATTAATTACACACAGACATGCATATGTGTATTTGTAAACAAACAGAAAGTGTTTAAATATGATTTGTCTTAGAAACTGCATTTAACATGTATCCATGTACATTTAATTGCTAAAATAAATCATATTTACTACTCAAGGCTACATCAGCAAGTAATCATTTGGTTCTAACTGTCAATAAAGTAATTTGTTGTCCGAAAGGTTGCGTACTACGGATACGTCAAACTACGGTTAACTCAAATTATTTTTTTATCTCCCTTCGAATTCGAGTAAGTGAGTGGCCTGTAGTTGTATTGTTGCACATGGTTTTCATGTGATAACGATTGTTATCAGGCTACAGGAGTGTGCTATGTGATCAGGAGTTACATGATTCGTCACAAATCCCATAAGCCAACTTTCTCCAGTCACATACATACATTTACTCTATGATGCTCTTACATCGAATTTTAAAAGAGATATGTAACGCGGAAATGTGACATCACAACTCGCGTGACAAAATCTGCGACAAACTACCGCTAATGTTGTATGTAGTATGTATCGGACCATGCTCATTTTGCTCAGTTTTCATTGCAATAAAATATCATAACTTAGACTTGTGAATAATTTTGCATCAATAGATTAATGAAGTAATGTATAGATTTGGAATTTGATGGCTAAGCTTTTATCACAACTTAACTATGTACTAAGAAAATAATAAAACACTGGAATGCCATATCAGTATCATTGTTTGACGTCATCTTGTTTGTGTCGTATTACATGACCTGCCATGGGTGCACTCGCTGTGATCACCGACTGTATTTTGTTTTAGCCAGGTTTTTTGAAAAAAAATCCTCCAGGCTATTGGATTGGCAAAACCGCGGGGTGGGCGGGTGGCTGGCGGGCGGACGGCGGGCGGGCGGCGTCCACAATCAATGTTAAGTTTTCGTGTTTGAGTCCATTTCTTTATTACTGTACCACCTAGGGCCACCAATCTTTCACAGCTTCATAATCAAGGGGTGCCCACCACATATCACTATCCAACATGTTACTTTTTTTTTAACTTGACCCATTATTTCCGCGCAGTCGACTTAGCCATTTTCAATGTTAAGTTTTCGCGTTTATAATGTTAAGTTTTCGTGTTTAAGTCCATTTCTTTGGTACTGTACCACCTAGGATCACCAAACTTTCACAGCTTCATAATCAAGGGGTGCCCACCACATATCCCTATCCAACATGTTACTTTTTTTTTAACTTGACCCATTTTTTCCGCGCAGCTTCATAACCAAGGGGTGCCTACCACATACAACTATCCAACATGTGACCATTTTGTTACCTTCACCTACTATTATTTCTACGTAATTGACTTAGCCATTTTCAACGTTAACTTTTTAACGTACGTCTGGTTAAATTTTTTTGTTTTTTTTTTGGTTAAAAAACTTTTTTGTTTTATACTATATCTCTGCAACTGCTTCGCCCATTTACCTTGAAAACTTCACATGGGTGTTTATCATCATCCATATTTTCATTCTAACTGCCAACCGTGCGGCCCCTGTGCCCAATGTCAAGGTCAAATTACACTGCAGCTCCATTATAACGCGGTCGCGTATAGCGCGATCTCCATTATAACGCGGGTCTCTCGTGGATCCCAAAAAAATATTTAAAAAATCGAGAAAAAAAAACAAAGAAAAAAAAAATGAAAAAAAAAATATAAAAAAAATCGTCGGACGTCGTAGTCATCGTGTAATTAGTTGATTCGTGATTTCTGCAAGTTTATTCAAACAACGAAGTTCAAAGTCCATGAAAGGATTATTATTAGTATGTTAGCAAATGTAATACTGTACCTTTAATCAGGTAATCATGTTAATAGGCATATTTATTAATCAATTCAATTACACATAAGTGTCGCTAATAAATGGTTGCGTGTTCGGTATAATATTTAGCGTTCTATAAATAGACTGGTGTTTTATAATGATCTGGGTCAGGGTATGGGATCACCTGGTCTATTGTTTACACTGCAGCCCACGGCAATCTCGCTTAAATCGTAAATTTCATTCACAATATGACTTGCAGCGTAAACAATAGATCACGTGACCCCACATCCTGAGATTATGCACGTATCAACCGCATGAATAGGCAGGACACGTGACCATAGGCATTATTTATTATCAATTAATCCGTTTAAGTGTCTGTTGATCGCGAGTAGTATACATTGTAATAAGCGTCTGTCTATCGCGAGCACAATACAACGTAATAAGCATGATTTTATAAATAACTCGTATGTTTAATACATTAATACATACAAGTTTGTATGTCATAGGCATAATTAATAATTACTTTAACTTCTGTTCAAATGACATGATTTTATATGGGTCCGTTGCTAATGGAATTCACGCAATAGTTGGTAACCGAAATGCGAATACCAGTAACCCGTGCAGTACCAGTACCGTGCATGTCCCGAAATTTTATAACGCGGTCGGATTCGATCGCGGTTTGAAATCTTGGACCCCGACCACCGCGTTATAATGGAGCTGCAGTGTACTTTGAATTTTTTTGTTAAAGTTTTTTTGTGTACTATATCTCTGCAACTGCTTCACCCATTACCTTGATATGGGTGTTTATCATCATTGTCGCACCCGCTTGCGGAAAGCGCGATATCGTCGGCATTTTGGCATGTCCGTCCGTACGACCGTACGTCCGTGTGTCCGGTTAAAGTTTTTTCGTTAAAGTTTTTCCATCTACTATATCTATTTTGTTAGTGTCCATGCCTCGCCCCAAGGCGCGACATGCAGGCCACGGCCATCTAGTCTACAAAAAGTGGGTATAATTATGTTATCCAAGTGTCTATGCTTGGAAAAAACCTGGCCTTCGTGGCTTTGCCTCGTTTCTTTGTTACACATGGATTCCTGTAGTAATCAACAGCGATTCTACTTTCACTTTCAAAAGTTGCATAAAAATACATTTTCAATTGATTTTTGTTCTGTTCCAACCATGGATTGAAATACTAATGGTTTAGTTGATATAATTTGTCAATTTGGATATTTCTACTCTCTCTCTTGGGGCTGAATTTGTCAAACAGCTCCTTTAACCCTTACAATGGTTAAAGAAATTTTGTCGTCTATTGTTTATTTTCCATTTTTCTTGTCAACAACATGGTTTGACAGCACTTTAGAATAATTTCCAATGAAAAGGATTCTCAAGTGCTGTTAAACCACGAGAGAGAAAGAAGGTAAAATATAAAACAACAGCAGACGACATTTTTTGTTTCCCGCATTCTAAGGGTTAAGGATTTAACAGGCTTTGAGCAACCGGGCCGTGCTGGTCAGAAAACATATTGTAACACATGTTCCTCACTCGCTACTCACATGGTCAATGTCGCAGACTTGGTGTGTCCACAAAACTTAACATTGAGGTAAATTTCTCACCATTTCTGTTTCCTTCCCTTTCATAGAACATTTCTGATAGTTCACACCTGCATTACTGTGATTGTCCTCTATCACTCGGACAAATCTACGACCCCCACTTATGTCAATGTCATCGTCGCAACATGAGAAAGTTTCTGATCAGGGCGCAAATGGGGAGGGGGTGGGTGGGGAGGGGGGTCATTGCCTACTGACAAATCTAGTTTCCGTAATAACCCTAAATACTTGGACATCATTTATTCTGAGAAACATGTATAATATATGGCTTCCCTCAACAATGGATGTCCCAATATTTATGATTAGTATGCTTGTACAGTGACAGTGTAACTATCTATTACAGACCCTGTATATTCCGGAATCTTATTCATTCCGATCTGCTGATTTAGTCCCAAAACAATTGCTATATATTTACATAGAGTTTATCAGTGTATTCCGGCCCTTGTCTATTCCAAATTCCCACCACCTGTTCCGACCCAAACAGGTAAAATCACACAGATATTATCTTAATGAGGGACACAATGGCTGAACACTTGTTTGACATTCACACTATGACTGTAGCATCTGAATAATTATGAACACGTAATTAATGAGTGACTATTTTGGTGATTAAATTCCTCAACGTGACATAACGTGCCACACAATGCTGGATGCGTCCATTACTGGTCCCATGGCTGTCCGGAACAGACAAGCTACACTGTACTGGCATTTCACAATATCAATGTATTTGGATACAATTTGAACGACCTGCTATGCAGGAAACAAGGTCACGGTTATTACCTTATATTTTATTTTGCATGTTCAGGTGGGCGGCCAGACAATGTCGCCAGTAATGCTGTCCACAGATGGTGTTCTGGATGTGGAATTTGTGTCCAATGGATATACAGAGGGCCTGGGATTCCGAGCCAAGTACTATATCGGTGAGATTGTACAGTGGAACCTCTCCAAACCGGACACCCCTTACGGACCCCATTGTGTTTAATTTAGATGGGTTTCACTGAAATTTATTTCATTTTTGCGGCTGTTCATGATTGAAAATGATAGGGATTGTTTATGAAGTGCTTTATTACAGTTGTAAGTCTCTAAACTGGACACCCTGGGGATCTCCCAGGGTGTCCGGTTTAGAGAGGTTCCACTGTATAATCTGCATACTTCTGGCTGCCTCTAGCTACTTATATTTTGCTGTGACTGGAGAAAAGGGCGTATGCGATTTGTGATCAGTGTAGCTCCAGATCAAATAGCACACTCCTGTAGCTAGCTACAATAATTCGCGTCCGATATTTTATTTACGGGTACAACTTGACCCATTCAAAAAATGAGAGCAACCGAAGTGCAACCGAAAAAATATTTTTGAATCTTCGCCATTGCATCCCTAAATATAGGGTCAAGTCACCAGTAGCCGATTTCACCAAAAGTTCACCTTACCTCGCTAAGGGGAGAACTTTTCAATTTCAGGATAAATTTATTAATAGCGATATATTAATACTAAATTTATTAATACATTATCACAACCATTTTGGCTGTGATACTGTAATAAATTCAGTATAATAGTTATGCATACTTTTTATTATCAAATATATGCCGTCGTTGGTTCTATATGAAATAATGCATTTCGATAAAAATAAATGATTTCTCACTCAAAGTATAGCCTCTTACTGCCGAACTCCGGGGGTGTAAAGAACATCCGGGGACTTTTGGGTATTCATCTACATTTAAACATTGACTTCTTTACATATTTGTTTTCTTTGAAACATGTGAAAACACCATAATAAAACAAATAAACGAACAATAAACATTTCTGACCTCTCAGCCGTCCGCCATCTTGCAGGTGCCCGGGACAGGAAGTTAACCCAACTCCGGGGAAATGGTCTACTAGGCTGACTTTCTTTACTCCACATGGCAAAAGTCTCAAAATGTTCACCCCTGTCAAACGTGTGGTCCATCATTTCGCATTTCATCCAAAATTGTTTGTAGTTTAGTTAATTGATTTGGAAATATAAGCCTATGAAATGGAGACAGTATACAAAATTAACTGTCTTTTTTAGTAAAAAAATCCCATACTGGTTTCATGACACAAACTTGGGAGACAGTTGAGTAGACCATGTTCTGTTCTGTGTTAACATTGCATATCACGTGACCTGGTATCTATAGACGCTGGGTCAAAGCTGTCAAAACTTTGCACTCGTGTGAAATGTTACAGCGTGCAAAAACAAAAACCCACGGAGTTGTTCGTACCCCTGGAGTTGGGAAGAAGGAGTCTACTTAGCTACATAAGTATTCTTAGCAATTTTGGTGAAATCGGCCACTGGTATGGTAAGGACACCTGGCACCAGATGTGGATGTTGTGATTTTGGTGTGGGGTTTGTTTATAAAATCCCTCTATGCAAGTAATCCTATTACTTTTAGGGGAAGCGGCCAAGTGACTTTGGTGTGGTATGGATCCGGCACCAGGTCAGGTTATTCTAATTCCAGGGCTGAATATATTATTTTTCGATGTAAATATTCTGTTCTGATTTTGGGATTTTCCCCCCAAATGCAGCAGGTTATATACAGGATTGAACCCGTTGGCGCAGCTTTAATGACCTTAGCTGTTGATAGGCCGTTAAATTGAATAAAATCCAACCCAGTATTGTATGGACTATATTCTATTCAGGTGCCACACAGAGTCTGGGAATTAGACAGGAATTAGAAACTGTATGTTTTTTCAGATTTTTCTTGAAATATCCTGTTTCACATTAATAATGCTAATTAATATGGAAGAGTTCATACAAGTTTCCAAGCTGTGGAAGGGTCACCACTAATTGAAAACCGTGTGACCTAAGAACATGCGCCATTTATCCTTTATGAAAAATAATTTCCAAATTTATGATTCATTCTGCAACTGGTGCCGAAAGTTGGTAAAATGATCAGAGCAAATGCGAAATAAAATTCCACAGTTACTATGACCATTTTGTCGACTATTGACGTCATTTACAGAAAATATCACTGTTTTCGTAAAGTCACATGGCTTGTCTCCACTATGGCTTGTTTCAGATTGCCCGGTGCTGGAGCCATTGACGGGTCGGATCATACACATGCCCGACATGTTCCACTTCGACAGTCAGGTGACAGTGATGTGTGATCTCGGGTTTGACTTCCTACAAGACGAGTATCACGGTCAGCGGTCAGTTGTCATGAAATGTGAACGGGACGGTCAGTGGGATTTATGTGGGAGGATACCCAAATGTCAAGGTGAGTGTTTTGATGTTGGCCTTTGCTGTCGTCTGCTATTCTTTTCTTTTTCTATTCTTCTTGCGGAAAACATGTTTTGAAACATGTGCTGTCAAAACATGTATTTTAACCCTTTTTGGCAAAAAGTGTAGATCCAGATGAGCCGGCTCGTGACGAGCCGTCTCATCAGGATCTGCAATTTTTGTTGAGCCAGCTTGCTGAAAGCGAGACATAGTGATCACAATGACGTCCGGGTGTCCGTCCGTCCGTCCGTCCGTCCGAAATCTGCGTTAAAGTTTTTAAATACCTTATATCTCTGCAGTCCTAAGTCACATTGACTTGAAACTTCATATGCTTATTAGTTATGATCCATATATTCATGCTGTATCCCACTCATGCGGCCCCTGTGTCCAAGGTCAAGGTCAAATGACTTAGAAGTTTGCGTTCCGAAATCTGCGTTAAAAGTTTTTAAATACCTTATATCTGTGCAGTCCTAAGTCACATTGACTTGAAACTTCATATACTTATTATTCACGATCCATACATTCATGCTGTATCCCACTCATGCGGCCCCTGTTTCCAAGGTCAAGGTCAAATGACTTAGAAGTTTGCATTCCGAAATCTGCGTTAAAGTTTTTAAATACCTTATATCTGTGCAGTCCTAAGTCACATTGACTTGAAACTTCATATACTTATTAGTCATCATCCATATATTCATGCTGTATCCCACTCATGCGGCCCCTGTGCCCAAGGTCAAGGTCAAATGACTTAGAACTTTGCGTTCCGAAATCTGCGTTAAAGTTTTTAAATTCCTTATATCTCTGCAGTCCTAAGTCACATTGACTTGAAACTTCATATGTTTATTAGAGTCATCATCCATATATTCATTCTGTGTCCCACTCATGCGGCCCCTGTGCCCCTATGTCAAGGTCAAATGACTTAGAAGTTTGTGTTAAAGTTTCTGTCAAAATTTGCGTTAAAGTTTTCACATACCTACTATCTCTGTAACCGTCAGTCAGATTTGCTTGAAACTTTGTTTGCTTATTGGGCATCAAACTTCAAATAAATACACTCTGAGACCATCGAATGCCTCAGCAGGTTCGACATGCGGGCCGCAGCCATCTCGTTCCAAGTAGTTTTCATATTTTTGAGAATAAAAATACCCCCTTTTCATAAAAGGACTAGTCTGAAAGTTATGTATGACTGGAGCTACAACACATTCTGCCCATTGTACTTGTGTGTTCTAGTCATGTAAATTTGTGTGTTGTAGTCATGGATGACTGGAGCTAAACACATTCTGTCCACCGTACTTGTGTGTTGTAGTCATGTATGACTGGAGCCACGACACATTTTGCACACTGTACTTGTGTATTGTAGTCATGTATGACTGGAGCTACAACACATTCTGCCCACCGTACTTGTGTGTTGTAGTCATGTATGACTGGAGCTAAGACACATTCTGTCCACCGTACTTGTGTGTTGTAGTCATGTATGACTGGAGCTAAGACACATTCTGTCCACCGTACTTGTGTGTTGTAGTCATGTATGACTGGAGCCACGACACATTCTGCACACTGTACTTGTGTGTTGTAGTCATGTATGACTGGAGCTACAACACATTCTGCCCACCGTACTTGTGTGTTGTAGTCATGTATGACTGGAGCTATGACACATTCTGCCCATTGTACTTGTGTGTTGTAGTCATGTATGACTGGAGCTACAACACATTCTGCCCATTGTACTTGTGTGTTGTAGTCATGTAAATTTGTGTGTTGTAGTCATGGATGACTGGAGCTAAGACACATTCTGTCCACCGTACTTGTGTGTTGTAGTCATGTATGACTGGAGCCACGACACATTCTGCACACTGTACTTGTGTATTGTAGTCATGTATGACTGGAGCTACAACACATTCTGCCCACCGTACTTGTGTGTTGTAGTCATGTATGACTGGAGCTAAGACACATTCTGTCCACCGTACTTGTGTGTTGTAGTCATGTATGACTGGAGCTAAGACACATTCTGTCCACCGTACTTGTGTGTTGTAGTCATGTATGACTGGAGCCACGACACATTCTGCACACTGTACTTGTGTGTTGTAGTCATGTATGACTGGAGCTACAACACATTCTGCCCACTGTACTTGTGTGTTGTAGTCATGTATGACTGGAGCTATGACACATTCTGCCCATTGTACTTGTGTGTTGTAGTCATGTATGACTGGAGCCACGACACATTCTGCACACTGTAATTGTGTGTTGTAGTCATGTATGACTGGAGCCACAACACATTCTGCCCACCGTACTTGTGTGTTGTAGTCATATATGACTGGAGCCACGACACATTCTGCCCACTGTACTTGTGTGTTGTAGTCATGTATGACTGGAGCTATGACACATTCTGCCCACCGTACTCGTGTGTTGTAGTCATGTATGACTGGAGCCACGACACATTCTGCCCACTGTACTTGTGTGTTGTAGTCATGTATGACTGGAACTATGACACATTCTGCCAACTGTACTGGTGTGTTGTAGTCATGTATGACTGGAGCCACGACACATTCTGCCCACCGTACTTGGGTGTTGTGGTCATATATGACTGGAGCTATGACACATTCTGCCCACCATACTTGTGTGTTGTAGTCATGTATGACTGGAGCCACGACACATTCTGCCAACTGTACTTGTGTGTAGTAGTCATGTATGACTGGAGCTATGACACATTCTGCCCACCATACTTGTGTGTTGTAGTCATGTATGACTGGAGCTAAGACACATTCTGCCCACCGTACTTGTGTGTTGTAGTCATATATGACTGGAGCTACGATACATTCTGCCCACCGTACTTGGGTGTTGTAGTCATATATGACTGGAGCCATGACACATTCTGCCCACTGTACTTGTGTGTTGTAGTCATATATGACTGGACCTATGACACATTCTGCCCACCATACTTGTGTTGTAGTCATGTATGACTGGAGCCACGACACATTCTGCCAACTGTACTTGTATGTAGTAGTCATGTATGACTGGAGCTATGACATGTTCTGCCCACCATACTTGTGTGTTGTAGTCATGTATGACTGGAGCTAAGACACATTCTGCCCACCGTACTTGTGTGTGGTAGTCATATATGACTGGAGCTACGATACATTCTGCCCACCGTACTTCGGTGTTGTAGTCATATATGACTGGAGCCACGACACATTCTGCCCACTGTACTTGTGTGTTGTAGTCATGTATGACTGGAGCTACGATACATTCTGCCCACCGTACTTGTGTGTTGTAGTCATATATGACTGGAGCCATAAAACATTCTGCCCATTGTACTTGTGTGTTGTAGTCATGTATGACTGGAGCTAAGACACATTCTGCCCACCGTACTTGTGTGTTGTAGTCATATATGACTGGAGCCACAAAACATTCTGCCCACCATACTTGTGTGTTGTTTGTAGTCATGTATGACTGGAGCCACGACACATTCTGCCCACCATACTTGTGTGTTGTAGTCATGTATGACTGGAGCTGCGATACATTTTGCCCACCGTACTTGTGTGTTGTAGTCATATATGACTGGAGCCACGACACATTCTGCCCACCATACTTGTGTGTTGTAGTCATGTATGACTGAAGCTATGACATATTCTGCCCACTGTACTTGTGTGTTGTTGTCATGTATGACTGGAACTATGACACATTCTGCCCACTGTACTTGTGTGTTGTTGTCATGTATGACTGGAGCTATGACACTTTCTGCCGACCGTACTTGTGTGTTGTAGTCATGTATGACTGGACCTACGACACATTCTGCCCATCGTACTTGTGTGTTGTAGTCATGTATGACTGGACCTACGACACATTCTGCCCACCGTACTGGTGTGTTGTAGTCATGTATGACTGGAGCTACGACACATTCTGCCCACTGTACTTGTGTGTTGTAATCGTGTAGACTTGTGTGTTGTGGTCATGTATGACTGGAGCTACGACACATTCTGCCCACCGTTCTTGTGTGTTGTAGTCGTGCATTGTGGCGGCCCCCCACCTGTGGCCAATGCCTACATCGTGAGCTCTGAGGAAGACGTCACCTTCAATTCCCACGTTTCGTACACCTGTCACATGGGCTACTCCGTCAACGGCAACAACAACGCCACCTGCCAACAATCGGGCGAATGGGACATCAACCCCAATATGTGCAGCCGTAAGTCATCTGTATGCCCATTTACCAGGAGATAAAGCCACGTGAATGTGTACCTTAGAAGATGTGAAATATCTCAGGAAACATATTTCGAAAATTTACCGTATTTTCTGTAAATGACATCAAGAGGTGACAAACTATCCAGATACATCTCTGTGAAAATTTCATCAACTTTCTACGTCATTTACAGAAGTATCACGTGACAATTTCTGTAAATATTTTACAGGAAAAACCGCATATTTCATTAGGTATACTTACATGGCTTGTATCATATGTGACTGGAGAAGCCAACATTATTATGGCATTTGGGCCGTCGACCGATAAAAAGAACTTGTTGGTGTTTGCGACCACCATGACCCCGGATCAGCCAAGATTGCTGTATGTTTGTGAGTGATTTGAACATATTTAAATAGTGTGTATACAAACGGCCCTTATTGCATATGAGAACCGAGCACAGGCTGTGCTTGGATCGTGGCTGGGGGCACAGCTTTGATAGATGAGACACGCCCTGTGATTTTGTACCTTTGACATTTGCGTAAATTCATAAAATACGTTTACAACATTTACAATATTTTCCATAAATGGCATCAAAAGTTGACAAAATTTTCAGAGTACAACATAACTATTTATTCCCCACGCCACCGAATGGTGAGGGGGGCATATTGTGTTACCGGCGTCCGTACGTTTCACATTTCACACACGCATTGCTCCAATGGTCCTCTACCACCCTGTGACAAATCCACATTCGTCCCGCCCCCGCTAAACCGAGGGTCAAGGTCACAGACGTGGTGCGTTCGAAACCTTAACGCTCGGGTAAATGGCTTATAATCAAATATGCCTCGTTTTCTTTGGCTGCCAGCGGGGGCATTCGTGTGCCGACAGGCCACATTTATAGTTTATGTATTAAATGAAAGTATGCAGATTTCCGAAGGTAAAAGATCACAAGGCGTGTTTCATATATAGTGGTATGTATCACACCCGTTGCTGCATGGAGCATAATACAGGGGGTTGAATGAATGATATCTCATATATAGTGGTATGTATCACACCCATTGCTGCATGGAGCATAATACAGGGGGTTGAATGAATGATGTCTCATATATAGTGGTATGTATCACACCCATTGCCGCATGCAGCATAATACAGGGGGTTGAATGAATGATGTCTCATATATAGTGGTATGTATCACACCCATTGCTGCATGCAGCATAATACAGGGGGTTGAATGAATGATATTTATATCTGAAGTAACCTAATATAAACCTAATATAAACAGAAGTAACCTAATAAACCTAAAGTGCCATTTTTTGCCTTTATTTTTTCAACTTTGACCCCTAATTGTTAGTTTAGAATGAACAATCCTAACCACTTATCCATAATCATACAATGCAACCTTCTCTGTGTTTAATAAATGATTTGTATAAACTGAACACCCTGGGGACAGACTTAATAGTTCGGTTTATAGGGGTTTTCGGTTTAGAGGGGTTTTCTATTTCCAGTTTTCCATCATTAACTCTTGGATTTGTATAGTATATACCATTATTACCATATTGATTAAAAAGTTAAGTCCCAATGAGACGATTCTAAAGCACTCCCAACTTGCCATTTGTATGGAGAAATAAGAAATGTACCCCCAAATTACGCACCTTAACGGGGGCTCGGCTACCCAGTTGTGTTTTATCATGTCGGCATGTGTAATTCCCAATAAACAGAGTGCAGATGACATGGGATAAAGGCCCCTAAGTATTTTGTGCCACTGCGGAACTTTCTCGATCAGCTGGAGCGCTCTTTTAAGACCAGAATGTTGTTTTTTTTATTGACATTGCAAATAGTGCAGATTCGCAAGGGGTATAGCAAATAGTGCAGATTCGCAATGTAATCTGAGTCTATGGTCTACACTGGTCGCAAAGAGCATATGACGCATTTCGCGTGTGCTGTGTAGTTACCGCGAGCTGCTATAATAGCCCACAGGCTACAGTCACGAGTTTACAGCCTCGTTAAGTAATTATCAGATTATCTCAATCAATCGGTCGGTGGGTTCACAAATAATGTGCCGATTATTTTATTTCCGTAATTGTTATGTACGCGTATAATTAAATTGTGAACCATGCTATTGTAATGAGCTTGTAAAACAGCAAACATGTCTCGTATTTAGGTCGCATGTATGGAATAGATTCTTAACTTTGTAATGCCGCTTATGACGTTAAAAAAACAGGCCGCTTAGCGCATTACACGCATGGATAGCACTTGTACAGAGCTCAAGTTAATGTGCGTAATTTGATCAATTTTGTTATTTCTTCCACACAAATGTCAAGTTGGGAGTCCATTAGAATTGTCTCATTATCGTGGCTCCGTATTTTGGGAACCAGAGCTGAACAATACTACCGGGAACCAGTCCATTGTAAACACGGTGTGATTTTGACACCCGCTTGAAACAACAACATTGAAATTGTGCGCGGTGTATTTCTTGGATGACATCCTGACAGGTGACCGTGTTTCCGGGTTTCCGGGGTTATTTTAACGCTGAAATATGGTTTTGGGACTTGAAATGGCGTCCGGATTACGGAGTAGAGGGGTTCCGGATTAAAGGGGTAGAAACTGATGTGTTTATATAGCAGAATATTCGGGACGTGGTCGTATGTTCGGTATAGCGCGAATTCCAGTATAGAGTGGGTCCGGTTTGGAGGGGTTCCACTGTATTCGGGAATGCTTCTATACAGGGTGCTAGGCAACCGGAGGACACACATCAGCCTCCCATTGCCATGGCAAAATTAAGCTTCTCTCAGTCGTGTTACCCAAGGTGAGATACCGACTTATTGATATCACGAAATGCGTTTTAAGTCACACAAGCTTAAATCCAATGAATGGAGAGGGTGACATATGACGTTGCAGAGATATGACGTCAATAATGACGTCAACTGCATACTTTTTCGAATTAATTTTAACAGAGTCGACACCACTGTGCGGCCATCGATCTCTTATTTATATATTATGAGTATGAATTGTTTGAGCTGATCCATGGTTAATGTCAATACTCTCAGCTCTCTGCTCACATACATATTGTCTACCAACACCAATTAATACGGTTTTGTTACCTATATAAAAGCTGATTTTTATTTCCAGAGAGGGGTTCATAATAATAAAGATACGCAAGCGTTTCCGATTTTAATCCAATAAATCAGTTGTTATACCATACGAAATACACGACCATGAGTTTAGCAACATAAGAAATACACGACCATGAGTGTAGCAACATAAGAAATACACGATCATGAGTGTAGCAACATAAGAAATACGTGATCATGAGTGTAGCAACATAAGAAATACACGATCATGAGTGTAGCAACACAAGAAATACACGACCATGAGTGTAGCAACATAAGAAATACAAGATCATGAGTGTAGCAACATAAGAAATACGTGATCATGAGTGTAGCAACATAAGAAATACACGACCATGAGTGTAGCAACATAAGAAATACAAGTTCATGAGTGTAGCAACATAAGAAATACATGACCATGAGTGTAGCAACATAAGACACGATCATGAGTGTAGCAACATAAGAAATACACGACCATGAGTGTAGCAACATAAGAAATACACGACCATGAGTGTAGCAACATAAGAAACACATGACCATGAGTGTAGCAACATAAGAAATACACGATCATGAGTGTAGCAACATAAGAAATACACGACCATGAGTGTAGCAACATAAGAAATACACGACCATGAGTGTAGCAACATAAGAAATAAACGACCATGAGTGTAGCAACATAAGAAACACACAACCATGAGTGTAGCAACATAAGAAATACACGACCATGAGTGTAGCAACATAAGAAATAAACGACCATGAGTGTAGCAACATAAGAAATCACACGACCATGAGTGTAGCAACATAAGAAATAAACGACCATGAGTGTAGCAACATAAGAAATACACGACCATGAGTGTAGCAACATAAGAAATAAACGACCATGAGTGTAGCAACATAAGAAACACACGACCATGAGTGTAGCAACATAAGAAACACACAACCATGAGTGTAGCAACATAAGAAACACACGACCATGAGTGTAGCAACATAAGAAACACACGACCATGAGTGTAGCAACATAATAAATACACGACCATGAGTGTAGCAACATAAGAAATACGTGATCATGAGTGTAGCAACATAAGAAACACACAACCATGAGTGTAGCAACATAAGAAATACACGACCATGAGTGTAGCAACATAAGAAATACGTGATCATGAGTGTAGCAACATTGTACCAACTTATTATGAATTTCTATGCCGGTTTTCTTGTTGAAAACGCCAGGTTTTTACCAAATTATTTTCCTAGTCGCTCAAATTATTTTTCACCGCGTCCATGACACTTGACATATGTGATGATGACGTCACGTCACAATGAAGTCATACAACGTAGTGACGTAATATAATGTGACATCATTGAAGTGTAAATATAGCGGTATGCCAAATTTCAGTCTGATATACGCACTATACACCAAGTTACATATTCGTTTTCACTATTTATTGGATGACCGTATATTCCTACAGTTCTCCACTGATCAAGCTCATGCTTCCCATATGTGACTACAATCATGTCCCCCAATGTGTAATATAAATTAACCTCAAGTCCTTACGGACTTGTTTTCCCCTTTTTCCACTTGTACGATGAACTAGTCCCACATTTTTCCACTGATCTAATTCATACTTTGCATACCTGACGACCATCAAGTGGCTCAGTGTGTAATACAAATTTTTACTCCCAACTCAAATCCTTATGAAATTCCCATTTTTGACTTGTACAGCGAACTAGTCCTACATTATTTAACTCTTTGCATGCTAGCGGTGAAAATATCTGCCAAACGAATTAGGAGTATAATTATGTTTTATTTACAGGGAGAAATAAAAGAAAGTATACTGAATTGTTGTCTGCTACTTTTTACCTATTTATAGCCCACACATTTGCCAGCATGCAAAGAGTTAACATACCTGACCACCATCAAGTGCCACAGTGCGCAACACAAACAGTTTTACTCCACCTCAAGTCCTTACGGAATTGTTCGCCTTTTTTTCGACTTTTACGTCAAACTAGTTCCACATTTTCCCACTGATCCAATTCATACTTGGCATACCTGAAAAAAAACAATTTTCCTATGAGAATTTAACATGGGACAAAAACGAGCTGCATAGTGCTGGGAGTTAAAAATTAATTGTTTTTAATTGACTCCGAAACCTGGCTAGATAGCTTGACAATGATTAAACTAAGAAAACAAAAGTTAGATTTTGAAAATCAGTCCACAAATTCCAAAATTATTTTTACCAAACTATTTTTAGCCCCCCCCTTGTTAAATTCCCATAGAAAAATTGTTCAGTAAAATCAATATTTGATGGAATTTCATTAAATGAAAAAAATAGGGAGGATAACTTTTTTGTTATTGATGAAAAAGTGCTTTACAATACATTTAAATATATTTTAGATTTAATGGGTTTAATAGCCAAAAATGTGTTTGCAGCAAAATGTGGAACAGACAGTAGTGTAATAAATATGCAAATGAATCTGCTAAACATGACCTGATAGGTTATCAACACAGTTTCCATGTATGATGATGTGCTTATGCAATAAATAGAATCTACGTAACCTTTTTTAGATTTAATGTGTTTAATAGCCAAAAGTTTGTCGGCAGCAAAACCTGGAACATAAGGTAGTGTACTATGATTTTTATGCCCCTATGCGATAGCAAGGGGGGCATATTGCGTTGCTCTTGAGGTTTTGTGCGTCCATCCGTCTGTACCCGTCCATCCATGTACATTTATGTCTAAAAGTCAAAAAGTTTGAAGGATTGCTTCAATACTTGGACACTTGAATCACCTGAACATTTATCACACACTCGCGCCACCATTAACACGACCCTGACCTTTTTTATCTACAAAATATCGTTGAAACACTTAGCCATTTTGTTACTCCAAAAAGTTTGTAAGAGTTTCTCCATCATGTATCTTCAATATTACTTAAATTGCTTAAATATTTGGACAATTTGTTCACCTGAACATCTGTGATGCAACCACACCACCAATGACATGACCTTGACCTTTGTGACCTTCAAAATGGTGCTGAAGCACTTAGCAATTCTGTTGTATGTCAACAAATTTGTAAGACTTTCAGAAATGACAGAAATTTGTTTAAATTTAAAGTTTTAATTTTTTTACACACAATCTCCAGTTACAGTTCAGTATGCCATGGGGTGGCATATTCATGTTTCACAAACATTATTTCTAGTTAATACACTTTGTCAGTACACAGCCAATGCCTATTTTTTTATGAAAAAACAACTTCTGTACCAGAACGTGTATGCCAGATATAATAGTTTTTGTTTTTGTTGCACCTGCTTTAGCCATCGTTGTCGTCGTCCGCGTCACGTCCACGTCAACAAATTTCAAAAAGTTTGTACATGTGAGCATTTGGAACCTACTCATGCCACCATTAACATGACCTCAACCTTTTTGACCTTCACATTGTTGGCAATTTCTATACAGAACTTCTTGATAGTTCACACATGCATTTCTCTAATGGTCCTGCATTATGTTGTGACAAATCCACGGAGATCGTACCTAGTTGCATGTCAAGGACTTAGTGCATTTTCAAAACTTGACATTTCCCCTCAAATTATTTAAAAATAGTTCTTTTTGGAAATTAACATCAAAAGTGTCCGTTTTTACACAGTACATGTATTAACATAATTTCAAGTTTGTGTCGATAGTGGTGATCACCAGTGTATCTACATGTGAAGAAATGGTGATTAGTTTTAATTACTTAAATAAATAATGTGTATAAACTTAATTGCGACTGCTGTTGATATTTATAATTATTGTACACCAGAAAATGCATTGTACGAATAAATATTGATTTCCGTTGAATAAATATTGTTTTTTATTAATATTTTGAGAAAATGTGGTTATCTCCCCTGACCTCGATATTATTAAAATTTGTCATTCAAATAAGGCAAAATAATGCCAATAAGTGTACCAGATAAAAAAATTAATTGCCATGTGTGTATATTAATGACAATGTAATGTTGACACAATAAAAGATAACCCCTACAATACATACTGATGTCCTGGGGGCCGTTTCACTAAACTTTGTACGACTAAAATGTTCATGATCGCCCGAAAATTTCAATTGCTGGATTTACATATATAGGCAGCCTATGCTCAATAAATGTAAATATAATAATTGTTTACAAGAAAATAGTGTTAATGTGAAATTTACAGACTATCATAAATTTGCACTTACTAACTGTCAAGGTCATTACCAAGGTCAGGAATGATCGAGACAAATTGTCTCCCCTATTATCATATGAACCAAGTATACTTCAATAGTAGTATAGAGGGATTCAAAATGATACCACCTAACGAGGGTATCATTTCTCCACCCTATATACTACTCCACCACCCCCCCGAAAAATCAAAAATTGGTTAACGAGGAAATTGTCTCCCACTAAAAATTGGACGTGAAAAAAAAAAAACATAATGTTTTTCAGACAGTAAATTTAAGTATAGAGGGATTCAAAATGATACCACCTAACGATGGTATCATTTATAACCCTCTATACTATTCCCACCACCCCCAAAAAATCAAAAAAATTAGTTAACGAGGAAATTGTCCCACGAAATATTCAAAATTGGTGTCATAAATACATCATGTTTTTTTCACGTCCAATTGACCAGATAAAACAATAGTCTTAAAAAGGATTTATTTTTGACACCAATTTATGAATTTATTCTAATAAGTTTTCTGATTTAAATGTGCCCACGAGTGATAGTTTATATTCCAACACCCCATTTTTCTCCTCCAATATAGATAATTTATTTCGCAGATCAGCAATTAATTCTACCAGCTCTAGTCTACCACGTTCACCTGTAGCCACCTGACAGTGTAGTTGCTTATGTCTACAAAGAGAGTTTGGGCACTAATGAATTTACAAGGGCATCTGGGGCATTGAAATTGCGGGGGGGACACAAGGAATTTTTCTACGTCTCGCTAGATGCCTTCGTAGATATTCTTTACGCGTAAACGTCTTACAACAAGTCTCACACTCCATTATATATGTATATGTTTATGTTTTATATTCAATTAGAAGTGAAAAAAACATAATGTTTTCAAGACAATTGAACATATAAATTTTATAGGTTATACAAAAGTATATTACAGAAAATATGATAACGTCAGAAACTAGAGCAGAAATAGAAAGTTTGAGAAGAAAAGCCGAATCTCTAGGGATTACTTATAGTAAACGGTTGAGAGTTAGGGGGTTGACAAAGTTGATAAATGCCACAAAGAATGAGGCGTTTACAGAAAATATGATAACGTCAGAAACTAGAGCAGAAATAGAAAGTTTGAGAAGAGAAGCCGAATCTCTAGGGATTACTTATAGTACACGGTTGAGAGTTAGGGGGTTGTTGACAAAGCTGATAAATGCCACAAAGAATGAGGCGTTTATGAAGCGGTTTACCCGCGCCTATAAAAAGCGGGGCATTTAATGACATATCCAAAGCGGAGGAAGTTGGTAACAGAATTCAAAAAGAAAGTATTGCGGGGTTAAGGGCTAGTGTAATCAAACCTTCAAGCACAAATAATTTGTCCCAAATTAGACGCCAAAATAATAATAAGAAAAAATCTATCGTTAGCGCGATAGTGGAAAAAGGTGAAGAAATATTGGGGGCTCACGATGAAACATTGGAAAAGGTAGAAAATGGAAGACGGGTAGTTACATTATCCTTTCGTAAAAACATTAACATTAACGAGTCTGAACGCATGTCCGATAAACTCGCTCCGTATCTAACAACCAATTTTTATTTGAGATATTCATATTCTTACAAGCTAGAACATATGGAAATGGAAATTAAAAATGGAAAACCTAAAACTATAATATTTCACAAAAATCTCGGTGGTAGCGAACCACTATCATCAATGAAAACCGTTAAAAAATGGCTGTCAGATAAGGAGCAAACACGAATAATGTCCGATAAAATAGACAGACCGAAACTACAAAGTGGAAGTTTGTAAGATGGGTAGAGGTTTCGAAAATAAAGCTAATACAGGGTAGTAGGGGAATAGATTTGGGACTACAATCCAAGAAGCGGCAGGAGGAGAACTTCCAGAATGGCTGAAGAATAAAAAAGGTATGTATTCTTTAGATAAGTATAATGACGACCTTTGTCTGTTCAGGTGTCTAGCTATGCATATGACAGATAAAAGACCCGACAGATGTACAGAAAAGGCGAAAGAACTTAGTAAGCAATATTTTGGTAGTAATGTGGTTTCACCAATTCCTTTTTCAGATCTGAAAAAGGTTGAAGAGTTTTTTAAAATCGGTATAGAAGTATATCAACCCACCGAATGTAATGTATGGTGGTTGAAAAAGGTACCACGGCACTATAATGAAATAGGTAATAAACCAATGACAATAGGACTGTTTAATAATCACGCATTTCTGATAAAAAACCTTAAAAACCTATCTAAAATTTACGCCTGCGATAATTGCAAACAGAAATTCACGACAGCGAGTAATATGAAGAGACACGGACCAACATGTATGAGAGGTGAGACAAAAGTAATATGTGATGGTAATTATTTAGAGCGCCCGCGTTCGTCGTTCGTGAAAGCGTTTTACCCAAAAGGTTCTAACAGTTATGGGGCGATCGATTGGATGTATTCTGTGGAAAAGCGGGAGGGAATTCACATTCACCACGAACAGTGCGGACACGGAGGTGAAAGATGGATTTTAGGAGCTCCGGTAGATGGATACTGTCCAGAAACCAATACCGTATATCAATATCACGGCTGTTACTGGCACGGGTGTGAGATTCATGCAAAGCATAGAAAAGAAGAACGCGCATCCACTATGAGAAGAGATACATTTATTAGAAAAAGCAAAGAATTCAACCTAGTAGTTATGTGGGAATGTGAATTCCAAAGAACGGGTAAAGATATAAAGATCGGTTGCGACACTACTCTTTATCCATATCAGATAGTATACGATTTTGAGGCATATCTCCAGTCAGAAGTTGAAACTACCGGTAATAGTTTAGAGTACGAAGCTGAGCACGTTCCGGTAAGTGTTAGTATAGGAGATAATTTCTCAGGAACAGTAACTCATATTTGTGATAAAGATCCTGCAAAACTTATAGAAAAATTTGTTTGTAGAAGATTTGAAAGTCAGGGGAAAAGCTATAAGAGAAGAAGTGTGGTCAAGATATGGGTTAATACAGAACATTTAAGTAAAAACCAAATCGCTAAGATCGAACAGTGGATAGAGCAAGTACCGGTTATGGGTTTTAACAGCAGTAAGTACGATATAAACCTAATAAAGAAATATTTTAGTAGGTGAACTATCTGCAACAACAAAGAAAGTAATGGTCGGAAAACGTGCAAACGCAACAATATTTCTATTTACTCCAGAATTTAGATTTCTTGATGTAATACTTTATCTAGGACCTGGTGTAAGTTACGATAGTTGGATAAAAGCCTACGACTGCAAAGGACAGAAATCTTTCTTTCCTTATGAGTGGTTCGATTCTCCAGACAAACTGGATTACCCAGGACTACCCGATATAGAGAATTGGTATTCCAAACTATCTGGGAAAATGTTAATAGATGAAACAGAATTAAGTAAATGTCGTAGAATTTTCGAAGAAAATAAAATGATAAAACTTTCAGAGATTGGTTGAAATATTATAACGATTTAGATGTAGCACCGTTCCTAGAAGCGGTGGAAAAAATGTGTGAATTTATAAACACAGAGGTGTGGATATTTTCAAAGATGCGGTAACACTACCTGGAGTAGCTATACAATATTTATTGAGAGGAACCATTAAAGAACAAAAATCTTCAAAGACGATTATACCGGAGGATGCTCTATATGCACCAAAAGAAGAAACATACGAAATGATGAAGGACGCTCTAGTTGGTGGTCCATCAATAGTATTTACACGCTATGCAGAAGTCGGTGTTTCCAATATTAGATCAAATGAAAGTAACAAACCTTGCAAGGCTGTTTTGGGGTACGATGCAAACGCGTTATATTTATCTACGTTAAATAAAGAGATGCCGTGTGGGAGAGAAAACTATACACCATATAGATACCCCACATAACCCTAAATTTATTAAAAAGTTTTGTAAAAGAGTTTTATCTGGAGACTGGTTTGGGTTTGCGGAGGTGGATATAGAAGTTCCACACAACTTAAAACATAAGTTTTCTGAAATGTCCCCAATATTTATAAACAGAGAAGTAGAGGTTGATGAAGTTCCCACACACATGTTAAAATATTTGGAAGATACTGGAAGAACTAGAGGAAATGGAAGAAAATTGGTGGGATCTATGACCGCCACTAAAGTATTGCTGTACGCGCCACTGTTGAAATGGTATTTAAAACACGGCCTAGAAATAACGGGAGTTCATCGTGTTATAGATTATATTAGTGGTAAACCCTTCGAATGGTTCGCAAAAGAAGTTACAGCCGCAAGACGAACAGGCGATGTAGAACCAAATAAGAAACCAGTAGCCGACATAATGAAATTATTAGGAAATCTCGTGTTGTGGAAAAATGATAGAGGCAACGGAGAGACATTTAAATACGACATATACGCGAGACGAAACCTGTGTTGACAAAGCATTAAGATCCGCGTATTTTGATGATTTGGAAGAGATAGGATATGCGTACGAAATATCTTCAAGAAAACCCAGGTGTGCGCTAAAGAGACCATTCCATTGTGGAATAGCGGTTTATCAACTAGCTAAATTGAGAATGTTGGAATTTTACTACGAATTTCTAGATAAATACATAAAAATAGAAGACTTTGAATTAATACAGATGGATACAGATAGTATGTATATAGGAGTTAGTGGAAAAACGATAGAGGAATTGATTAGACCTAACTTACTAGACGAGTTTGAAAAAGAAAAAAATAAATGGTTGGCTTGGGATAAATGGAGCGAAAGAGAGCCCGGACTTTTCAAAATGGAATTTAGCGGGCGGGGATAGGGCGATAGCGTTATCTAGTAAGTGTTATTTTGTAGAAAAAATTAATTTCACTAAAGATAATTTGGAACAAATTAAAATTAATAAAAACTCTGCGAAAGGAATGTCCAAGAGAACTAACAATTTAAATTGGGATAGATATAAACGAGTACTAAGTGAAACTACAGAAGATGGAAAACACATTATAGATGTAGCACAAAATAGAGGATTTAAAATGAAAGACGGCGTTATGAAAACGTACTGTCAACAAAAATTAGGACTCTCGGCATACTACGATAAAAGACGCGTGTTACCAGACGGAATACATACAGAACCTCTATTGATTTAAGTAATCGGGGGTAGCTGGGTGTCAGAAGACACTATAAGAAGTTCTTCGCGAACAAACCCTCGAGATGGCCCATCATCCAAATAGTAGAGCACGGGCTCATCGGGTTTGGTAATAGATCGATCTAGATGATATACATTGAGAGACCACACTGGATCAGTCGCGCGGCGGCTGCCACCTTCGAGCTCTCCCGGTTGATAGAGGTACCGGACGTCAATATCTGATGGAAGCCGCTGCTCCTCTAAACCAACGGGTCGCCCGCGCGAGACGGCAGAGGGCTTGCTCGTCACCCTTTTAAACTTGATAGCATCTACAGGCTTCTTACCTATCAATCTGGTCACCTCTCCGTTCAGTGCGGAGACCACGGCGGGCAGTCTGGCCACCCACTCGGTCGACCGTGAATGGGGGTCTACAAGTTCTTTGGCGTATTGGTGTCCGAACAGTCTCTCAGCCAGGGTTCGTTATTGAAGCGTTCCACGATCCCCTGGTCCCGGTGGATGTTGACGCGGCCGCGTCTGATAGAAACTTTATGCTTAGACAATAGATGAGAGACCGCGCCCATGAACTCGCGGCCGGGATCGACCTGGAGAAGATTCGGCCATTTGAGAGGACTCCTCTTATATATTCGGGAAAGAGCCTCGGCCACTTCCTTAGACTCTTTAGTGGCCAACGGCATCAGCCCCCTTGTAACGACTCGCTACGTCAACGATTGTCAGTGCGTACTTGTACGTTTTGCGACCGACGCGATCGTGAGGGAGAAAGCAGGAGATCCGCTTGGTGAACTTGGTTCGGCACCGGCACGTCGAATTTCGGCCGCGGAATATTGTGAGGCGTCGGGTAAATAGATCTGCCAGATGGCCTTGCTTCTTGAGCCATTCCTTGACAGCGTTTTCTGAAACCTTGGTCGCCGCCGCGAGGTTCTTGATGGCCGCGAGTCCCTTCCAGTACCGCGTGGACTATAGTATGTATTCGACAGCTTGCGCGTTAGTTTGGTATCAAGTTTGCGCGTGTTCATCGTATGCGAAGTATTCTAATATATCGGACAATCTCCAACATGCCCTCGCCAGTTCGTCCGGTAACTGCGTCGTTAATAATAAATAACCTTTGTTGGAAGTACAATTGCGATTGTCGCTGCAGCCCCATCGCGTTTGGGTTGGAACAGGAGAGGGGAATCTAATTCATCCAATCTCCCAGGATTGGTGGAGGAATCTAACATCCGCTTTGCGAAAAGGGTGGCCGCTTTTTCGTCCTCGAGACAATCTCGGGCCAGACGAATCATACTCTTTGCACCAGGTAAACGATGTTTTTGGGCAGTGTAGCCTACATCAATCATAGCGTTATAAAGTTCGTCAACTAACATCGTTCTATATATATATATTTATAAAAAAAAAATGTTTTAATTAATTAATTTAAAATCTCGATTGAATATAATAGCCGGCGAGACCCACCACACCCATTCCCACGATGATGAACGCGATCTCGCGTCCTTTTGGGGCTCTGACGGTACATAGAAATCTGAAAGTTGGGGCTCGGGATCCATTGGATCGAGACTTTTGTGCGGATATGCCAGCGCGTACTCGCGGTTGGCTTCTTCAACGTTCTGAAAAGTTTGCGCGGCGTGATTTTCGCGGCGAAGCTCTTCATTGACCCAGTCCAGATGGGCGGTTCGTTTTTTCGACCATGCTTCCTTTGCGCTATTGAGTTGTTCTACAGCTAAATCATGACGCTTTACGCTCCTCATCCACGTTCGAGCTTTTCATTTTAGAGAATATAAAGTTGCTACCGCTGAACGCCAATGCGTTTACAAGCGCACCACCTACTATTACTTGCTGATTGAAGCCATTTATTTCCATATATTAACTGGTAGAATTCCAGCTTTAACTAGATAATCTCGGGTCCAAACTGCGGCCGCTACATCTAAGGTCGCGAGCCCTACGTCTCTCACAGTAAAGTCCAATTTGGGAGCGGTTCCTCCTAGGGCCATCTTTGATAGTCGAGCATACCCGATACTGAAACCCGATATCACCACGGCGTGATAAAGCGCATTCACTAACATTTTACCATCTTGTTCAGCCATTGTTATAATTATTGCATATAAAATGGGTCGCGATCAATGTTTAAATGGGGCGCATCCAAATTCAACATTGTTGATGATTGGTGTTTAGTAACTTTCTTCTGAACACTGGCTGGTTGTTTTTTCTGGTATTTCCACACGCACAGGGCACCAACAACTGCCAGACCACCACCAACAACCCAACTCCAATTCACGAATTTGGGTTCAATCGGATTCGCCCAACTCCAACGGTAGTTGGTATTGGGTGACAAATTCTTTGAATTTGAGTGTGCTTCCAATTCGTGAATTGGGGGTGTTGTTGTACTCAACTCTGTATTCAGATGTTTTGCTGTCTCCGTCCCCAATCTCGATTGGAGTTTAGCCTCTCGAAGCTCGGCGAGTATTTTATCTTGTTTAACTTTTCGGGTGGCAGCCGCCGCCCGCCCAGCTGCCTGTCTTTGGGATTTTTTATATGCGGTATGTCATCCAGTGGCGGAGTAACACTCTGGTTCGATTGTGTTGGAGCAATCTGGTTCAACTCCGTCACTCTCGTGGGTGTGTCTTGTGTCATCATTTATATATTAATTATTAGAGCTTATAGTTCGTGGGCATATATGTCCAAATTGACAGTGTTTACCCGTGGTCAACGCGGTTGTTAGTGGAGCTAAGTACATTCAAACTTGTGATAAATTGAGCAGCATGCCGTTCTAAGAGTGTGTCCTATAAAAGGGTCAGTCTCTAGATCGTGAATCAACCCTTCGGTGTTTGGTATAGGGAGAAGTCTACTAACGGCGGTAGCGTACAAATGAATAGCCGCCGATCCAAGAGTTTTTGTCATCTCTGCTCCCAATTTGGATTCGTATCGCGCATACATTTTATCGATCTCCGCATCTGACATCTTATCCACCTGAAAAACTGAGAGACGCCTACCGAGATAATGCTCCGATTGTTCCCCAGCAACCAGCGCAGCTAGCCGTATCTCGTCGCGCCGCATTTTCATTTTCATTCGGAGTCGTTGCACTCACCCAGATCCCGATTGCTCTGTCGGATCATTATTGTTGGCAGTCGGAGTAGTTGGTTTCTTCTATTAGCTGATCGAGAAGTTCGTCGCAGTTCATTTTTTTCAAAATTAGTAATTTAACTATTCTAACAAGTCTCATCACTTTAACATATTTATTTAATTTTTTCAAAATTATTAAAATAATAAATGCGCACCACCCGATACTTATGATCACCATTATGCTCGCAACAAAGCTCGCAGCGGAGCACCAAATTGTTAACATTGTTAACCATTGTTCAGTATTTGTTCAGCATTATTCAGCATTTGTTCAGCATTTGCTAAGCATTGTTCAGCAATTGCTAAGCATTGTTCAGTATTTGTTCAGCATTGTTCAGCAATTGCTAAGCATTGTTCAGCAATTGCTAAGCATTGCAATAGCTTATTACTTTGCAATTTTCCTAATTTTTTCAAAATCGTTAGATTTAATTGATAACTTTATAAGCAGTTGGTTGATCAGTCTTTAGCAGAAGCTTGGCGTGCTTAGTTTTGCGAAAGTATCTGTCGAACCTCCAGGCGCTCCTCGCGCGTTGGGATAACGTCATTCTCTCGAAGACAGTCATCGAATGAGTCTCGGTCCTTGCAGTGAAAGAGGGCGACCCATTTCGTTTGCTCGCGCAGATCCTTGAGGACGGCGTTGTATTTTTGAGTGGATATCCATACGCTTTGCCTCGCATGGCGGCCAGAAAATGCGAGCTCGGAGAGCATGTCCTTCTTTTTGGTCATCGCCGCCTTGGCTGAGCAATCGTCAATCACGTATAGGGTGGGCTCGCCCTGAAATATTTGGTATAAACCACGCAACCAATCGTGAAGCCTATCACCGGGGTCAATAACGTATACCTCAGGGTCGGTCCATATCCACGGGCACCGCTGATAAGTATCGTTGTGTCGCACAGTGGGACATAGGATCACAATGTGACGAAAGGCATCGCGGTAGGATCCCTCGAGTAAGTTGAGGATGAAAACCGTTTTTCCACATCCTGTCTGCCCACATATTATGGCGGAGTGAGCATCTCCAATCGTGAATTGGTATTGATTGCTAGATTTCTTAATTTTTTCAAAATTATGTATTAATAAATCGTTAGATGATTTCTTAATTTTTTCAAAATTATGTATTAATAAATCGTTAGATTTAGTAGATCGCTGATACGTATCGACCATCTTCGATGTTGAGTTTGTGCGTCTGTAATTATATATAAGTACACGTTCAATGGCCCGGCTCCGTCCGCCTCTTTGTTACTGGATCGTCACACCCTCACTAGCGTTCTCAACTTGGCGTCCGCTACCGTGTATTTGGTCATCGTCGCTGGCTCGCATGTCTAGCCATAACGCGTATTTGGTATTCAGGAACTCCGCGAGGGAGACGGCCGAGAGATGCAGGTCTTTAGCAACTGCTGCAACCTCCGGAGAGCGCTTAGATCCGGCAGCAAACTGCTTTCTTACTTCATCCCACTGTGGTGCGCGCGAAGACCGCGCTGTAGAGTTGATTGGGGACTCCCTCGATCGTCACCTCATACCTTCGTGATTTTGGGGTTATAGAATCTGTCGGTTTTTCTAGCACCGAACGCGAACCGAGCATCCTCGAACAACATCAGTATACCTTTCATCGAGCGGGCGGGTACGTTGACGTTTAATATTCCACAATGTGTCGCTTTTGTTTTTCGGCATCTTGCGATGGCGAAGAACTCGGTCGTAAAGTATGGCAACGCGCCCGGCGTACTGGGTTCTGATCAATCGCGCTAGTTCGGGCATCGTGACCATGTCGTACTCCAGCGAAACATTATCGATCGTATACGTCGATAACTGGTCGGTGGTTATGATAACTCGGCCGTAGTCGTTGAACGTTAGTTCGTATTCGAGGCGGTCAGCCAAAGCGCTCTGATAGTAGGGCATGTGACTCTCCAGCAACTCAAAGTCGAGCGGGATGTAGAAGCGGTTGCCGTAAGCGCCCGCGACCGCGTGTCACTCGCGTTGTTATCTGCCTTGTTAGCAGCCCCGATTCTAAGTTTGGTTACGTTCTTATTTTTGCGTGGTGTCAATACCTTGATAGACAGCGTTTTCAAGCTCGTGTGACGTCTTCCACAGGTCCTGATAGCAATGGTAGACGTCGCTGTCATCGATCGACATCACCTCATTACCAGAAATCTTTATCATAGTCTTCTTGACTATGGCGCGACCCAAGTTCTGAACGACGGTTCGGTCCGCGTCCGTCGACGTTAGCGAAATAGTGAAAGGCGAGGCGAACAGTACCCGGAACAATGACGTCGTTAGCTCCGAGGTTGGGGAAGCGGACTAAGAGCTGCTGGTTCTGGTCGATCGTCGATGGGTTGTTCGTAATAACGACACTCTGTCTCACGCCTTTTGCCCCGAGGGGCTCACGCAGTCTGCGGTATGGATTGAGTTTGCGACCGTATTGACTCGAAGACATAATTAATTTTTTCAAAATTATTGAAACTATTAAACCTGTATGGTTTTGTCTTTAATAGATAATTAATTTTAAGAAAATTATATAGATGGCTGATTACGATATTAACATGGATAAAATAGGCAGAGACGATTTCGTCGATGATTATGATGATGATAACGAAACGCCCTTCATAGAGACTCCAGTTCCAATCCAATCGCAATTGGGGGAAATAGGTGGCGCTACCAGCAGCGTTTGGTCAAAGTCAGGAATTACTTGAGGGAGCTGTAAACGACTACTACAACAATTTGTCAGAAATCGGTCTGGTCCCGTCTGTCGGTCGCGACTACTCCAAGTTCGAATTGGATATGCATGGTAGGTTGCGACTAAAATCATCAAATCTCCCAATAATCAACACGAATACCGGTAAACCCCTATCGCTAAACACCATTGCCGGAAACCGGGGCGGTGGCGAAATCATAAAGAACGAACTAGGATTTCCAGATTGGACGCGTGGTAAAACAATTGTGCCGGCCCGCGCTGTAGAGGCCCTACAGTCTACCGACGAAACTATAGCGAAGACGGCCACCGCGATAGAAAACGGTTGATCTCAGCGAGGTCCCTAAAATAGCCACCGACGTTATTAACACGATGGAGACCACGTTCAGCGTCCAATCACAATTGGGGGAAATACTCAACGATGACCCACCGTTACCTCTTCGCGAACTCCGGGGCCTCGATAAGGCTCTACAAACGGTCCGGGGCGAACTGGTCCTTAACCTCTCCAAACTCACGGCGCTGGATGAACATATCGCGCTAGAAGAAAGAAAACTGGAGGAAAAGCTGGTGGTGATAGAGAATCTACCGAGCGAATCAACAAACACGCTTGCGGTCGTTGCGGGATGAAAGAGAAGCTCGCTTGGAGGCCGCCGTCGGCTAACCGTGAGGCTCTCCGCACACAAATAAGTCGGATCCGCGAATCAATCATCGAGGGTCCTGCACGAGGAGACGACACTCGGTGAGCGTCTTCGCACTCTGTTCAGAGAGCAGGGCGTCACGATAGCAAGCATCCTCGTGCTATCGGCATGACTATATCGACCATAGTTCTAACTTTCACTGGTGGTGCGGCGCCACCACCCGCTCCAGCACCAGCACCAGCACCAGCACCCTCTCCATCCGGTGGAGCCAAGGAGTGGATAAAAAAACAACTAAAAGCCCTCGCCAGTCTTACTAGCTAAATTAGCTGGAAAGGCGGCTGCGCGCACTACCTGGACTGATCGGAAGTATCGTTTCTTACTTGCTATCTATATTATCAAAAACGGCCGGATGGCTAGCCAAAAATACCTGGGCTTTAATCGTGGCAATCGCTGGTCTCCTATTATTCTCTGTCAGAGAGTTCCTACAACCAAAGCGTAAATAATCCGATCGCCACGAGGGCGATGACGAGACCCAATTTCTCCTCCTCGTGTGTTGTGCTCCAATTTCATCCAATCTACGATTGATTGTGTTTCTCCAATCGCGATTGGTCTGTTGATGGATTTCGATGGTTCATCCAATTTACGAATTGGGGGTACTGGGTTCGATTTACGAATTGGGGGAGTGTATCCATTTTGTGTTTTATGAAATCGGTTCCACTGTTGGGGGTGCGCTTGATGATATCCGTATTCACGTTCCCGTTGCGGCCAATTTTTTGATTGACGGTGGCGATTACGATCTGATTATTGTAAACCGTCAACCGGGTCGTCTCGTAGTATCATATTGCTCGGCGCCATATAAAGACCTATTCCAAATTACATAGTCTACTGGGGTGCTGGCAGTCTGCAAAACGTCTTGATAATTCTGGATTGCCTTCTCCAGGTCACCCTAGCTGAGATGGCGTCCTCTACAAGTGCCAAAAATTGTTTTTGTGCATCAAACGCTGTTCCATGCCCAGTATAGAACTGCGAGTTTGCTTCTGTGCGCCGAGAATGGCCCAGACGTACGTGCGAATGGAGTCGTTGACGCGAGTAACCCCGGCCTGCGTGAACCCTAGACCCGTATCTAACATAAATGTACCCCACGCGTTCTGAACCTCAGCAGCCTGCTGTATGTAATCGACGTGAGCCAGTTTCGGAGGTAACATTTTACAAGAAAACACGCCACAGTGTCGACCTCCAGACACTTCCGTCCCGAAAGTCATAGTCGCGGGGTCAAAATTCCCCGGCGTTCCGACTGACGATGTGGTCACCGGAGTGATCGTGTCTAAAATCAGTCTGTGTCCAATTCCCGGACTGGCCGTGAATGAGAACGTCCCCGAGGCGGTGCTGGTAGGAAATGCTTTCTGTCTCCAGTCCGCGTCTTTTGAAACGTAAAATTCGTTACACAGTCTTTCAAAGGCCATACGGTTATATGTGTTGGAAATGGGATCCCAGGCGTCGTCTTGAGGTAGTGAAATACCTAGTTCTTTGAGAATCCTCCTAATAGTATAATACACGTGAAAGTTGTAGACACTTCGGAGCATGACATTCTTGGATGTCAGATGGTCTTTATATGAAACTCCACACCCGGCTGTTGCGCACCATACAGCGAAATTTATTTGGTTCTGCCAAAACTGCATCGGTGTTGCTTTCCAGCCGTTTACCACCTCCATCGTAGTAATCTTGGGCAACCTATATTGTTCAAAGATGTTAGGGAAGTTGGTGGCAAAGCCACTGTCCGGTCTAACCGTTACGGTTGGGTGTACAAGGCGGTTAACAACGTCTTTTTGTGTGTATTTACCTCCGACCGCGTACTTTACATTAGAGTTAAAGCTAAATGCTTTGGTATCCATTGAAAGATATTATTATGTTTGCTACTATAACTAATGTTCAAAAAGGGAGTTGTGAACTTCAAAAATTAAATAGACAACTGCTGCGGAAAACGCCGTGTAGGTCTTAGATCAATCACCTTCACGGTTGGGTGGAAAAACATTGAACTGTATAAGGATATCAAAGGAATAGAACGGTTACAGTTTATCTATTCCGAAGAGGGTCTAGATCTAGAGACGCCGATAGTCCTACAGAAGTAGAGAGACGCATTCGGGAAGCAGCTGTCGTATTACGTCCTGGCCTTTGGGGTTTCAGAGATGTCCAAGCTTTAATCGCAAGGAATATGCCTGATAATGTCACTCTCACAGTCTCAAAAGCCACGGGGATTGCGAAATTGTCCGTTGATAAAAAAATAAAGATCACTCCGGGGTTGGCCTCAATGTTAGGATTTATTTAAATTTGCACCCCTTACAACGAGGATGAAGGGCGAATGTACCCGTTGGACTTGTCTTCCCCGTGGGTTATCACCGCGGCGATACCCCAGTAAACTTCGCCTTCAGAAAACTCTCGGGGTGCACCTTGATCGGGTGAACACATCGTACAACACGGTAGACGGATCCCCCAGCATTACTGAAAACTGTGCCCGCAGCGATTGTTTCTATGGTGAGACTGTAACGTTAGACTTCCCACACCCCGAGATGAAAGTTTTGGAATCGGGACACATCCACGAGTTGAAGATTTATATTCTTGATGATAAAGGGCGAGAGTTGAAGAACGATTACCCGATTTCGGTCGTCCTAGAAATTTCAAATTAAATTAATTTTAAGAAAATTAGAATTAAACGCATGTTCGTAATATATATTATCAACATTATGAGTATATACGGACCAGGTTAGTTCTTCCGATTGGGTGACAAATTCAAATAATTTGGAACCTGCAGAAGGGGGATTCATCCCGACAGAGGGCGACTTTTTAACTACCCAAAAAACAAAGGCCTTGATTAATAGAACTATATCGAGGGCCACGGACGAGATTCACAAGAGTCTACTATCACAACTTAGAGAATATGCCCTGGCTGTGAATACACAAGTCGTGAAGAAACGCATACGGAACTAAACGAAACTAGGTAAAAAAATAACCAAATTTAGAAAGAGGCCCGGTTGGGGATTGATAAAGCCCGAGAAGACCGCCAGGTTGAC
>CM055265.1:23553562-23720060 GCA_029237695.1 Conchocele bisecta | reverse complement strand
GCTATATACAGACTATTATCATATAATAAAACAATTATTGACTAGTGAGCCATAGAAAATAATCTGATATTCTATGGCTCACTAGTCAATAATTGTATAATATGTTCGGGGGCCAGTGAAAATTGCTTTCGGGCCCAGGCTCGAGGTCAAGGCGGGACAAGGCGAGGCATCTGATCCGCGGAATTCTTGTTTACTTATCTCCCTTTGTTGTCGTGCTCTGATTTTGTATCCAGAGCATAACTCGAACACCCTTTGGAATATTTTTATGCCCCACCACGATAGTGGAGGGGCATTTAGTGTTACCCTTGTCCGTCCGTCCGTCCGTCCGTCCGTCCGTCCGTCCGTCCGTCCGGGCAGACATTCAGGTACTTATGTGGCTAGCCCCACAGGGTTATGGACTTGTTAAAGGATAGGGTTTGGTTACAGTTACCACCTAGATATCCGTATGGCTAAAAGTCGTTTTATGTGGCTAAAAGTCGTTTTATGTGGCTAATATTTAACATGTGATAAGCCACATAGTTACCTGAATGTAAGAACGTCCGTCCGTCCGTCCGTCCGTCCGTCCGTCCGTACCGTCCGTACCGTCAAAGTCCGTCCGTACCGTCCGTCCGTCCGTACCGTCCGTCCGTCCGTCCGTCCGTCCGTCCGTCCGTCCGGGCACACATTAGGGTACTTATGTGGCTAGCCCCACAGGGATATGGACTTGGTAAAGGATAGGGTTGGTTACAATTAGCCACCTAAAAAATCCTTTTATGTGGCTAAAAATAGTTTTATGTGGCTAATATTTAACATGTGATAAGCCACATAAGTATAGTACTGTAAGAACGTCCGTCCATCCGTCCGTCCGTCCGTCCGTCCGGGCAGGTATTCGAGAGCAAGGGGCCAAGGTGCGGAGCCTAACACAAAAGAATCCTTTGACTTATTCCGTATGGCCCCTTATTCTATTCATAACAAGGGGCCATTTCCATTGTTCTAGAACAATGGAAATGGCCCCTTCCTCAATATTGTCCGCACGTCCGTCCGTCCGTACCGTCCGCACACACGAATGGGTACTTGTTGTAAGCGTACGGGGATCTTATTGGTAGGGTTAGGATAGTGTTGGGTACTCTTGTTGGGTATTTTTATACAGTAAAAACCCAACAAGTATTCATTCGTAGGAACGTGCGTCCCGTCCTCCCGTCCGTCCGTCCGTCCGTCCGTCCGTCACAAAACTTTAACACTCGGGTAAATAAAATCTCATAATTTCTTCATCCTTCGACCGATCTGCTTCATATTTCATATACACATTGCTCTGATGGTTCACTACCGCCCTGTGCCAAATCCACGTTCGTCCTGCACCCGCCAAGCCCAGGGTCAAGGTTACATACTTGGTGCTTCAAAAACTTTAACGCTCGGGTAAATATCTTATAATTTCTGTTTTCTTTCACGGATCAGCTTCATATTTCATATACGCATTGCTCTAATGGTCCTCTACCGCCCTGTGCCAAATCCAAGTTCGTTCTGCCCCCGCCAAGCCCAGGGTCAAGGTCACATACATAGTGCTTCAAAAACTTTAACGCTCTGGTAAATATCTTATACTTTCTGTTTTCTTTCATGGATCATCTTCATATTTCATATACGCATTGCTCTAATGGTCCTCTACCGCCCTGTGCCAAATCCACGTTCGTCTTGCCCCGCCAATCCCAGGGTCAAGGTCACATACTTGGTGCTTCAAAAACTTTAACGCTCAGGTAAATATCTTATAATTTTTATTTCCATTCACGGATCAACTTCATATTTCATATACGCGTTGCTCTAATGGTCCTCTACCGCCCTGTGCCAAATCCACGTTCGTCCCGCCCCCGCCAAGCCCAGGGTTAACACCACATACTTAGTGCTTCAAAAACTTTAACGCTCAGGTAAATATCTTATAATTTCTGTTTTCTTTCTCGGATCAGCTTCATATTTCATATATGCATTGCTCTAATGGTCCTCTACCGCCCTGTGCCAAATCCATGTTTGTCCTGCCCCCGCCAAGCCCAGGGTCAAGGTCACATACTTGGTGCTTCAAAAACTTTAACGCTCGGGTAAATATCTTATAATTTCTGTTTTCTTTCACGGATCAGCTTCATATTTCATATACGCATTGCTCTAATGGTCCTCTACCGCCCTGTGCCAAATCCAAGTTCGTTCTGCCCCCGCCAAGCCCAGGGTCAAGGTCACATACATAGTGCTTCAAAAACTTTAACGCTCTGGTAAATATCTTATACTTTCTGTTTTTTTTCTTTCATGGATCATCTTCATATTTCATATAGCATTGCTCTAATGGTCCTCTACCGCCCTGTGCCAAATCCACGTTCGTCTTGCCCCGCCAATCCCAGGGTCAAGGTCACATACTTGGTGCTTAAATTCAAAAAACTTTAACGCTCAGGTAAATATCTTATAATTTTTATTTCCATTCACGGATCAACTTCATATTTCATATACGCGTTGCTCTAATGGTCCTCTACCGCCCTGTGCCAAATCCACGTTCGTCCCGCCCCCGCCAAGCCCAGGGTTAACACCACATACTTAGTGCTTCAAAACTTTAAACGCTCAGGTAAATATCTTATAATTTCTGTTTTCTTTCACGGATCAGCTTCATATTTCATATATGCATTGCTCTAATGGTCCTCTACCGCCCTGTGCCAAATCCATGTTTGTCCTGCCCCCGCCAAGCCCAGGGTCAAGGTCACATACTTGGTGCTTCAAAAACTTTAACGCTCAGGTAAAAGAAAAATTTTGACTTGGAATTTGGCCTCATTTATTTATCAAAGCGATATGTGGGACATCCGTGTTCTATGAACACATTTTCTAGTTTATTAAACTTCACACATGCATAGACCACACCCTAAAGGTGTGTCACGCAAGAATGACAACTCTTGCATCACTAATTTTTTTGTTATCTCCCTTTGTTTTTTCCGTCACTGATTTTGTCTCCGGAGCATAACTTGAACACCCTTTTTTCAAACTACTTGTGTATCTGGTGAGGGGGATACACATGCGCTTGTCGACAAGCGTCCATTTCTAGTTCTTATATTCGTGCGCTTCATGAGAACATCAATACATTTAAAATATACAAATATTACTTAAAGGAGTACCGATATGATACATTTTAATAATAAAAATATTGAAAATACACAATCGCTTACAATATAATTTATTGATTGATAATAGTCACTGCATCGTGACCTATTTGACCGCATTACCTATTAGTTTAAACATAGTTTATTGCATATAAGTACAATGGGCTTGGGCTACAAGTTCTCACAACATTAATTACAGCATTACCTATTGCGTGGGCACCTCACTAGACCCCCTGTTTACATAGGTAACTGGGGGTGTAGTGGGGTACGCTCGCTAATACAATGTTTGCGTAATGTATGCAAATGAGGCACGATATGTTTAATTATTTATACTAATTAAATGCATCACATGTAAAAATAATAGTTTCGACAGAATATAAAGTATGATCATTACACATCCAAAAATAAATACAGAGAATAAATAGTAATGTTTGTTAATATTTTAAGGAAACATGGTTATCGCCCCTGATATCAGTGTAGAAATTTACACATGCCTTTCCCTAATGAAAGTGGAAATTTATGTCTGATATAAAATGTATAATAATGCCAATCAATATGTGGGGTAATGGTGAATGAATGTTTATTTTGCCAGAAAATGTCTCCGATGATGTCTCTGATATAAAGAACATATTGTGCCTACTGCGTGGGCATGTACCTTTAATATACATTTGTATAACCAGATCCATTGTTTGACAACAGTTAAAGTTCTGCCAACCATGTTTTTTATGAGAAATAAATTGAGAAATAAAGATAAAATATGATTAAATTGCAGACGACAAATTATGTTTCCAGCATTCTAAGGGTTTTCAGGCCATTCATTGAACCCCATATTATAAATAGGTTACCAAACTCGGCAAATCGTAATTATCTCGCCTGTGAACTAGTTATGGGGCATCATTGACATCAGAACTAGAAGCGTTTGTCCGAGTTGTGCCAAGGGAAGTTGTGCCAAGGGGTGTTACGCAGGATTTGGTAACCCTTTCAACACGACAAACCTCTTTTGTTACGTCCACAAGTTGACAGATATTTCAGAGCAGACGTCATCGTAATTTGCCGTTATTTATTTCTAAAATCAGTCATATATTCTGTAAATGACGTTGAAAGTTGACAATAAATTAAGACCAGATCAGTACGTTAAATCGCTATCAACGACAACTGACGATCCGATGAGAGAGTAATACCGTTTACGCGTATCCAATGTTAAATATACATCGTTATTTTTTTTATGATTTTCGTAGTTTTTACCGAGAAATTCAAACCGTTTCCAATTATTGGGGTACATAATATCATGATTAGCACACCGTTTCAATAAGCGGGGGCTACTCAGGGAATGGGATCACGCGGTCTATTGTTTACACTGGATTAATGGCGGTCCCCATGAGGTCTCGGGTAAATCTTATTTTTCAATAATACGACTGTGGTTTCTTTCTTTTAGTGATGACCATGTTCCAGCCGTTAACACTTATTTAGCAGCATTACTTATGTAGTTAGTCTGAACATTCTGCAGAGAAATTTGAATTGGACGGAATCGAGCGTTGTTTAAACTTAGTCCGGTTCATATGCACAGGTCAAAATATGAACTGAAAATGGCGCTTTGTGTGACAGAAATCCGTACGCGGACAAATAAAAAAAAATATTTTGTTATAAATATCACATACAGCGAAACAGCATCTACTGTTTTAATAATATGCATACATATTGTAATTAATGTTTAATAGTGATATACTTATGAATAATATACGATAATATGGTTTATACTCCAGCACTATGTTTTAAGGCTGTGTGATTTGCCTCAATATAAGCTGGATTAATTAATTCTTATATTCATGCGCTTCATGAGAACATCAATACATTTAAAATATACAAATATTACTTAAAGGAGTACCGATATGATACATTTTAATAATAAAAATATTGAAAATACACAATTGCTTACAACATAATTTATTGATCGATAATAGTCACTGCATCGTGACCTATTTGACCCACAGGCGATTCTAGCGTGTCTTGGATGGTCAATTATTGTTTGTATATACATAAAACACCTTTTTAAACAATGTACAAAACAATTCAAAAGTGCCCGGGTGTAAATATAATAATACTTAGAAAGGTACAAAACTCCCATTCGCCACCATTGTAACGAAAACTCACACAATGTAGACAATTAAACAATTAAACAATGTAGCCTATAAAACGCATTCAGCGTGTCGTAACTGCTGTTTGGGGTGAATTTTCGACATAAAGTTTACAGTTGCCAATACATTAACATAAATCTCAAAGATTGTGGGTGTAAACTGTACTAAAAACGCGTCTTACTAACCTAAATCCGCTTTTTAAAATCATACACCTTCGTTTCCTGATTAAAAATGAAGGTTAGCCGCCATCTTTGAAAATATCGAATCACATGACACGCACTGATTTGGTTGGCTAATGGAAATGACGTCAGTCTCCAGTAACCAACCAAACTACTGCGTGCACGTGATTGAAACATTTTCAAAGATGGCGGCTAATAGTCATTGAGAAATGCGAAGTGAACGTGTATAATTTTAAAAAGCGAATTTAGGTTGGGACGCGTTTTTAGTACAGTTTACACTCGAAATCTTTGAGATTTATGTTAATGTATTAGCAACTGTAAAATCTATGCCGAAAACCCACCTCAAGCAGCGGTTTCGACACGCTGTAATGCGTTGTATAGGCGAGTTCCAATTGTCTACATTGTGTGGCTTTTCGTTACAATGGTGGCGAATGGGAGTTTTGTACCTTTCTAAGTATTATTATATTTACACCCGGGCACTTTTGAATTGTTTTGTACATTGTTTAGAAAGGTGTTTTATGTATATACAAACAATAATTGACCATCCAAGACACGCTAGAATCGCCTGTGATTTGACCGCATTACCTATTAGTTTAAACATAGTTTATTGCATATAAGTACAAAAGGGCTTGGGCTACAAGTTCTCACAACATTAATTACAGCATTACCTATTGCGTGGGCACCTCACTAGACCCCCTGTTTACATAGGTAACTGGGGGTGTAGTGGGGTACGCTCGCTAATACAATGTTTGCGTAATGTATGCAAATGAGGCACGATATGTTTTAATTATTTACAGAATATAAAGTATGATCATTACACATCCAAAAATAAATACAGAGAATAAATAGTAATGTTTGTTAACATTTTAAGGAAACATGGTTATCGCCCCAGATATCAGTGTAGAAATTTACACATGCCTTTCTCTAATGAAAGTGGAAATTTATGTCTGATATAAAATGTATAATAATGCCAATCAATATGTGGGGTAATGGTGAATGAATGTTTATTTTGCCAGAAAATGTCTCCGATGATGTCTCTGATATAAATAACATATTGTGCCTACTGTGTGGGCATGTACCTTTAATATACATTTGTATAACCAGATCCATTGTTTGACAACAGTTAAAGTTCTGCCAACCATGTTTTTTATGAGAAATAAATTGAGAAATAAAGATAAAATATGATTAAATTGCAGATGACAAATTATGTTTCCAGCATTCTAAGGGTTTTTCAGGCCATTCATTGAACCCCATATTATAAATAGGTTACCAAACTCGGCAAATCGTAAGTATCTCGCCTGTGAACTAGTTATGGGGCATCATTGACATCAGAACTAGAAGCGTTTGTCCGAGTTGTGCCAAGGGGTGTTACGCAGGATTTGGTAACCCTTTCAACACGACAAACCTCTTTTGTGATCTTTGCAAACAGTGTAGATCCAAATGAGCCGGCTCGTAACGATCAGGATCTGCACTTTTTGCATGTAATTTTCATATTGTTTAGCAAAAACACCCCAATTTTATATGACCGTTTTAAAAAAATGTTGCGGGCGGGCGGGGTTTGCTGGGCTGGCGGGCGTGGTGAGCGGACTCAACAGAAAAGCTGCAGAGTTTGTGTACTTCTTCTACATAATTATATTGAAGATGTGCACCTTGGTGTTTTTATGCCGAAAAAATATGTTTTAACAAAAATATCTTTTTAACTTTTTAGCTCACCTGAGCGAAGCTCATGTGAGCTATTGTTACCGCAATGTGTCCGTCGTCCGTGAACATTTTCAAACGTCTTCTGCTCGGTAACCATTGGGCCTATAGTCACCAAACTTCATGGTCATGGTCCTTAAGTAGTTGGATTACAAAATTGTTAAAATGACGTCATTACATAATCCAAGATGGCCGCCGTCTAAAAAATAGCACAAATTCTTCAAAAATCTTCTTCTCAAGAACCGCCAACCGGATTTCGATAAAACTTGGTAGGAATGATCGATGTACAATGCTCTTTCAAATTTGGGTCAAATTTTATTTTTGACCGAATATGGTCATGTCATATATCAAATCGAAGGTATGGACGAGGCGATCACTCTGGTGCATCCAAGATGGCCGCCTAAAGGTCAAAAGGTCGTTCTTTTATTAGAGATCTCAAAATTATTCTTCACATGAACCGCTTGGCCCATGGTAGCCAAACTTAAAAGTTATGGTCCATGGGTGAAGCCTTTTCAGATTTGTTAAAATGGAGGTCATCGCTAATCCAAGATGGCCGCTGTCTAAAAATAGCATAAATTCTTAAAAAAAATTCTTCTTATGAACCGCTAGCCGGATTTCGACGAAACTTGGTAAGAATGATCGATGTATAATGCTCTTTCAATTTTGTTAAAATGGTGACCCCGGGGTCAAAAATGGGCGTGGCCCGTGGGGTCAAATTTTATTTTTGACCGAATATGGTCATGTCTATATCAAATCGAAGGTATCAAAGAAGCGATCGCTCTGGTACATTTTTTGTCGAAATTGGATGGTCATGTCATACAAGATGGCCGCCGAAAGGTCAAAAGGTTGTTCTTTTAATAAAGATTTCAAACGTCTTCTTCTCGTGAACCGCTTGGCCGATATTGGCCAAGCTTCACGGTAATGGTTATTGGTTCTTTTCATTTTTGTTTAAATGGTGGTCATCGCGAAATCAAAGATGGCCGCTGTTGAAAAGTAGGTCAAATTCTCAAATTTCACATTTGACCGAATATGGTCATGTCATATATCAATTCGAAGGTATGGACTAAATAATCAATTATGAGCATTTGTTTTCGAAATGAAATGATTACATCATCCAAGATGGCCACCAAAAGGTCAAAAGGTCTTTCTTTTATTAGAGATTTCAAACGTCTTCTTCATACAAACCACTTGGCCATTGGTAGCAAACTTCGCAGTTATGGTCCATTGGTAAAGCCATTTCATTTTTGTTAAAATGGCGGTCATCGTTAATACAAAATGGTGGCCGTCTAAAAATAGCACAAAAGTTTGAAAAAAATCTTCTCACAAACCACCAGACCGATTTCTACGAAACTTGGCAGAAATGATCAATGTACAATGTTTTTTCAAATTTGTTAAAATGGTGACCCCTGGGTCAAAAATGGGGTCAAATAGGGGTCAAATTTAATTTTTGATGGAATATGGTCTTATAATATATCAAATCAAAGGTATTGATGAGGCGATCGCTGTGGTGCTGTTTTCATCGAATCGGATGATTACATCATCCAAGATGGCCGTCGAAGGATCAAAAGGTCGTTCTTTCATTAGAGATTTCAAATGTCTTCTTCATACAAACCGCTTGGCCATTGGTGGCCAAACTTCGCAGTTATGGTTCATTGGTAAAGCCTTTTTCAGTTTTGTTAACATCCTGCTCCGCAAAGTTCTGGTGACCTGGTCCGAAAGTTGCATGGTCCAAAGCGTACGGCGAAAAAATATTGCAAATATCTCATTGGTAATCACGTTTCATATGTTTTAGCAGCAATAGATCGTTCACACACACAGAAAATATGTATCCTGTGTAATATTGCATCTCAAAAGGTAGTATGTGATATAAGCCAATTTGACCGATTTGCGAACATGATTGAATGATTAGACAAGTTATCACAATATTTATCAACATCAGGAAGTTTGACAGGCAGCCGCCATTGAAATATTGTTGCTAAGAGATTGCACTGGACTGACATTAAAAACGCAAAGTAGTAAATAAGGCAATTATAATTCTAACGACAAATTTTTTACTTTTATTATTGAAAAATAATGAAATCAGCAACATAAACATATATACATTCATGCAAAAACTCCTAATAACTTGTAATTGTGCAAAAACTCCTAACAACTATAGCGCGTCGCCATTAAACAGATTTTCCGACCTATCATTTTCTGATATACGCCGCAAACTTCAAAATTACAATACATTATAGTTATTAGTTAACCCTCTATTGTCTACGCCTTGAAGAATTTTTTTTTCCCATTTCGACTTTGTAAAAGGTGAAATAATGATGTACACAATCCACCTCCATATATTCCATTTAAATTCTCCGCCATAAATAACAGTTCGAGGTGACATGATTGTTGCTATATATATCTTATATTGATTTCAGCTGTTGTGTATTTGATTTCAGCTGTCACGTGTTTGATTCCGGTGATAGATCACGGCACAACAATCTATAACACGACCTCCTATCGTGTAGATGCACTGGGCGTTACTGAGCATATCGAGGTTGGGAGAATAGTTGCATTCACTTGTGATGTTGGATACACTCCCACGGGCAGTTCGACTTCCACCTGTGGTGCTGATAGGAAGATGACCGATATACCAAGCTGCGAAAGTAAGATTTCTATTAATTATAATCAAAGGGGTTAGTGGATTAACAGGGATGAAGGGGGTTAACTGCATGAGGGAGTTAGCCCCCTTATTCCACTCGCCCCTTCAATTACATGACTGTGACTGACTGATGAAATTGGCTTATGTTCTTTGCAACCAGTGTAGATCCAGATCGGCCTGATCTGGATCTACACAGTACGCAATTCAGTTAGTGTATCAGCAAGATTCCGAATACAAATGAAAATACTATGACATGAAAAAAACTTGCATTAGATAAGAATACCAGAAAACCCAAGTCAATAAAATGGGAAAACCGATTTGCGAACATGAAAACAGATTTGATTTGCTAATAGGAATACATGAAGCTCATGTTTTACCATGTTTCGGCCATGTTTTTACCATGTGTCGGCCATTTTTCGGCTTAGCTACAATAATTCGGCTTCGATATGTTATCTAAGGCTACAATTTGACCTATTAAAAAAATGTGAGCAACCGAAGTGCATACCTAAACCTGTTGATGTTATGTCAAAGTTTAGTAAACTTTATATTTTATACCTTTAAGCAAATAATCTTTGATGTAGAACTAGTAAATTGCCGAAAATAATAGAATAAGGAAATCATTTTCCCATGGAAGTCATCTTTTCTCTAGTATTTGTTCAACATTCAACTTCAAATTTACAAGATATACATGTAAATGTCAGATAAACACATAGACAAGGTAAAATAAACGATGTTCTTTGTTAATAATTTATTGATACAGCTTTGACAGTTTTATATCGCTAACATATCAAACATGCTGGATAACCGATTGCAAAAATCACTCCTCCATACGTTACATTAAAGAGATGGGGTTAAATTGCTACCCTCGCGAGAGGTATGGAACGAGGTAGAATTTTGTTTCTAGTTTTGTTTTGGCCACTTTTTAACCCTTTCAACACTATAGGCCTGTATAGTGGTATTGGCAAAATGTGTAGATCCGTCTCATCAGGATCTGCACTTTTTGCAAGTAATTTTGTTATTTTTGAAAACAAAAACACCCCCTTTTCATAAATGGACTAGTCTGAAAATCATTTTGTGACGATTGGATTGGTTGCAAAATTGACATATCAAAATCCATTCCAGTTACAGGGTGGTAGGGTTAACCACATTCATAAAAACGCAGATGCTGCTGTAATGATATTGATCAGGTTGCAGGCTTTTGATAGCAGATCAGGTGGTAGACTGGCAAAACTTGTCATATTCCACAATATGACAAGTAACATATTTAATCTCATAGATTGGACCATATTTGTGGCTGTCACTGGGGAAATGAGGCTTTGCGGTCAGTGTAGATCCAGATCAGCATGTTCATTTCTACAGTCTGATTAGGATCTGCACTGTACACCATTCCGTCAATGAATCACCCATCATGCTTATGATAATCATTATAGATTGTTGTCAGGCTACAGACGTGTGCTATTTGATCAGGAGTCAAAATTAGCATATCTAAACTGATCATGCACTCTCGCTAGCTAGGACACTGACCTACATATAGATCAGGCCTGCCACCACAAAACCGCAGCTGTCAAAACTGGGAGATATACTCCAATATACACTGCAGCTCCATTATAACGCGGTGTTCGGGGTCCAAGATTTCAAACCGCGATCGAATCCGACCGCGTTATAAAATTTCGGGACATGCACGGGTACTGGTACTGCACGGGTTACTGGTATCATCCGCATTTCGGTTACCAACTATTGCGGGAATTCCATTAGCAACGGACCCATATAAAAGCATGTCATTTGAACAGAAGTTAAAGTAATTATTAATAATGCCTATGACATACAAACTTGTATTAATGTATTAAACATATGAGTTATTTATAAAATCATGCTTATTACGTTGTATAGTGCTCGCGATAGACAGACGCTTATTACAATTTATACTACTCGCGATCAACAGACGCTTAAATGGAGTAATTGATAATAAATAATGCCTATGGTCACGTGTCCTGCCTATTCATGCGGACGATTAGCTGTGCATAATCTCGGGATGTGGGGTCACGTGATCTATTGTTTACGCTGCAAGTCATATTGATGAATGAAATTTACGATTTAAGCGAGATTGTCGTGGGCTGCCGTGTAAACAATAGACCACGTGATCCCATACCCCAGATAATGCTGAAACACCAGTCTATTTATAGAACGCTAAATATTACACCTGGGAGTAAAGAAAAAGAAAGGCGATCGTACACGCAACCATTTATTAGCGACAATTATGTGTTAACAGGGATACATTGACATTACTTGGTGACAATAAGCGGTACATTTACGTGACTGGAGAAATGGTGCTCATGGGATTTGTGACCAGTGTAGCTTCTGATCGCGTGATAATTATAGCTCCAGACACGAGTAGGCATGCTCCTTTGATACGACCATTACTTCGCGAATAATTGGGATTAAGGTAATTGAATTGATTAATAAATATGCCTATTAACATGATTACCTGATTAAAGGTATTACATTTGCTAACATACTAATAATAATCCTTTCATGGACTTTGAACTTCGTTGTTTGAATAAACTTGCAGAAATCACGAATCAACTAATTGCACGATGACTACGACGTCCGACGATTTTTTTTTTTATTTTTTTTTATTTTTTTTTTATTTTTTTTTTTATTTTCTTTTCTCGATTTTTTTAATATTTTAATATTTTTTTGGGATCCACGAGAGACCCGCGTTATAATGGAGATCGCGCTATAAGCGACCGCGTTATAATGGAGCTGCAGTGTAGTGTATAAACCATAATTAAAAATTATCATTTGTAATTATCATTTGGAAGTATATGGCGTGACCACTATTTGAACAATCTCATCGAGGCGGTTCAAATGAGTGGTCGCAACATATACTTTCATTGAGAAATAATGAAACTAAAAATAAAATATTTAAAAAATTCATACCCGTGAAGGTGTATTCTGAATACAATGTGTTAACATAAGTTGCTGCATACGAGGCATCTATGTTAACCCATAGAAGGCGGGAACCGAAAATTGTTGTCTGCTGTTGTTTCTGATTTTGTATTTTCTCTAAATAAAAACATGGTTTGGCAGCATTTTAGAATCATTTCCATTGGAAATTATTCTAAAGTGCTGTCAAAGCATGTTTTTGATAAGAAAAATAGAAAATAAAAAATAAACAGCAGACGACAAATTTTATTTTGCACTGTAAGGGTTAATTATGTGACATACCATAGTTTAGCAGAGCTCCAGATAAGCTTTGTGTCTAAAGAGTTGTACCCCCTGTTTTCAAATTAAATGCGTGTTTTATTTTTACGAGTGGATTATTGATTTTCTTCATTGTTAAATAGGGAACAAATGCTCAAAACAAATTTAAACATTCACTTATTTGAGTGTATTATTACTTATTCACTTATTTATAATGTAATAGAGTTGAAAATTTACTTTGTTGAGCTGCAAAAAGCAAACATTGTTTGCAGCTCAACTAAGTACAGTTTTAACTTTATTACACTATTTCCACTACTCAATTTGAAAATCAATTTGTATTTTCACAGTGCTGTGAGTATGTTGTACTCTCACTGTTGATAATCAGTGTGTATTCAGCTAAAATATTAGAAGTGCATAACATACAACAATACGCCCCTTATCTGGAGCTCTGGTTTAGATGAATTGTATTTCTAATGGTGGTTTACATGAATTGTATTTTTGGTTTACTGAATTGTATATTTCTTTAATGTTGTACATGAATTGTATTTCGAATGGTGGTTTACATGAATTGTATTTCTAATGGTGGTTTACATGAATTGTATTTCTAATGGTGGTTTACATGAATTGTATTTCTAATGGTGGTTTACAGAATTGTATTTCTAATGGTGGTTTTACAGAATTTGGATAATGGTGGTTTTACATGAATTGTATTTCTAATGTGGTTTATTTTCATGAAATTGTATTTCTCTAATGGGTGGTTTACATGCAAAATTGTATTTCTAATGGTGGTAATGGTGGTTTACAATTTGAATTGTTGTATTTCTAATGGTGGTTTACAAAATTGGAATTGTAATTCACTAATGGTGGTTTAAAGAATGAATTGTATTTCTAATGGTGGTTTTAGCATGAATTGTATTTCTAATGGTGGGTTTTGTTTATGAATTGTATTTTTATTGGTAGGTTTACATGAAATTGTATTTCTAATGGTGGTTTACAATGAATTGTATTTCTAATGGTGGTTTTATGACATGAATTGTATTTCTAATGGTGGTTTTAGATGAATTGTATTTCAAATGGTGGTTTACATGAAATTGTATTTCTAATTTTGGTGGTTTACATGAATTGGTATTTCTAATGGTGGTTTAATGAATTGTATTTCTAATGGGGTGTTTACATGAAATTGATTTCTAATGGTGGTTTACATGAATTGTATTTCTAATGGTGGTTTACATGAATTGTATTTCTAATGGTGGTTTAGATGAATTGTATTTCTAATGGTGGTTTAGATGAATTGTATTTCTAATGGTGGTTTAGCATGAATTGTATTTCTAATGGGTGTTTACAAATTTGTATTTCTAATGGTGGTTTACATGAATTGTATTTCTAATTGGTGGTTTACCATGAATTGTATTTCTAATTGGTGGTTTAGGATGAAATGTATTTCTAATGGGGTTTAATGAATTGTATTTCTAATGGTGGTTTAGATGAATTGTATTTCTAATGGTGGTTTACATGAATTGTATTTCTAATGGTGGTTTAGATGAATTGTATTTCTAATGGTGGTTTAGATGAATTGTATTTCTAATGGTGGTTTACATGAATTGTATTTCTAAATTGGTGGTGGTTTACATGAATTAGTATTGTTTCTAATGGTGGTTTTACATGAATTGTATTTCTAATGGTGGTTTGATGAATTGTTTAAATATTTCTAATGGTGGTTTACAATGAAATTGTATTTCTAATGGTGGTTTACATGAATTGTATTTCTAATGGTGGTTTAGATGAATTGTATTTCTAATGGTGGTTTACATGAATTGTATTTCAATGGTATAAATACACGTATAAAAAATAGCAATTGATCAATATTTTGTAAAAAAAAATACTGGTTACGACATTGACCTCTTTATGTAGTAACGGATCACTTTAGTCAGGTTACTGAAAAATGTATTGTGAAGTATATCCAACATGTGCTCAGGGGTAATCTCATAAATGTCCAGACCAGAAATGTCCAGACTACTGTCTGTTTCATGAAAGCTGCCCAAATTTTACTGCTATTTAAACAATGCAAAAACAATTTTTTTTTTGATAATGTTAAATTTTATCAAAATTTAAGAATGAGCATTTTTAGCTCGACTATTCGAAGAATAGTTAGAGCTTATGTTGTCACCCCGGCGTCGGCGTCGGCATCACCGTCACGCCTTGGTTAAGGTTTTTAGTCAACCTTGTATATGGAATACTACTGGCCCTACACCCACCATACTTGGACAACTTCATCTCCTAGTGATGTACATCAATAACCCCTGATCTATATTTGACCTTGACCTACATTTCCTCCTGAATTACTTAGTTAATTCCCCTTGGTTAAGGTTTTTAGTCGACCTTGGTTAAGGTTTTTAGTCAAGCTTGTACATGGAATACTACTGGCCCTACACCCACCATACTTTGACAACTTCATCTCCTAGTGATGTACATCAATAACCCCTGATCTATATTTGACCTTGACCTACATTTCCTCCTGAATTACTTAGTTAATTCCCCTTGGTTAAGGTTTTTAGTCAACCTTGGTTAAGGTTTTTAGTCAAGCTTGTACATGGAAAACTATTGTGCATACAGACACCATACTTGGACAACCTTTTCTCATAGGGATGTAAATCAATAACCCCTGATCTATATTTGACCTTGACCTACATTTCCTCTTGAATTACTTACTTAATTCCCTTTGGTTAAGGTTTTTAGTCAAGCTTGTATTTGGAATACTACTGGCCCTACACCCACCATACTTGGACAACTTCATCTCCTAGTGATGTACATCAATAACCCCTGATCTATATTTGACCTTGACCTACGTTTCCTCTTGAATTACTTAGTTAATTCCCCTTGGTTAAGGTTTTTAGTCAACCTTGGTTAAGGTTTTTAGTCGACCTTGGTTACGGTTTTTAGTCAAGCTTGTACATGGAATACTACTGGCCCTACACCCACCATACTTTGACAACTTCATCTCCTAGTGATGTACATCAATAACCCCTGATCTATATTTGACCTTGACCTACATTTCCTCTTGAATTACTTAGTTAATTCCCCTTGGTTAAGGTTTTTAGTCAAGTCAACCTTGGTTAAGGTTTTTAGTCAAGCTTGTACATGGAATACTATTGTGCATACAGACACCATACTTGGACAACCTTTTCTCATAGGGATGTACATCAATAACCCCTGATCTATATTTGACCTTGACCTACATTTCCTCTTGAATTACTTACTTAATTCCCCTTGGTTAAGGTTTTTAGTCAAGCTTGTATATGGAATACTACTGGCCCTACACTAACCATACTTGGACAAATTCATCTCCTAGTGATGTACATCAACAGCCCCTGACCTATATTGACCTTGACCTACATTTAACCTTGAATTACTTACTTAATTCCCCTTGGTCAACGTTTTTAGTCAACCTTGGTTAAGGGTTTTACTCAAGCTTGTACATGGAATATTATTGTGCAAACAGACACCATACTTGGACAACCTTTTCTGATAGTGATGTACATCAATAACCCCTGATCTATATTTGACCTTGACCTACATTTCCTCTTGAATTACTAAGTTAATTCTCTTTGGTTAAGGTTTTTAGTCAAGCTTGTAGATGGAATACTCCTGGCCCTACACCAACCATACTTGGACAACTTCATCTACTAGTGATGTACATCAACAACCCCTGACCTATATTTGACCTTGACCTACATTTAACCTTGAATTACTTTGTTAATTCCCCTTGGTTAAGGTTTTTATTCAACCTTGGTTAAGGTTTTTAGTCAACCTTGTAGATGGAATACTATTGTGCATACAGACACCATACTTGGATAACTTTTTCTCATAGGGATGTACATCAATAACCCCTGACCTATATTTTACCTTCACCTACATTTAACCTTGAATTACTTGGTTAATGTTTATAGTCAAGCTTGTATATGGAATACTCCTGGCCTACACAACCATACTTGGACAACTTCATCTCCTAGTGATGTACATCAATAATCCCTGACCTATATTTGACCTTGACCTACTTTTATCTTTGGATTACTTAGTTATTTCCCCTTGGTTAGGGTTTTTAGTCAAGCTTGTATATGAAATACTCCTGGGCCTACAGCAACCATACTTGGAAAACTTCATCTCCTAGTGATGTACATCAATAACCCCTGACCTATATCTGACATTGACCTGCACTTAATCTTGAATTACTTACTTAATGTCCCTTGGTTAAGGTTTTTAGTCGACCTTGGTTAAGGTTTTTATGCAGGCCGCAGCCACCTTGTTTGTCAAGCTATGTGTACATCGACAACCCTTGTAGTCGAGCTATGCTGTTCTCCTACAGCTCTTGTTATTTTGTGAGTTTTGGTCCAATATTGATTTTATTATGAAAAAACACAGACTGAAGATGTCTATGGGGATTTAACGTGGGGAAATTTTTCTAATTTCAAAAATAGTGGACCGATTTTCAATTCCAAGCTATCTAGCCAGGTTTCTGAGTCAATTTCCACATTTTTTTGTTTTGTTTACTCCTCCCACAGCTCCTCCACCTCCATTTCCCCCATGTTAAATTTCCAATGACAAATCAATTTTGTGTAATAAAATAAATATTTGACCAAATTTCACTAAATAAAAAAGAAGGCTCATTCTTAAATTTTTATCAAATTTAATATTATCAAAAAAATATTGTTTTTTCATTGTTTATATAGCCATAAAATTTGGGCAGGTTTCGTGAAACAGACAGTAGTCACTTTCACTTCTGTCTGGAGCCATGATCTGGTCAGTCGATCGGTTACACCCGAATACGTTATATGTGGCTGTGTCTGGAGAAACGGGGCTTATGGGATTTATGATCGGTGAAGCTTGTGCTCAAATAGCACAATCCTGTAGCCTGATCGCGCTCTATATTGCTTGTTAGAAGCATGACGGGTACTTCATTGATGGAATGGCGACCAGTGCAGATCCTGATCAGACAGACTGATCTGGATGTATACTGGTCGCAAAACCCATAAGCCCCATTTCTCCAGTCACAGCCTCATATACGTTCAACTTCTCCAGTATTGAAATTTGTATTGAAGCTACAAAAAACCTGATTTGGATCTATAGTGGTTGCAAAATCTATAAGCGCAATGTCTGCAGTTACAGCCACATATTTAGGTGGCATCTTGTGGCTCTAAACGATACTATTCTCTGTTTCTAGACTGTTAAGCACCATTCAGTTCCATTTTATAAACGGTGTGATTGTAATTACAGATGCTGATGAATGTTCGACTGATCCGATGCGATGTGGACCAAATACCATCTGTGAGGACACTAATGGCAGCTACATTTGTCACTGTCAAGATGGGTATATAGACGATGTAGTTGGTTGCAAAGGTATGTCATATTTTTGTTTGGGATCTAGCTTACGAGGGATATCCGGAAAGTTTGTGGACAAGGCATTTATCTGAAACACTATTGCATATATTTTCTCCAAACATTGACACAAAGAAGCAACACCTATTGTAATCATACTCCGATAATTTCAATAACATCTGAAAATGCATTACTGATTCGCAGAAATGTAATCAGACACATGTAAAACACCACGGAGCAGCATAACAGTAGTTTCATGATTTGACGTTACAAAAACTTAATTTTTTTAGCCTCATTAATCCTTCTCCAAATATTCTCCCTTCGCAGTAAGGCATCGCTGGTGACGATCAACCCACATGTGAAACACCTGTTTGTACCAGTCTTTTTTGAAGTGAGACACGGCAGGTGAGGCGTTTTCTTAGTGAAACACAAGCTGCTCCAGATCAGTTCCTGGCCTTGCGAATAGAGTTGCAACTCTGGCTTTCTTTGGTGCAGGTGTAGATGCCGTTTTCCATACCATGGAATCATGTTTAGACTCTGGTTCATAAAAATGAAGCCATGTCTCATCAGCCATGATGATCTTCATAAGGAATGCTTCACCACCTCACTGCCATCTCCTAAAAAATGCGTTCAAATCTGCCACTCGTCTGTAAAAGACTAGGCACCCAACGGGTACTCACTTTAGACATTCCAAGTTCCTCCGTGATAATTTTGTGGACAACAATACAAATCAAACTTACACACTCTGCGCTCTCATCTACAGATTTCCGACGGTCGGTGAGGATGATGTCTTTGATGTTTTTGATGGTCGACATGTCTTTGAATGATGGCCTGCTACTGCGGTTGTTATCTTCAAGCGTTGTCCTCACGTCCGTAAAACATTGATGCCATTTATATACTAACGATATACAGGGTCTATTCTTCTCTCCGGCTCTAGCCATGAACTTGTACGTGTCACTCGGTGTCATCCTGGCTTTAGTACAAAATTTTATCATTACGCGCTGCTCCGTCTTTTCGCACGACATTGTGATTTTTATTCCCGGGATTTCCTGTTGCTTCTCCATTACGTTTGATTAAAACAATAACACATACACTCTTGATGTAGTCACTTTATGCTGATTATCGTATGACGTCAATACAATGCTGGAGACAGTTTTGACATTTTCGCGCTATTTTAAGGTAATAAACATAATTTATGCAATGTTTAAAATTTAAAATATTGAAATATATTGGACTGCTCCGTGATCACTATGCCGCGTTGCTATAGTCACAAAAGTAGGCCTTAAAGAAATGTAAACCCCTATGGTATACTGGTATACATATATTGTCATGGGAAGTTGTTATGTAGACCACTACGAAAATAAACCATAGTGTCCACAAACTTTCCGGACACTCCTCGTGTATAACTCTTTGCATGCTGGGAAATTTGTGGGCTATAAATAGTTTAAAAATAGCATACAACAATCTCATTATATCTTCTTTTATTTCTCACTATAAATATCATGAATATGTCTTGGAATTTCATTAGAATTGAGTGTTGTGGGTGTGCCCAATATAGACAAGTGGTGGTCGGATAGGAACGCGAGACCATATACTTCTTCGACTGGATGAGAAGTTATCAATGAGATTACACCCTATTAGATATAAGAATCCATTGGTTATACTCAGTATATGTAATCACACAATGGTTCCAGTTAATTGTGCGTGGTTGACGACAGGTAGTCACGAGAGGTGTCATCGTGCCGGTATTTATGAGTATTGTAAGCATCACCGGGCATGGATGAGAAGAGGGTCCGTTTCGCCTCGCCCATGTCGGCATTGCGGGGTAGGGACCAAATCTGAGGTACTGCTATGTCCACCATCCGGTGGTACTTGCGCTACTCATTGACTGGCTAGCAAGGAATTACGTGCGCACAAGTATTATCGTTTAGTAATAATTCAAATCAGAAAGTCAGTTAGAATGATAGGAACTGATCTGATGTGTAGTTTGTTTCCTCTTGATAAACTTCACACGCATCACAAACACCAAACAGATGACAATGTTCCAATTACGGGTTATGAACATGTGTGTATAGCCGAGGGTATTTCTCCTTATCAACGGTATGTAATCATGTTGGCACCGAACGAATATTCATAGGCTTCATTTTCCATCGCCCCCCTGTCCTCTGCCCAAACTGTGATGATGGGTTTTCTGCGATGTAATAACTGAAACTGCTCTACAGATGTGTCCAACAATGCGGCAAGCTTCTAGATAGCGGTATGGGCCTCAACACGAACCTTTTCAGAGGTCTCCTCAAGTGCTTTGTGAGCGTCTCTACGAACACGTTTCAGTTTATCGGAAACTTCCATAAACTCTGTATGGGCCTCTTCCCGAAATTCGGTTATTTTTCCGCCTAGTTCAGTAAGTGCTGTCTGGTCTTCAGAGCGCAACATCCCATAGGCTTCCGTAAGGTCTGTCTGTGTATCTGATCGGACTTTCTCAATACCCGTCAGGACTTCCTCAATCCCCGTCCAGGCCGCTTCGTGAACTTGTGCTATAGATGTTAGGACGTCCGTTCTCAGTTGTGTTATACTTCTATGAATGTACTTTGTAGCTGAAGTCACAGTGTCATCAACAAGTGCTACGGTTTTCCCGGTAGTTAAAAAATCACTCTCTGTGGGGGTGAATCCACCACCTGAATCATATTTGTATTTCGGTGGGGATAATAAATTGGAAGAACTACCTGGCCCGTATATACTCATTTTTATATGGATATAAATTTGGGTAGCTTGCGTCTAATTCTTCGAAATTTCGAGAACGATCGAAATCGGATAATAGTTTTTCAACTCGCTCGGTCGTCGAGAATAGAGACCGTAAATTCGTGGATGTGTCCAGATTCCAAAACTTTCATCTCGGGGGATGGGAAGTCTAATGTCACAGTCTCCCCAAAATAACAATCACTGGCAGGCACTGTTTTAAGTAGTGTGCTGGGGGCCCCATTTACCAGGTTATACGACGTGTTCATTTGGGCTAGGTGCACATTGAGGGTTTTGGTAAAGGCTAGATCCACAGGCACATCTCCAACAAATTTTTGGCCCCGAGGGGAAACAATCTTTTTAAGTGGACCTCTGAAACCGAGGCGAATGCCTAATGGGTCTGATATAGTTATCACAGCACTTTCGGGGGCAGTTAATGTTGCAAGTCCGTTAACCTTCGATATCAAGAGACTGGCTTCGTCGCCAAGCTCTGTGGAAACAAAGTCTATGAGCTGTCTTGCTCCCCACAACCCGTGAGGCACCTTAAGATATATTTGTTGTCCATCCTTCACATAACCAAACTCTTCGCTCTTCCCCACATTCTCCCACCCAACCGTGAAGGTCATTGATCTGAGGCCTACCCGGCGTTTTCCGCAGTAGTTGTCTATTGACTTCTGAAGTTCGCAGCTCTCTTTTTGAACGTTAGTGATAGTAGCAAACATGGTAATATACTTTCAAAAGATTATGGGTTGAATTCTGTTTATGTTGGAAACACTCCGCGCCGAGAATAAATTTATTCTGTATATTAGAGATATATATTATTCACTGTAAAAGATGGCGTATGTGAAACGCTACGGTGTAAAAGACCTCGCGTTAGGTCGGCAAGACATATGCGTCGGAATGAATGGGGCCAAGTTCAAAGCGCGTTTTCTAGATTTGACCTACGAGTACACAAACACCGTAATAACTGGCAATATCGCTGTGAACAACGCAGCTGTGGTGGCGTGGAAGACAGCACCGATGGAATGGTGGCAAAACCATTTGAACTTTGCAGTGTGGTGCGCGAGCTCTGGGTGTGGGTTTTCATCCGAATTACTCGGTGAGGACGATCCAATGTTGAAATCGTTGTTTCAATTTCATTTTTACTATCAGATACGGCGCGTTCTTGTGGAAATGAAAACGCCTCTTCCTGAAGACTCCGCTTTTAACTGGCAAGCCAACACGTACGACTCTATGGCCTTCGCTAAATTGTGCAACGAGTTTGGGGTTTCACCGACAGATTTCAGACAAAAGGTGGACAAGTCTAACGGTGGTCTAGGTAGGTTCACAATGTTTTGGAAACCCGACGGAAAATATAGGTTAGATAATGGAGGGTGGATGAAACCTTTCTTCAGTGAGAAAGAATCATACAAACACGACGTAGACATATCTAGAGCGTGGACAACATTTGTGAAAGAAGAACAAAAAACTTTCACGCATGCCGGGATTTCCCGCCGCAAGGCACGTACGTCTGGGCCATCCTCGACGCACAGATGCAAGCGCTCAGTTCTATAATCGGAACCGGGACGGCGTTTGACGCGCAAAAACAGTTCTTGGCCAATGTCGAGGATGCCATCTCATCTCCGGTGGACCTCCCGGCGGCGATCAAGCGGTATTAAGACGTTTTGCAGAATCCCACACCCCAGTAGACTATGTATTTGGAATAGGTCTTTATATGGCGCCGAGCAATATGATACTACGAGACGACCCGGTTGACGGTTACAATAATCAGATCGTAATTGCCACCGCCAAACAAAAGATCGGCCACAACGGGAACGTGAACACGGGTATCATAAAGCTCACCCCCAACATGATCGGGAGTTGAGTTGTAAGTGGAACCTATTTCATAAGACTGCAAGCACCCACCCCAGTACAAAGCACATCATCAAGTTCCACCAGTTCCTTAGGAACTAGTGTCTCATCAAGTTCTAAAGGAACTAGTGTCTCATCAAGTCCCTTAGGAACTAGTGTCTCATCAAGTTCCACCAGTTCCTTAGGAGCTAGTGTCACAACCCACGAGGAGGAGAAATTAGGGCTCGTTTTAGTTTTAGGAACTCTCGGGAGACTAAAAGTAAGAGACCGGCGATTGCCACGATTAAAGCCCAAGCATTCTCGGCGAGCCATCCGGCTGTTTTTGATAATATAGATAACAAGTAAGAGACGAGAACCCCAATCAGTCCAGGCAGCGCGGCAGCCGCCTTTCCGGCTAATTTAGCCAGGTGACTGGCGAGGGCTTTTAGATGCTTTTTTGCCCACCCCTTGGCTCCGCCGGATGGCGCGGGTGTTGGCGCGAGTGCAGCCGCTGCACCGCCACCACCAGTGATAGCTAGAACTATGGTTGATATAGTCATGCCGAGAGCTGTGAGGATGCTTACGATTGTGACGCTCTGCTCTCTGAACAGAGTGCGAAGACGCTCACCGAGTGTCGTCTCCTCGTGCAGAACCCTCGAGATTGTTTCGCGGATCCGACTTATTTGGGTGCGGAGTGCCTCACGGCAAGCCGATGCTGCCTCCAAGCGAGCTTCTCTTCCATCCCGCAACGACCACAGGCGTTCGGTGATCTGCGCGGTAGATTCTCTATCGGCTTCCCCAAGTTTTCTTTCTTCTAGCGCGATATGTTCATCCAGCGCCGAGAGTTTGGAGAGGTTAAGGACCAGTTCGCCCCGGACCATTTGCAGAGCCTTATTGAGTCCCCGGAGTTCGCGAAGAGGTAATGGTGGGTCCTCCATCGTGCTGAGTATTCCGTCTATCTCGCTTTCGCTGATCTCCATTGTGCGAATAGCGTCGGTGGCTACACGAGGGACCTCGCTGAGATCGACAGTTTCTATAGCGGCGGCCGTCTTCGCCATTGTTTCGTCGGTAGACTGTAGGGTCTCTACAGCGCGGGTGGGCATAATTGTTTTACCCCTCTTCCAATCTGGGAATTCTAGTTCGCTCCTTATGATTTGGCCACCGCCCCGACTTCCGACAACGGTGGTCAGTGCTAGGTGTTTTCCGGTCCTCATGTTGATTGGGACATTTGATGCTTTTAGTCGCAACCTACCTCGCAGATCCAATTCGAACTTGGAGTAGTCGCGGCCGACAGACGGGACCACACCTTTTTCTGCCAAACTGTTGTAGTAGTCGTCTACAGCTGACTTGACTAATTCCTGGCTTAGACTAATGGTGTTGGTAGCACCACCTATTTCCTCGCCGGCTGGAGTGTCTATGAACGGCGCAAGAGCGTGAAAACGCGGTCTATCAGGGTATTGACACCAACAAAAATAAGAACGTAACCAGACTTAGAATCGGGGCTGGTAACAAGGTAGATAACAACGCGAGCGACAACGCGATCGCGGCCGCTTACGGCAACCGCTTCTACATCGCGCTCGACTTTGAGTTGCTGGAGAGTCACATGCCCTACTATCAGAGTGCTTTGGCGGACCGCCTCGAATATGAACTAACGTTCAACGACTACGTCCGAGTTCTCATAGCCACTGACATGGCATCGACGTATATGATCGACAATGTTTCGCTGGAGTACGACATGGTCACGATGCCCGAACTCATGCGGTTGATCAGAACCTAGTACGCCGGGCGCGTTGCCATACTTTACGACCGAGTTCTTCGCCACCGCAAGATGACGAAAGACAAAAGTGGCACATTGTGGAATATTAATGTCAACGTACCCGCCCGCTCGATGAAAGGTATACTGATGCTGTTCGAGGAGGCTCGGTTCGTGCTCGGGGTTAGAAAAACCGACAAATTCTATAACCCCAAAATCACAAAGGTCGAGGCGACGATCGAGGGAGTCCCCATGCGAGCCAGCGACGACGACCAAATGCACGGTAGTGGACGCCAAGTTGAGAACGCTAGCGAGGGTGCGACGATCCAGATAACCAAAGAGGCGGATGGAGCTGGGCCATTTAACGTGTACTTATATATAATCACAGACGCACAACTCAACATCGAAGATGGCCGATACGTCTCCGCTTTATACTAAAAATAAAAATCCTCTGGGTTTTACATCAAACAAAGTTTGTGATGCCCACTCTGCCATAATATGTGGGCAGACAGGATGCGGAAAAACGGTTTTCATCCTGGACTTGCTCGAGGGGTCCTATCGCGATGCCTTTAGACACATTGTGATCCTGTGTCCCACTGTGCGGCACAACAAGACTTATCAACGGCGCCCGTGGATATGGACCGACAGGTATACGTCGTTGACCCCGGCGACAGGCTTCACGATTGGCTGCGTGGTTTATACCAAAGATTCCAGGGTGAGTCCACCCTATACGTGATTGACGACTGCTCGGCCAAGGCGGCGATAACCAAAAAGAAGGACATGCTCTCCGAGCTCGCATTTTCCGGCCGGCATGCGGGACAAAGCGTATGGATCTCCACTCAGAAGTACAACACCGTCGTCCTCAAAGATCTGCGCGAGCAAACGAAATGGGTCGCCCTCTGTCACTGCAAGGACCGGGACTCATTCGATGACTGTCTTCGAGAGAACGACGTTATCCCAACGCGTGAGGAGCGCCTGGAGGTTCGACAGATGCTTTCGGAAACTAAGCACGCCAAGCTTCTGCTAAAGACTGATCAACCAACTGCTTACAAAGTAATAAGTATTTGCTCAGCAATTGCTTAATGCTCGTTAGTAACTACTGAGCAAATGCTTAACAATGCTTAGCAATTGCTGAACATTGCTGAGCAATGCTTAACAATGCTTGACAATGCTGAACAAATGTTGAACAAATGCTGAACAATGGTTAACAAATGCTGAACAATGTTAAGAATTTGTTGCGAGCATAACGGTGATCATAAGTATCAGATGGTGCGCTTGGCAATATGTTAGACTTATGAGACTAGTCAGAATAGTACTCAAAATGAACTGCGACAAACTTCTCGATCAGCTAATGGAAGAGACAGTCGTGCCGACTGCCGACACGACTGCCAACATGGTATCTTTCCTGAAAGAAAATGGAATTGTCGGCACGACTGCCGACACGACTGCCTACACGACTGTCGGCACGACTGCCGATACGGTATCTTTCCTGAAAGAAAATGAAGACGCGACGCGAGCGGCTAGCTGCGCTGGTTGATGGGGGACAATCGGAGCAGTATCTCGGTAGGCGTCTCTTAGTTTGTCAGGTGGACAAGATGTCAGATGCGGAGATCGATAAAATGTATGTATGATACGAATCTAGGTTTGGTGCGGAGATGACGAAAACTCTTGGATCGGTGGCTATTCATCTGTACACTACCGCTGTTAGTATAATTCTCCCTATACCAAACACCGCGGGGTTGATTGGCGATCTAGAGACTGACCCTTTTGTAGCACACACTCTTAGAACAGCCTGCTGCTCAATTTATCACAAGTTTGGAATGTACTTAGCTCCTCTGACAACCGCGTTGACCACAGCTAAGCACTGTCAATTTGGACATATATGCCCACGAACTATAAGCTCAGAAAATGAGGATGACACAAGACGCACCTGCGAGAGTGACGGAGCAGCAATCCCCGATTGCAGCACTTCCAACTCTGCTCCAGCTCAGGAGCGGCATGTTGGGGGAACTATCTCCGATTGCACGACACAAAAACCCAGAAAGACAGCCAGCTGGGCGGGCAGCGGCTGCCACCCGAAAAGCTAAACAAGATATAATACTCACCGAGCTTCGAGAGGCCAATCAGTCATTATTTGTTCCAACCGCACCAGCTCAAGAGCGGCAGTTGGGGGCAGCAATCTCTGATTGCACAACAGCAAAACATCCGAAGACAGCTGCGGTTCAATCTCCGACAGTTCCTCTATCCGCACCAGCTCAGGAGCGGCTGTTCGGGGTGCAATCGTGGATTGCTGTAGCTCCTACCTGGATCACCCTGTGGGTTGTTGGTGGTGGTCTGGCAGTTGTGGGCACTGTGTGTGTGTTTTACTGTTTCAACCCCCAACTGCACAGGAGGCGGAACTACCTTTCGAGACAACCAGCCGCGGTTCCGAAGGAGGTGGCCGAGGCTCTCTCCCGAATATATAAGAGGAGTCCTCTCAAATGGCCGAATCTTCTCCAGGTCGATCCCGGACTCGAGTTCATGGGCGCAGTCTCTCATCTATTGGCTAAACACGACGTTTCTGTTAGACCCGACAAGACTCGGCCGCGTCGACATCCACTGGGACCAGGGGATCATGGAGCGGTTCAATCGAACCCTGGCTGAGAGGCTGTTCGGGCACCAATATGCCAAAGAGCTTGTAAACCCGCATACACGATCGACCGAGTGGGTGACCAGGCTGCCCGCCGTGGTCTCCGCACTGAACGGCGATGTGACTAGATTGATCGGTAAGAAGCCCGCGAATGCCATCAAGGCGAAAATAGTGACGCACAAGCCATCTGCCGTCTCGCGCGGGCGACCCATTGGTTTAGCGGAGAAACGGCTTCCATCGGATGTTGCCGTCCGGTACCTCCATTAACCGGGGGAGCTCGAAGGTGGTCGCTGCCGCTGAGCCTGTGTGGTCTCTCAATGTATATCATCTGGATCGATCTATTACCAAACCCGATGAGCCCATGCTCTACTACCTCGACAGTGGTCCATCGCGCGGGTTTGTTCGCGAAGAACTTCTTGCCGTGCCTTCTGACACCCAGCCACCCCCAGACTACCCGTCGTCATAGTCGGTCAGGCTCTCGTTAGAGCCTTTCCGTCAGTCAGACTCTCGTAAGAGTCTTTCGGTTAGTATTCTCCCCTTTTTCAGAGGTTTTTTTTTTACCTATCTATAGGCTCGGTGTGTACCCCGTCTTCCATCACCCTCCTCTTGTCGTAGTACGCCGACAGCCCAAACTTCTCCTGATTGTACGTCTTCATCACACCGTTAACCATTCGGAATCCCCTGTTCTCCGCCATGTCCTTTCTCCCTTCGAGATCATTCTTGTACGTCCACCAACTCTTCGACATTCCCTTGGCCGAGTGCTTAGTTTGTTCGTCACCGCTCACGTAGTAACACTTGCTGCACAGAGTGATGGCTCTATCCCCCTCGAATTCCAGCTTGAACAGTCCCGGAGTTCTGTTGCTCCATTTATCCTAAGCCAACCACTCGGCCTTCTCCTTGTTGAACTTTCTCTTCATCTTCTTTCTCACCACCTTCGTCTTCTCCGACACAGCGAAGTACATGCTATCAGTGTACATCTGTATACGTTTGAAATCTCTGGGATCCACGTACTTGTCCAAGAACTCCAGCATCTGGAGCTTGGCCAACTGGTAGACCGCTATGCCACATTGAAACGGTCTGTTGATCACCACTCGAGTCTTCCTGCTCGATATCTCGTAAGCCTCCCCAATCTCCTCCAGGTCTTCGAACCACGCCGACCTCAATGTCCAGTCGACAGTCTTCTCATCCTTCGTATAAGTGGTGTTTAGGTGTCTCTCTTGAGCCTCTATCAGCTTGCCACAACACGAGTTGCCAACCAGTTTGAATATCTCCGCCAACACCGCCTTGCTGTTGTTGACGTCCCCCATCCGTTTGGCAGCGATGACCTCTTCCACGAACCATTGGAACGGTTTGCCGGGCGTTTAGTATATCACCCTATGTACCGCCTTGACGACTAGACCGTGCTCCAGATACCACTTTAGCAGCGGGGAGTATATGATCATCTTCTTGGCGGATAGGGCTCCAACAAGCTTCTTACCGTCTCCTCGTTTCCGGTCCGTGTCCTTCAAATATTTTAACATGTGTTCCGGGACTTCTGCTTCCTCGACAATGCTGTTTACAAATAATGGCGACATTTCAGAGAACTTGTCTCGCAGCGTTTCCGGGACCTCTATATCCAACTGTGCAAATCCGAACCACTCGTCACACCTGACCTTCCTCACGAAACGGTCTATACGCGACTGTCTTTCCGGGTCATCCCACGTCCATATCATCTCCCCGCACGGCATGTCTTTCGACAGGGTAGACGGGTACAGCGCATTGGCGTCGTACCCCAACAACGCCTTGCACATCTTCTCCTCCCGACTCCCTACCTGTCCCCTGAGCCTCGGCGTATCTGGAGAACACTATGGACGGACCACCGACCAATCCCTCCTTCATCATCGCGTAAGTCTCGCACTTCGGCGACTACAGCTCGGGCGTGTCCTGCCTTCCCATCGATCGACCCGCGGAGCAGGTACTGAAGGGAAACACCGGGCAGAGACACAGCGTCCTTGAATATGTCCACACCTCTCCCCCTGTAGAACTCCATCATTTTAGTCAGTGCCTCCAGGAACGGTCCGACATCCAAGTTGTTGTAGTGTCGCAACCATTCCTGGAACGTGTTCATCCCCTTTTCTCGGAAGACTTTCTTGCACTCTTTCCACTCGGACAACGACAGTAGGAACTCACCCTTCAACTTCGAGTACCACTCGGGATAGTCGGGCAGCCCCGGATGGTCAAGTTTTTCTGGGGAATCGAACCACTCGTACGGGAAGTGAGACTTTACCATTGCCTTAATCCACTTGTCGTACACGGTACCGGGTCCCAGATATTGTATGATGTCGAGAAATCTAAACTCTGGGGTAAACAGAAACATCGTCATGCTGGCCCTCTTTCCGACCATCACCTTATTCACGGTGGTTGCCAACTTTTCGACAAGGTACTGCTTGATGAGGTTCAGGTCGTACCTGCTGCAGTTGAACCCCACCACCGGGACTTGGTCGATCCACGGGACGATCTTCTCTCGCTGAGGTTTCGACAGCATCTCTATGTCGGTCGGCAGATACTCCTTCTAACCCCCTCCCTGATTACTTTACCTCTCCTCTGCAGCTCAGTCACGAACTTCTCGACCAGCTTGTCAGGATCTCGTTCGCAGATGTGGGTGATCCCCTCGTGCATCGTATCCCCCAACGACACCGATATAGGAACGTGCTCGACCTCGAAGGTCTGGTCTTTGGTGGGTCGCGTGGTTTTCGACTTGTCGAGATACGCCTCGTAGACTATCTGGTGATGGTACATAGTCGTCTCCTCCTCGCGCGGCGATGGTGGATCATGGGGATTCCCCTCATTTAACCACTCGCACTACCACATCACCACCAGCTCGTAACCCGCCTCCCTTATCTTGGCGTCATGGATTTTCGTCCTCTTGTACAGCACTCTCGCGTTTAACCTCTCCTGCAATGAGTCGGACACCCGTGCCAGTAGCATCCGTGAAACTTAAACACGGTCTTGGTCTCGTGACAGTAGCCGTCGACCGGATCGCCGGCCACCCACCTCTCGCCGCCGTGACCGCATCTCGCGTGATGTATGTGCTTTCCCACCCTCTCCTCTTCTCTGCTCAACCATTGAATCGACATCGCGCTCGCTGACCCTTTGGGGTAGAACGCATTCTCGTATGCTGACTGCGGTCTCTCTATCCTCTTACCGGGACATATCACCACGGTCTTCCCACCCATGCAGGTGGTCGCGTGCCTGTGCATGTTACACGACTTTGTGAACCATTGTTGACATCCGGTGCACCCGTACTCGTTCGTCATCTTGCGGAGGTTCTTGATGAGGAACGAGTCATCGTACGTATCGATGGAATACATTCCCTTTTTCTGTCTTAACCAATCGGGGAGTTTTCCTGCTCCAATGAGAAGTTGTTGCGCATCGATGATCATCTTCACCTTAACCGATATCCATTTTGTGTTTGGTCTATTGACTTTGTCGATGTTCATTCAAACTTTCTCTCTATCGGATATCCAACTCTCAGCTTTGGAGATCTCGTTTATCCACGGACTACCCTTTGATTGTTTGTGATAGATCATCGTTTCGTCGGTCTCGATGTTCCTAATACGATATGAGCACGAATACTTCAGATAACATACCGTGGTCATCTCTGGACGAATTTTATTCATTATGCGATTAGCGATCTCCCCGTCTACCCCTCTCTCGAAGGTCCAGACTATCTTCCTCCTGCCCCTATCAACAGTTTCCCTAGCTTCGGCATATTCGGCGAGAACCCTGGGACCCTCCTCCACCAAATCTCTGGCGAGCTCTCTCCTACTCTTAGTAGGTCTCCCCACCAGGCCTTGATAAATCTTATTGTAGTACGCCTTGTATAGTGCTTTTCTGCGTGCGCTGGGATCGTCTTTTACACGCTGAGCGTAAGCGGTGGCACGCAGACTGGCCGTCGTCTCGTTCTCCAATTTCTCGGATCGTTTTTCGGGGTCGGCAGGCAGTCGTCCGGTCGAAACCGCACGCCGCAGCCTCTCTTCGTAGACGACGGCTCGCTCGTCACTTATCCTATCTGCTATAGCTTTCTTGAGTCTCAAACCTCTTAGGGAAATTCCCCAACTCTTAGCTTGCTCTCTCATTTGCTTTATGATAGGCATTATACCGAGTATAACCAATGGATTTTTTATCTCTGAATAGGGTGTAAATTGTTGATATGGTTAACAGGTTTTGCTATGTAAGACAGATTGCTGTATTATACTGAGTATAACTTATGGATTTCTTATCTCTAATAGGGGTGTAAGTTGTTGCTGGGTATGACAGATTACTGTATTATACTGAGTATAACTTATGGATTTCTTATCTCTATTAGGGTGTAATCTCATTGATAACTTCTCATCCAGTCAAGGAAGTATCGCGGTTGCTGAAAAATATTTTGCTGAAAAATATTTTTCACTCTTCTCATCCATACCGTTCGAACAGTGGGGGAAAATCCAAGTAGTATATGAGAGTCAACAATGATACCACCTCTTGATGGGAGTCTACCGCGCGTAGCTGGTGTATTTTCAGCATAGTCCCAGATCAGCCTCTGTGCATAGCCCCAGATCAGCCTGTGTGCTATCAGCATAACCCCAGATCAGCCTGTGTGCAATCAGCATAGCCCCAGATCAGCCTGTGTGCAATCAGCATAGCCCCAGATCAGCCTGTGTGCAATCAGCATAGCCCCAGACCAGCCTGTGTGCTATCAGCATAACCCCAGATCAGCCTGTGTGCAATCAGCATAGCCCCAGATCAGCCTGTGTGCAATCAGCATAGTCCCAGATCAGCCTGTGTGCAATCAGCATACCACGATCAGCCGTGTGCCAATCCGCATGCCCAGATCAGCCTGTGTGCAATCAGCATAGCCCCAGATCAGCCTGTGTGCAATCAGCATAGCCCCAGATTAGTCTATGTGTTATCAGCATAGCCCCAGATCAGCCTGTGTGTTATGAGCATACCCCAGGTCATCCTGTGTGCATCAGCATAACCCAGATCAGCCTGTGTGCAATCAGCATAACCCCAGATCAGCCTGTGTGCAATCAGCATAGCCCCAGATCAGTCTATGTGTTATCAGCATAGCCCCAGATCAGCCTGTGTGTTATGAGCATAACCCCAGGTCATCCTGTGTGCAATCAGCATAACCCCAGATCAGCCTGTGTGCAATCAGCATAACCCCAGATCAGCCTGTGTGCAATCAGCATAACCCCAGATCAGCCTGTGTGCAATCAGCATAACCCCAGATCAGCCTGTGTGCAATCAGCATAGACCCAGATCAACCTGTGTGCAATATGCATAGTGCCAGATCAGCCTGTGTGCTATCAGCATAGCCCCAGATCAGCCTGTGTGCTATCAGCATGGCACCAGATCAGCCTGTGTGCAATCAGCATAGCCCCAGATCAGCCTGTGTGCTATCAGCATAGCACCAGATCAGTCTGTGTGCTATCAGCATAGCCACAGATCATCCTGTGTGCTATCAGCATAGCCCCAGATCATCCTGTGTGCTATCAGCATAGCCCCAGATCAGCCTGTGTGCTATCAGCATGGCACCAGATCAGCCTGTGTGCAATCAGCATAGCCTGCAATCAGCCTGTGTGCTATCAGCATGGCACCAGATCAGCCTGTGTACTATCAGCATGGCACCAGATCAGCCTGTGTGCAATCAGCATAGCCTGCAATCAGCCTGTGTGCTATCAGCATGGCACCAGATCAGCCTGTGTACTATCAGCATAGCACCAGATCAGCCTGTGTGCTATCAGCATAGCCTCATATCATCATGTGTGCTATCAGCATAGGCATCACGGGACGGTTGAAAATAGCCAAAATTTACTGCTTTTCTGAGGGCGGCACGTGACTTATAAAAATCACCGCCTCTCACAATCAGTTAAGGAGGCTCTTGCGACAAGTATTGAAAAATACTCGAAAATGAAGTACAAATCGTGCGCCACAATAAAAATGCAGCAACCGCATCAGATGTGTTCAATTAATTTTTCACAAAGTTACCCCACCCACCTATTTTTGGCCAGACATTTCAACACGAGTGAATTTGTTGGAATTGTTCTCATGAAAATATGAGACACAGATACATTATATGTCTTGTTCTATCACTTGTAACACCACACCATTTCCAGCCTGTGTGCAAACAGCATAGCCCCGATCAGCCTGTGTGCTATCAGCATAGCACCAGATCAGCCTGTGTGCTATCAGCATAATCCCAGATCAGCCTGTATGCTATCAGTGTAGCCCCAGATCAGTATGTGTGCTATCAGCAGCGCCAGATCAGCCTGTGTGCTATCAGCATAATCCCAGATCAGCCTGTATGCTATCAGTGTAGCCCCAGATCAGTATGTGTGCTATCAGCATAGCGCCAGATCAGCCTGTGTGCTATCAGCATAGCACCAGATCAGCATATGTGCTATCAGCATAGCCCCATATCAGCCTGTGTGCTATCAGCATAGCCCCAGATCAGCCTGTGTGCTATCAGCATGGCACCAGATCAGCCTGTGTGCAATCAGCATAGCCCGCAATCAGCCTGTGTGCAAACAGCATAGCCCCCGGTCAGCCTGTGTGCTATCATCATAGCCAGTCTGTGTGCTATCAGCATAGCCCCAGATCATCATGTGTGCTATCAGCATAGCCCCAGATCATCCTGTGTGCTATCAGCATAGCCCCAGATCAGCCTGTGTGCTATCAGCATGGCACCAGATCAGCCTGTGTGCAATCGGCATAGCCCGCAATCAGCCTGTGTGCTATCAGCATGGCACCAGATCAGCCTGTGTGCTATCAGCATAGCACCAGATCAGCCTGTGTGCAATCAGCATAGCCTGCAATCAGCCTGTGTGCTATCAGCATAGCACCAGATCAGCCTGTGTGCAATCAGCATAGCCTGCAATCAGCCTGTGTGCTATCAGCATGGCACCAGATCAGCCTGTGTACTATCAGCATAGCACCAGATCAGCCTGTGTGCAATCAGCATAGCCTGCAATCAGCCTGTGTGCTATCAGCATGGCACCAGACAGCCTGTGTACTATCAGCATAGCACCAGATCAGCCTGTGTGCAATCAGCATAGCCTCATATCATCATGTGTGCTATCAGCATGGCACCAGATCAGCCTGTGTACTATCAGCATAGCACCAGATCAGCCTGTGTGCTATCAGCATAGCCTCATATCATCATGTGTGCTATCAGCATAGGCATCACGGGACGGTTGAAAATAGCCAAAATTTACTGCTTTTCTGAGGGCGGCGCGTGACTTATAAAAATCACCGCCTCTCACAATCAGTTAAAGAGGCTCTTGCGACAAGTATTGAAAAATACTCGCAAATGAAGTACAAATCGCGCGCCACAATAAAAATGCAGTAACCGCATCAGATGTGTTCAATTAATTTTTCACAAAGTTACCCCACCCACCTATTTTTGGCCAGAAATTTCAACACGACTGAATTTGTTGGAATTGTTCTCATGAAAATATGAGGCACAGATAATTTGCTATGTCTTGTTCTATCACTTGTAACACCACACCATTTCCAGAAAATGATTCCAAAGCGGGGTCATAACCACCTCAAATTTTCGCTGCAAATGCCCGAAAAATACCTTAAATTCTGAAGCGAAACCATACCGGCGAGACAGAATAGCATGCGCCATTTTCGAAGAATACACCTAGTCAAGCCTCCCAAAGTCAAGAAATATTCATAAACCTATTTTTCTAGACACACTGGTGTAACTTACAGGGTCGGTAGTGAAGTATATAGAGCCCCAGATCAGCCTGTGTGCTATCAGCATGGCACCAAATCAGCCTGTGTCCCCAGATCATCATGTGTGCTATCAGCATAGCCCCAGACCAGCCTGTGTGCTATCAGCATGGCACCAGATCAGCCTGTTTGCTATCAGCATGATCCCAGATCAGCCTGTGTGCTATCAGTGTGATATCCCCAGCCTGTGTGATATCCCCAGATCAGCCTGTGTGCTATCAGCATAGCACCAGATCAGCCTGTGTGTTATATGCATAACCCCAGATCGGCCTGTGTGCAATCAGCATAGCCCGCAATCAGCCTGTGTGCAAACATAGCCCCCGATCAGCCTGTGTACTATCAGCATAGCACCAGATCAGCCTGTGTGGTATCAGCATAATCCCTGTATCAGCCTGTGTGCTATCAGTGTAGTCCCAGATCAGCCTGTGTGCTATCAGCATAGAACCAGATCAGCCTGTGTGCTATCAGCATAACCCCAGATCGGCCTGTGTGCAATCACAGGGTTCGTACAGATTTGAAAAGTACTTGAATTCTCGAGTGATAAATGAAAAATACTTATTTTCTGAAAATTTGCTTGAAAAGTGCTTAAAATTTAATTTTAGTACTTGAAAAGTGCTTAAAAAAATGCCTTCGTGCTTAAAAAGTACTTGAATTTTAATAGAAACAATGAAAAAGTTAATCGCTAAAATTCGATGTTCGATGGGTCGAGTGTAAATTGTGGAGCGCTGATCGGTATTGGAAACTGCATGTTAAACTATGCGTGGTATCGGCAAACCCGCTGCGTATCGGCAAAACCGTGCGCGGTTCTGGTTTTAAACTGGTCCAATATGAGCCTCGTTCTGAATGGTTAATGGCAACGTGCGTGAACGCTACACTGCGTTTTCACAATGGGGAAAAAAGAAAAATGTGTTCAACCGTATCTGGATAAGCCGCTTTAAGTGGGTTAAAGAAGCGCCCGATAGGCACAAAGCCTATTGTATTGTATGTCGGAAAGAAATTGATATTGTGCTTGAAAAAATAATAATTGTACTTGAAAAGTGCTTGAAAAGTGCTTGAATTTTATCATGTCATGTCTGTACGAACCCTGAATCAGCATAGCACCAGGTCAGCCTGTGTGCTATCAGCATAACCCTAGATCGGCCTGTGTGCAATCAGCATGGCACCAGATCGGCCTTTGTGCAATCAGCATGGCACCAGATTGGCCTTTGTGAAATCAGCATAACCCCAGATCGGCCTTTGTGCAATCAGCATGGCACCAGATTGGCCTTTGTGAAATCAGCATAACCCCAGATCGGCCTGTGTGCAATCAGCATGGCACCAGTTCGGCCTGTGTGCAATCAGCATGGCACCAGATCAGCATGTGTTCAATAAACATAGCCCCAGATCAGCCTGTGTGCAATCAGCATGTCACTAGATCAGCCTGTGTGCTATCAGAATAGCTTCAGATCGGCCTGTGTGCAATCAGCATAACCCCTGATCAATGTGTGCAATCAGCATGGCACCAGATCAGCATGTGTGCAATCAGCATAACCCCAGATATGCCTGTGTACAATCAGCATGGCACCAGATCAGCATGTGTGTTATCAGCATAGCACTAGATCAGCCTGTTTTCTATCAGCATAACTCCAGATCAGCCTGTGTGCTATCAGCATAGCTCCAGATCGGCCTGTGTGCTATCAGCATAACCCCTGATCAGCCTGTGTGCAATCAGCATGGCACCAGATCAGCCTGTGTGCAATCAGCATTGCCCCAGATCAGCCTGTGTGCTAACAGCATATCCCCAGATCAGTGTGTGCTATCAGCATAACTCCAGATCGGCCTGTGTGCTATCAGCATAACCCCTGATCAGCCTGTGTGCAATCAGCATGGCACCAGATCAGCCTGTGTGCAATCAGCATTGCCCCAGATCAGCCTGTGTGCTATCAGCATATCCCCAGATCAGTGTGTGCTATCAGCATAGCCCCAGATCAGTGTGTGTGCAATCAGCATGTGTGTTATCAGCATAGCACCAGATCAGCCTGTGTGCTATCAGCATAACTCCAGATCAGCCTGTGTGCTATCAGCATAGCTCCAGATCGGCCTGTGTGCAATCAGCATAACCCCTGATCAGCCTGTGTGCAATCAGCATGGCACCAGATCAGCCTGTGTGCAATCAGCATTGCCCCAGATCAGCCTGTGTGCTATCAGCATATCCCGAGATCAGCGTGTGTGCTATCAGTATAGCCCCAGATCAGCCGGTGTGCTATCAGCATAGCCCCAGATCAGTGTGTGTGCTGTCAGTATAGCCCCAGCAGGGCTTAAAATTTCAATTATATTTTCGTGTTGGCGAGATGATTTTTCTCTCGCCCACGAAAGCGGAAAGCGAGACTAAGGTTTGGCTTTTCCGGAGTCGTCGTCGCGCCGTCGTCGTCGGCGGCGGCGGCGTCGTCATCATTCAATGTTAAGTTTTTGTGTTACGGTCATTACTTCAACACCTTATCAGCTACAGTCATCAAACTTTATGCATACCTTTACTATGATATGTACATGAATATAGGACTATTCTCGGGGGTCAAGGTCAAGGCGGAACAAGGCGGAACAAGGCGAGACATTTGATTCCGCGGAATTCTTGTCTTATCACTGGCCCGATTTGGCAAGTGACAAATCAGGAAAGGCCATTCTGTATTTTCCGAAATTCTTCTGGAAACGGACAAAATTTGCATGTTAAGTTCCGTTATTTTATTTGTTTTCCGCGATTTCAAAACCGGAAATGATATGTTTTTAGCCAGGTTTTTTAAAAAAAATCCAGGCTATTGGATTGGCGAAAGCCGGGCGGGCGGGCGGCGGGCGGCGGGCAGCGGGCGGGCGGCGGGCGGCGTCCACAATCAATGTTAAGTTTTCGTGTTTGAGTCCATTTCTTTGTTACTGTACCACCTAGGACCACCAAACTTTCACAGCTTCATAATCAAGGGGTGCCCACCACATATCACTATCCAACATGTTACTTTTTTTTTAACAATTCACCCATTTTTTCCGCGTAGTCGACTTAGCCATTTTCAATGTTAAGTTTTCGCGTTTACAATGTTAAGTTTTCGTGTTTAAGTCCATTTCTTTGGTACTGTACCACCTAGGACCACCAAACTTTCACAGCTTCATAATCAAGGGGTACCCACCACATATCACTATCCAACATGTTACTTTTTTTTTAACTTCACCCATTTTTTCCGCGCAGTCGACTTAGCCATTTTCAATGTTTAAGTTTTCGCGTTTACAATGTTAAGTTTTCGTGTTTAAGTCCATTTCTTTGGTACTGTACCACCTAGGACCACCAAACTTTCACAGCTTCATAACCAAGGGGTGCCTACCACATACAACTATCCAACATGTGACCATTTTTTTACCTTCACCTATTATTTCTACGTAATTGACTTAGCCATTTTCAACGTTAACTTTTTAACGTACGTCTGGTTAGAGTTTTTTGGTTAAAACTTTTTTTGTTGTACTATATCTCTGCAAATGCTTCGCCCATTACCACCTTGAAACTTCACATGGGTGTTTATCATCATCCATATTTTCATTCTAACCCCCAACCGTGCGGCCCCTGTGCCCAATGTCAAGGTCAAATTACTTTGAATTTTTTTGTTAAAGTTTTTTCGTGTACTATATCTCTGCAACTGCTTCACCCAATACCTTGATACTTCACATGGGTGTTTATCATCATTGTCGCACCTGCTTGCGGAAAGCGCGATCCTGTGCCCAATGTCAAGGTCAAATACTTTGAATTTTTTTGTTAAAGTTTTTTCGTGTACTATATCTCTGCAACTGCTTCACCCAATACCTTGATACTTCACATGGGTGTTTATCATCATTGTCGCACCTGCTTGCGAAAGCGCGATCCTGTGCCCAATGTCAAGGTCAAATTACTTTGAATTTTTTTGTTAAAGTTTTTTCGTGTACTATATCTCTGCAACTGCTTCACCCAATACCTTGATACTTCACATGGGGTGTTTATCATCATTGTCGCACCTGCTTGCGGAAAGTGCGATCCTGTGCCCAATGTCAAGGTCAAATTACTTTGAATTTTTTTGTTAAAGTTTTTTCGTGTACTATATCTCTGCAACTGCTTCATCCAATACCTTGATACTTCACATGGGTGTTTATCATCATTGTCGCACCTGCTTGCGGAAAGCTCGATCCTGTGCCCAATGTCAAGGTCAAATTACTTTGAATTTTTTTGTTAAAGTTTTTTCGTGTACTATATCTCTGCAACTGCTTCACCCAATACCTTGATACTTCACATGGGTGTTTATCATCATTGTCGCACCTGCTTGCGGAAAGCGCGATCCTGTGCCCAATGTCAAGGTCAAATTACTTTGAATTTTTTTTGTTAAAGTTTTTTCGTGTACTATATCTCTGCAACTGCTTCACCCATACCTTGATACTTCACATGGGTGTTTACTCATCATTGTCGCACCTGCTTGGCGGAAAGCGCGATCCTGTGCCCAATGTCAAGGTCAAATTACTTTGAATTTTTTTGTTAAAGTTTTTTCGTGTACTATATCTCTGCAACTGCTTCACCCAATACCTTGATACTTCACATGGGTGTTTATCATCATTGTCGCACCTGCTTGCGGAAAGTGCGATCCTGTGCCCAATGTCAAGGTCAAATTACTTTGAATTTTTTTGTTAAAGTTTTTTCGTGTACTATATCTCTGCAACTGCTTCACCCAATACCTTGATACTTCACATGGGTGCTTATCATCATTGTCGCACTGCTTGCGGAAAGCGCGATCCTGTGCCCAATGTCAAGTCAAATTACTTTGAATTTTTTTAAATTAAATTTTTTTTGTTAAAGTTTTTTCGTGTACTATATCTCTGCAACTGCTTACCCAATACCTTGATACTTCACATGTTTATCATCATTGTTGCACCTGCTTGCGGAAAGCGCGATCCTGTGCCCAATGTCAAGGTCAAATTACTTTGAATTTTTTTGTTAAAGTTTTTTCGTGTACTATATCTCTGCAACTGCTTCACCCAATACCTTGATACTTCACATGGGGGTGTTTATTCATCATTGTCGCACTGCTTGCGGAAAGCGCGATCCTGTGCCCAATGTCAGTCAAATTACTTTTTTAATTTTTTTGTTAAAGTTTTTTTGTGTACTATATCTCTGCAACTGCTTCACCCAATACCTTGATACTTCACATGGGTGTTTTTCATCATAATTGTCGCACCTGCTTGCGGAAAGCGCGATCCTGTGCCCAATGTCAAGGTCAAATTACTTTGAATTTTTTTGTTAAAGTTTTTGTGTACTATATCTCTGCAACTGCTTCACCCAATACCTTGATACTTCACATGGGTGTTTATCATCATTGTCGCACCTGCTTGCAGAAAGCGCGATACCTGTGCCCAATGTCAAGGTCAAATTACTTTGAATTTTTTTGTTAAAGTTTTTTCGTGTACATATCTCTGCAACTGCTTCACCCAATACCTTGATACTTCACATGGGTGCTTATCATCATTGTCGCACCTGCTTGCGGAAAGCGCGATCCTGTGCCCAATGTCAAGGTCAAATTACTTTGAATTTTTTGTTAAAGTTTTTCTGTGTACTATATCTCTGCAACTGCTTCACCCAATACCTTGATACTTCACATGGGTGTTTTATCATCATTGTTGCACCTGCTTGCGGAAAGCGCGATCCTGTGCCCAATGTCAAGGTCAAATTACTTTGAATTTTTTTGTTAAAGTTTTTTCGTGTACTATATCTCTGCAACTGCTTCACCCAATACCTTGATACTTCACATGGGTGTTTATCATCATTGTACACACCTTGCTTGCGGAAAGCGCGATATCGTCAGCATTTTGGCATAACGTCCGTCCGTTCGTCCGTTTGTCCGTAAAGTTAAAGTGGTTATAAAGTTTTTTCCATCTACTATATCTATTTTTTTAGTGTCCATGCCTCGCCCCAAGGCGCGACATGCAGGTCACGGCCATCTAGTCTACAAAAAGTGGGTATAATTATGTTATTCAAGTGTCTATGCTTGGAAAAACCTGGCCTTCGTGGCTTTGCCTCGTTTCTTGTTAATATTTACATTAGAAACCGGGATATTGATCAATTACAGCATCCCTGTACTAGACAATTGGACGTCTAGACAGTTTTTACTCACTCCTAAAACAGACCACTGCTGACATTGTGCCTCGTGTTTTTTTAGTAAGGGCATTATCACGAGATGAAATTGATGCAGTGCGTGTCGCTGGAAGTGTACTGCGTTAACTACACACTTTTTAAGACAGGTCAGCGTACACTTGCGCTAATAATAATCAGCGAATATACTGAATTAAAATAGTTCCCAAGATGCTGCATACATATATAGCCATTGTAAAATGAATCCGTGTATTGGAAACGCTTAATCAAGTTACAAAGCATCTGCACAATTGATACGTAGACTGATAGATCATCTTCTAAATAATGATGCACCCGTGTTTTATTTAAAATTACGTACTCCAGATAAGCAGCATAATTTGTAGTGATTGTGTCTGGTGCCTAAACAAGTTAATTGCCTAACCTTTTTCCTAAAAATAAAATGTTGGGCCAATACCTTTTTTGTCTGGCCGAGTAGATTATAATTGTACTTACAAAAAGTGAATATGTTTAAGCCCTGCCCAGATCAGCATGGCCCCAGATCAGCCTGTGTGCTATCAGCATAGCCCCAGATCAGCTTGTGTGCTATCAGCATAGACCCAGATCAGCCTGTGTGCTATCAGCATGGTCCCAGATCAGCCTGTGTGCTATCAGCATGGCCCCAGATCAGCCTGTGTGCTATCAGCATGGCCCCAGATCAGGCCTGTGTGCTATCAGCATGGCCCCAGATCAGCCTGTGTGCTATCAGCATAACCCCAGATCAGCTTGTGTGCTATCAGCATAGCCCCAAATCAGCCTGTGTGCTATCATCATAGCCCCAGATCAGCCTGTGTGCTATCAGTATAGCCCCAGATCAGCATATGTGCTATCAGCATAGCCCCACCCCCATCAGCATGTGCTATCAGCATAGCATATCAGTCTGCATGCATACTCAGATCAGCCTGTGCGTAATCAGCACGGCCCCAGATCAGCCTATGTGCAATCAACATAACCCCACATCAGCATGTGTGCTATCAGCATAGCCCCAGATCAGCCTGTGTGCAATCAGCATAGCCCCAGATCAGCCTGTGTGTTATCAGCATAGCCCCAGATCAGCCTGTGTGTGATCAGCATAGCCCCAGATCAGCCTGTGTGCTATCAGCATAGCACCATATCAGCCTGTGTGCTATCAGCATGGCCACAGATCAGCCTGTGTGCTATCAGCATAACCCTAGATTAGCATGTGTGCTATCAGCATAGCCCCAGATCAGCATGTGTGCTATCAGCATGGCCCCATATCAGCATGGCCCCAGATCAGCCTGTGTGCTATCAGCATGGCCCCAGATCAGCCTGTGTGCTATCAGCATGGCCCCATATCAGCCTGTGTGCTATTAGCATAGCACCATATCAGCCTGTGTGCTATCACCATAGCCCCATATCAGCCTGTGTGCTATTACCATAGCCCCATATCAGCCTGTGTGCTATCAGCATGGCCCCATATCAGCCTGTGTGCTATTAGCATAGCACCATATCAGCCTGTGTGCTATCACCATAGCCCCATATCAGCCTGTGTGCTATCACCATAGCCCCATATCAGCCTGTGTGCTATCAGCAAGGCCCCATATCAGCCTGTGTGCTATCACCATAGCACCATATCAGCCTGTGTGCTATCACCATAGCCCCATATCAGCCTGTGTGCTATCACCATAGCCCCATATCAGCCTGTGTGCTATCACCATAGCCCCATATCAGCCTGTGTGCTATCACCATAGCCCCATATCAGCCTGTGTGCTATCAGCATGGCCCCAGATCAGCCTATGTGCAATCAGCATAACCCCAGATCAGCATGTGTGCTATCAGCATGGCCCTAGATCAGCCTGTGTGCAATCAACATAACCCCAGATCAGCCTGTGTGCTATCAGCATGGCCCCAGACCCGCATGTGTGCTATCAGCATAGCCCCTGATCAGCTTGTGTGCAATCAGCATAACCCCAGATCAGCCTGCGAGTCTGATCAGGGCCTACACTGTTTGCATATTCAGTCTCTAGCATAGCCTTAAAGCCTTAGGGTTGTCAGCATTACATTGTAATTCTACTGACATTGCAGGCGCGGATACCGAAATAATTGCAGGGGGGTTCTAGACCTCCGCGAGCGCGAATCACGATGCGCATCGTCTAGTCGAGGGGTCTGGGTCCTCCCCCAGGAAATATTTAAATGCCAGATCGCCGCAGATGAGATTTCCTTACATCTAAGCCATGAAAAAAGTCATCCAACTAGTCGAGTAATGTATATTTTATTGTTGTTTTTTTTTGCCCGGGAGCAGGGAGGGGTCCGGACCCCCCCCAATCCCCCAACCCCACCCACCCCCCCCTGTATCTGCGCCTGCATTGTTTTATGGGTGTGATATGTGGTCCCATTCAATCAACGAATCGCTATATTATAGATATTGATGAATGTGCTGTGGACAATGGAGGCTGCAGTGGCCTTGGTAGCCGATGCAACAACGCCATTGGGTCGTATTATTGTGACTGCGACTTAGCTGCTGGCTTCCAACTCCTCACAGATAGTATTCTCGATCATTACCCTCAAGTTGAAGGAAATGTGACGGGCGATCCATACCATATTGGCCATACCTGTGTCCGTAAGTGATTTTATTTTATTTATGGTTGTTTATGTGCCACCACCATCAAATGGTGTGATTGTGATATTCGACCGTATGTACATTTATCCATTTAACATAATGTTTGCAAGCAGTGTAGATCCAGATGATCGCATCAGGATCTGCACCATTTGCAGATATTTTATTATTTTTAAAAACAAAAGCCCTTTCAGATAAATAGACTAGTCTGAAATATAACATGTCAGTGTCGATTCAAGTTATTGATTTTATTGCGAAAAAACAATTTTCCATTTAATAGGGGAGCTAAAAATAGATATGAATTTTGAATTTGTGAACCGATTTTCAAAATTCAACTTTTGTTTTCTTAGTTACATCATTTCCATGCTAACTAGCCAGCTTCATTTGTCGACCCTCCTCCTCCTCCTCATTCTCCAACTCCTTTTTGTTCCATTTTAAATTCCAATAGGAAAATCGTTTTTTTTTTGCAATAAAATTTATATTATGGCATTTCATCAAATAAAAACAATGGGGGGAGGGCGGTTAATTTTTGGTTATTGATGAAAAAGTTCTTGCATTTAAATATATTTTAAATTTAATATGTATAATGGCGTCTGGCGAACGTCTAGGTGGGAATATTTCCTTCAAGGAAATAAATCCCTCCAGAATCACGGTAAATCACTGGGTAGCATGTAATATATTGATTTATCTTCAGGACGGTGGTGTGATCGACCTTCTGAAATACAACATGGAGCCATTCTGAGCAAACGGACGTATTTCTACTTCGAGGAGACCTTGACATTCCGCTGTGAATTTGGGTATTATCTAGCCAATGGTACGAGCACCGAAGTGTCGTGGACATGCGGTGCGAGCGGAGCCTGGGATGAAAGTGCCGGACAGCCACAATGTATAGGTAGTTATCATAGACGCCACAGAGCTCCAGATAAGTTTTGTATCTAAACAGTAATATACCCCCATATTTCAAATTCATTGAGTATTATTGATTTCACTTATTTGATCTGCAAAAAGCACTATTTGCTTTTTGTATACCATCAAACGAAATAGATAGAAATAAATGAATGATTCCAACCGTGCGGAGATCCCCAGGGTGTCCGGTTTAGAGAGATTCCACTTTATTACACTCTTGCAAGTTATTTGCACGGGTTTCGCTGTGAGAGAAAACCCGTAATCAACTCCTTACAAATAATACACCGTGAAGAGAACACCCGTAATTGCGCGCCCGTTGTTACAGTCAAAATAAGTTACAGTCAAACTTGCATTAAATGACCACCCAAGGGAGACACCAAAAACGGTCGCTTAGAACAATGGAACACAAAAACGAAATAAAAATGTGGGTACTGGTATGTCCGGTTATATGGTTTAATATTCGGAATCAGGAAATCGCGAATATTAGACATTAGAAATAAATACATTAAAATACTACTGGTAATGTTTACTGTGCACTTTTCTGAATTATTCAGGCTTTATTTGATCAAAATAGACAAAAGAATTTGAATGTTATTGCGAAATAAAATCGCCCAACTGAAGTCGCAAATTGGCAGTAGTGACTGCGATATGACTGCGATCACTTCGGACCAGACGTGTTTCGTCCCGGTGATTTTTACGAGTCGTTGACTGACAACCAAACCAGCTGATAGAATAATGATTTATTAATGCAGTGTTCGGTATATACAAATATTGTTACACATCAAGAAAATTGAAATGGGTAAAATAAAAATGTGTGCGTATTCTGTACACATCTTTTCCCATGTGCTAAGCGACCAGTCCTGTTGTTCCCATGTGCTAAGCGACAATGAGTTAATTCCCTTTAGTAATCACTAAGGAAACGGCGAATCAGAACGAGGTTTCAGGTCAATAATCATAAAGAATGCACAATTCACACATTGACAGTGACAGAGGATTTGTTTCCTTTGTTTGTAACGCTTGAGGTTAATTTCACCTTGAGAAAGCGACATCCTGTCAATCAATGGTCGTTTAATACAAACAAACTTTGCTGTCAGTTTACAAAATATTTGACATCTGGCCACGTTAAGGAAAAGCCATTTAATACACCTGTCATATTATATAGGCCAAATGGTCGGGGGGGAATTGAAAGTGGTCGCATAAGACAAAAGTCGCTTAATGCACGTGGTCGCTTGTGCAAGTTTGACTGTATTTGAAAATTTGGAAAGGGTCTCGGCTAATCTAGAATGTTAATGTGATTGAACAATATTCCAGACATGCACTCAAATATATCTGGTTCATAGAAACAGCCTAGTAATTTGGATTTCAAAAAGGTTACATGACGTCACATTTGAAATTACACAATGTAACGTGAAAACGTGGGAAAACACGTCATTGTATAACAATTCATGCGCACATCACAATTCATTGATTATGATTACAAAAATAGACTAAATGTGCATATATATCCGCCGTGGAAGTGTAATAAATAGGATATTCCATCGTACATGTTTGAATAGCGGAAATAATACACTCGTGTCCGTCGGCGTCCGTGGAAGCAACTCGTTCGCTATGCTCACTTGTTGCTTACGCGGAAGCCGACGCACACTCATGTATTATTTCCTGCTATTCAAAATGTACCATGGAATATCCTCTATGTAATTCAGGCATATGAAGACCGCTACACACAACAATACTATTATTGTTGTCTGCTGTTGCTTTTATATCTTGCCTTATTTCTCAATGAAAATAGGGTTTGATAACACTTCAGGAAATGATTCTAAAGTGCTGCCAAATCATGTTTTTATTGAGAATAAAGACTAAATATTAAACAACAGCAGACAACAATTTGTGTTTCCCGCATTCTCAGGGTTAACCCGCAGACCGCTACACACAACAATTGTCGTCTGCTGTTGCTTTTATATCTTGCCTTATTTCTCAATAAAAACATGGTTTGATAGCGCTTCAGAATCATTTCCAATGGCAATGATTCTAAAGTGCTGTCAAATCATGTTGTAAATTATTCTAAAGTGCTGGCAAAGCAAGGTTTTTATGATAAAAATGGAAAATAGAAAATGAACAGCAGACGACAAAAAATTAAGATAGTGGTCTAAGGGTTAAGTATGTGTTTAGCAATCATGAACAGACATAATCAACTGAGATCAATGACAGTGAAACCCAATAATCACACGGAGGTTTTCTGGGAGTCCGATTTAGAGAGGTTTGGACCATGGCAACGACCAGCTCCGTTTTTGTCTTGACTGTGTATAGCACTTGATAACAGATGTAAAAAGCCATTTTTTTTTATACCAGTCACTTCGCATCGAGCATGTACATCCATGTTGGTGTGTTAGCATTTAATGGGGGATCATAGCTAGTTACTTCCCTTTGCAAATCTATTTCGAAATCTGGTCGTATGCTGTATTTCAGTGTTTGTTTCTTACTGAATAGCACCAAACAATGAGTTTTGCGAACAGAGTAGACCCAGATCAGACTGCACACATATGTGCAGACACATGTGTGCAGTCTGATCTGTATCTACACGGATTGCAATAACATTAACAAGTGTGAAAATATGATCTGGAAAATAATGCAGTTGCTGATCAGATTGTGCAGATATGTAAGAGGATCTGGATCAACACTAGTTGAAATCCCTACAATTGCTCTTGTTTAGCAAATGATGCTACATTGGTACTTTTTACAAGCAATACGGCCATAAACTACACAATTTGGACCGGATTTCTATAAATAAATTAAACGGGAGATAACTAGCTACAATCCCCCATTGTACATACTTAATTCTGTGTTTTCATAAGAAAACTTATCCCCAACTAAGCTCACCTGGTGGTTTTGGCATGTTTCTACATACAGTGGAGCCTCGCTAAACCGGACAGCCTCCAGGGAGGTCGAGTTTAGCATATTCCACTGTAATTCAGGCATATGTGGCTGTGACTGGCTTATGGCATTTGTGACCAGTGTAGATCATGATGAAATGAGACACGCCTTGTGATTTTGTACCTAACAACATGTGCGATTTTTCATGAGATACATTTACAGAAACTGTGATATTTTCTGTAAATAACAGTGAAAGATGACGAAATATTCATAAATGCAGAATAGAATTCCGTATTTGCTATGACAATTTCGTCAACTTTAGTTGTCATTTATGGAAAATATCGTAAATTTTGTAAAAAAAAATTAACAAGATGTCACACAGCCATGTTCTTGGGTACAAAATCCCATGGTGTTTCTCAAATAGTGTACACCTGTAGCCTGATACACAGCGGATGCACAGCTGATCTGAATCTACACTGGTCACAAAACACATAGAGTGAGGGGACCAAAGCTTGCGGTATTTTCCTACTATCGTAACGATTTAAACCTACATAAAAATTGTAGATGATATGTTTACTAACTAAACTCGATGACCTGGATCTCCAGTGGCAAACGCCATGTTTTTTTCTGTGTATTTAGTGATCACGTGACTTGGGGGAGCTGCCATTGTTTCCTGCCCCGGATGTGGTCATTTTCAATTGTAGAGGATCTATCCTCGTGGTAACTGAACACCGGTTTTTCTACCCGTTTTTCTACGGCAGTTACATATTTTTTGGAGGGGAAAATGAATGGAAATCATTTCTAATACTATCAGACAATGACATGATATAAAATATATTAACAATACAATACATACCTGTTAATTGAAGTCCTCGGTCTTAGTTGAAGTAAAATGTCTCAATATGGTAGATCATCAGTCTGATCATGTCAGTTCAGAACACTAAATGTCAAACAGATAACATTAAACACAACTATTAAATCTGTATGTCAGTCATCTTATACATGTTTGTGAACGATTTATACAAACAAGTAACCATTGTTTTACCGGACACCTCACACATATCATTTTTATGATCAGGAACAATAACTCTTATCGAACTTACATTGACAGATCTAGATTTTGACAGGATGCGAAGAAAGTGAGATTTAAACTGATTGAGGGTATTTACTGATATTATCTAGTATCCACCAATTATTAACGTGAAGTTACCTAATTCACTTCAAAAATAACTTTTAAAGTGGAACTTTCTGTTGGCTTCCGGGTCTTTGTTTACCTTTCGTCTGCTGTCAAAGTGGATCAAAAAGCGCTTGCTTCCGGTTATATGCGTCAAACATGAGCTTGACTTGGGTACAGACAAACAAACACGGGACCAGCTGTTTTTTTTAAATTTATTTAGGGAAAACGATCACAAATCATATATACCGCGAGGACTGATCTCCCGCGAGCTTTGGTCCCCTGACTCTAAGTCCAATTTCTCCAGTCACAAATAACTTCTAGACATAGAAGTACTTGGTCATCATGAACATACTGTATCAGGGTGATAAATGAAGGTGAATGTAGTAGTGAAAACTAAAAGTATTCCAATGTTTCATAAACTTGTCAGCTGAACATACACATACATGTCCATCTGTACTTGATACGTGTAGGAAAAAGTGTGATGTAGGACAAAACTATTTTCAGCTGCAAATTTCTGACATTGAAATGTCAAATGTCAATGCTGATTTGTACTATCTCAGATCAATTTCAATGCTGATTCCATGATTTTCAATGCTGATTTATATAGAAAAAAATGCTTATCTGGAATTCTGCAGTATAATTCTGTTTTCTCACTTCAGTGAGTAAATGCAGCGGTCTGTCCAGTATAGAGCATGGAACTTTCGTCCAGATGGATGGCACGGACATTGCTGACACGAACCTACCATCAGTGGAGGTGGAGTTTGGCCAATCACTCAACCTTCGTTGCGAGTTGACAGACAACAAAAGCGTGAATAAGGATATATTGTGTGGCTATGACTATGACACGAATACCGTCACCTTCCAGGGAGATGCCCGCAATTGTTTCGGTATGTCTGACGCTACTGTCTGTTTCACGAAACGATGCAAATTATATCAAAAATTAAGAATGAGCCTTCTTTTTATTTCGTGAAATTTGGTCCAATATCGATTTTATTGCGAAAAAACAATTTACCCATGTTAAATCCCCATAAACATGAAGATGTCTATGGGGATTTAACGTTGGGAATTTTCAGAAATAATGAACCGATTTTCAAAATTTAACTTTCGTTTTCTTAGTTGGATCATTTTCAAACTATCTAGCCAGGTTTCAGAGTCAATTGCCAAATTTTTCGTAATATAATCATTATTTGATCAATTTTCACAAAATAAAAAGAAGGTTCATTCTTAAAGTGTGCTAAAACTTAATATTATCGAACAAAATATTGTTTTTGCATACCGTATTCTGCCGATTATAAGTCACATTTTTAGCTCACCTGAGCAAAGCTCATGTGAGCTATTGTTACCGCAATGTGTCCGTCGTCCGTCGTCCGTCGTCCGTCGTCCGTCGTCCGTCGTCGTCGTCGTCCGTCGTCGTCCGTGAACATTTTCAAACGTCTTCTCCTCGGTAACCATTGGGCCTATTGTCACCAAACTTCATGGTCATGGTCCTTAGGTAGGGGGATTACAAAATTGTTAAAATGACGTCATCACATAATCCAAGATGGCCACCATCTAAAAATAGCACAAATTCTTCAAAAATCTTCTTCTCAAGAACCGCCAACCGGATTTCGACAAAACTTGGTAGGAATGATCGATGTACAATGCTCTTTCAAATTTGGGTGTTAAAATGGTGACAGCAGGGTCAAAAATGGGCGTGGCCCGTGGGGTCAAATTGGGGTCAAATTTTATTTTTGACTGAATATGGTCATGTCATATATCAAATCGAAGGTATCAACGAGGCGATCACTCTGGTGCATTTTTTGTCGAAATCGGATGGTTATGTCATCCAAGATGGCCGCCAAAATGTCAAAAGGTCGTTTTTTTATTAGAGATTTCAAAATTCTTCTTCACATGAACCGCTTGGCCCATGGTAGCCAAACTTAAAAGTTATGGTCTATGGGTGAAGGCGTTTCAGATTTGTTAAAATGGAGGTCATCGCTAATCCAAGATGGCCGCCGTCTAAAAATAGCATAAATTCTTTAAAAATCTTCTTCTTATGAACCACTAACCGGATTTCGACGAAATTTGCTAGGAATGATCGATGTACAATGCTCCTTCAAAGTTGTTAAAATGGTGACCCCGGGGTCAAAAATGGGCGTGGCCCGTGGGGTCAAATTGTGGTCGAATTTTATTTTTGACCGAATAAGGTCATGTCTATATCAAATCGAAGGTATCAAAGAGGCGATCGCTCTGGTACGTTTTTTTGTCGAAATTGGATGGTCATGTCATCCAAGATGGCCACCGAAAGGTCAAAAGGTTGTTATTTTATTAGAGATTTCAAAATTCTTCTTCACACGAACCGCTTGGCCCATGGTGGCCCAACGGAGGTCGTCGCTAATCCAAGATGGCCACCGTCTAAACATTACGCAAACACGTCTTATTTGGAATTAATAAATATGTGAACTACTTTCGGCAAGGGAGATAATCAATATCACGCGAACTATTTTCATGCGAGCCAAGCGGATTGTTCTGTTTATTAGTATATATAATTTTAATCTATCTCCTGTGATATATAATGATACATTACTTCGATATGTTATGGGTACTAATACATGTTGTTTCAATAGCGTATCTCTGTAACGGTATCGTTGTAGATGGAGTGGCAAAATAATTTAATAATTATTACGTTCAAATGGTTGCGTAATACTGATAGCACTTCTGTATAAATGTAATCGTCGTAAATGGCGCAATAGTCGCGAGGTTAAGGTCACCGACTTTTCTGATTTAATTACCGATTCCCGAAAGGTCGTGGGTTCGAACCTCGACTTGGTATATATTTTTTTTCTCCATATATAATATTTTTATGATTTTAATATATTCACAATTTTATGATTTTAATACAAATAGCTATAAATATGTTTTTTTAAGTTTGAGGTACTGTCTATACCATATAATTTTTTACTGTCCCAAAATCTATTTTTTTGGCTGTCACAATTAATTAATTTTCGGACCGCAAACATTTTTTTATAATTTGAAATAATTATTGTACGTCCTCCATCTGATCACAACACTGTTGGAACTGCGCATGTGGCTACCACGACCAGAATTCACTGACCGCAAACACAGAATTCGGCGTCTATTTATTAAATTATTATTTTTTATTTTATTTGAATTCCGCGTGAGCGCTGAATTTTGTGTTAACACCATTTACCGAAAATATTGGTGATTTTCTAAACAAATATCGGAGAAATGCGGCTATATATTTTGTGTCAATTTTCAACACCATTTACGGAAAAAAAAATACTGATTTTTTAAAACAATATCGGCACAACTAAATACGGTGATAGAATTTTTGTCGACTTTTCAACACCATTTACGGAAATATTACTGATTTTCTAAAAACAATATCGGCGAAGGTGTACTGAACTACTTTTTCTTTTAAATAACCAGCCGTCTAATAGATCTGTGTATACTCGAGAGTATATCGTTAATTGTCATGTCTCCGACAGTGAGGTGTTGCGGCACACATCAAAACGACACGTCAATTTCAAAAAATTGCCTAAGGGTCAGTTAACATTTACAGCTGTGTGGTGTCATCAGATCAACACCTCGTCACACACGACTGCATTATCGATTTTTTCCACACAAAGCGACGTGTATTTACAACTAGATCTGTGTAATGTGTCGGGTGTAGCCAAAGACCATACATAAATTTGTAATTAGTCACAGATGTAGCCTTAAAATATAATCGATTTCCTTAACTTACGTCCGCAAGTTGACAGATATTTCAGAGCAGACGTCATCGTAATTTGCCGTTATTTATTTCCAAAATTAGCCGTATATTCTGTAAATGGCGTTGAAAGTTGACAATAAATTAAGACAAGATTAGTACGTTAAATCGCTATATAGACGACAACTGACGATCCGATGAGAGAGAGTAATACCGTTTACGCGTATCCAATGTTAAATATACATCGTTATTTTTTTTATGACTTTCGTAGTTTTTTTACCGAGAAATTCAAACCGTTTCTATTATTGGGGAACATAATATCATGATTAGCACACCGTTTCACTAAGCTGGGGCTACTCAGGGAATGGGATTACACGGTATATTGTTTACACTGGATTAATGGCGGTCCCCATGAGGTATCAGGTAAATCTTATTTTTCAATAATATGACTGTGGTTTATTCCTTTTAGTGATGACCATGTTCCAGCCGTTAACACTTATTTAGCAGCATTACTTATGTAGTTAGTCTGAACATTCTGCAGAGAAATTTGAATTGGACGGAATCGAGCGTTGTTTAAACTTAGTCCGGTTCATATGCACAGGCCAAAATATGAACTGAAAATGGCGCTTTGTGTGACAGAAATCCGTACGCGGACGAATAAAAAAAATATTTTGTTATAAATATCACATATAGCGAAACAGCGGTAGCATCTACTGTTTTAATAATATGCATACATATTGTAATTAATGTTTAATAGTGATATACTTATGAATAATATACGATACTATGGTTTATACTCCAGCACTATGTTTTAAGGCTGTGTGATTTGCCTCAATATAAGCTGGATTAATTAATACTTATATTCATGCGCTTCATGAGAACATCAATACATTTAAAATATATACAAATATTACTTAAAGGGAAAGGTACCGATATGATACATTTTAATAATATAAATATTGAAAATACACATTACAATCGCTTACAACATAAGTTATTGATCGAAAATAGTCACTGCATCGTGACCTATTTGACCGCATTACCTATTGCGCGGGTACCTCATCATACCCACTGTTTACATAGGTAACTGGGGGTATAGTGAGGTATGCTCGCTAATACAATGTTTGCGTAATGAAATAGCGCAAATTCTTAAAAAAAAATTCTTCTCATGAACCGCCAGCCGGATTTCGACGAAACTTGGTAGGAATGATCAGGGCCTCTAAAATTTCAGAATGCCAATCGGTCCAGAGTCCAGACGTAACACTGTCGGCCATTGTCGGTAGACTAAAATAAATGAAAATTTTACAAGTCTGTGTCTTGTTTCGTTTTTTATTTATTCCTCTGCCGGGTTGCCAAGCCGGTAAGTTGTCTTTGTGAATAACGACAAAATAGTTTGTTGTGCCATTTAATAATAATCTAATGACGGACAGGGCCGTAGCCAGACCTAAAAATGAGATGAGGCGAAAAAAATATTGTGAACAAGCAAGTGCGAAGCGCGACGCGCACTGCTAATGCGGGGGGTTTGGGGGTCCTCCCCCAAGAAAATGTTGACATCGAGATCGTCATAGATGCGATTTCCCGGCACTTAGATCACCGGATACGGCATTAAATATATAAAAAAAAAATAATAAAAAAAAAAAAATCGGAAAAATCTGAGACGAGTGAGACGAGGCGGCTGCCTCGTCTGCCTCATACTGGCTACAGGCCTGACGGACAACATAGAACAAAAAATTATATACCCACTCGTAATTCATTGCGAATTATGCTATTATCACTGTTCACACCGACTTCAAAATTAATTGTCGGCCTGTACAATTGAATTAACATTCGGTGTTTCTTTAACCCTCAGATCAAGTTCAAAGTACATCGGCGGTGTGATTTAGCACTTCAATTGATCCCTAATCCCTGATCCCTAATGAGTCGCGCTTTTAATTTAACACGACAGATGTACCTTGTCCGTTTATCAAAATGTTTGCGAATTGTAGATCACGTGATCCGGCTCATCAGGATCTGCGGCATTCCTACGTACATGTACATTTTATATACACAAAAATTACCCCTATTACAGTGTAATGTAACAGTTCCTAACTTAATATGGAATAGCCCGGGCCGATAGTCAGTGTCAGTTACTTGGGGTTAAATATTACGAACACAGATAAACACAGTGCATGGTATTTTATTTTAACATCATCAGAAATGGCGAGTCTAGGAACTCTCGTATCTTTACGTTGAAGCCAGTCTATTTAAGTCCCACGCGTGTGTTAAGAAAAATCGATACTTGAGAAACTGAATACACAGCGAGCTGCACACTGGTTTATCACGGATATAGCCCGCGGATATGTGTCATAAATTATGTGGTCAAAACCGGTAAATTTACAAGGTTTATAGCGAAATACCAGCCGACTGGCAATTTTTCTCGCACCGATTTATTAAGAAAAATCGATACTTGAGAAACTGAATACACAGTGAGCTGCACACTGGTTTATCACGGATATGGCCCGCGGATATGTGTCATAAATTATGTGGTCAAAACCGGTAAATTTACAAGGTTTATAGCGAAATACCAGCCGACTGGCAATTTTTCTCGCACCGATTTTTAAGACTAGTTTTCAAATCTCAATCGGTCTGAGAGTTCAAAAATTGGTCCAGAACCAGAAAACTGAAAATTTTAGAAGCCCTGGGAATGATCGATGTAGAATCTCTTTCAAAGGTGTTAAAATGGTGACCCTGAGGTCAAAAATGGGCGTGGCCCATGGGGTCAAATTTTATTTATGCTCATGTCATACATAAAATTGAAGGTATTGATGAGGTGATTGCTCTGGTACAATATTTGTTGGAATCGGATGATTATGTCATCCATGATGGCCGCCATATGATCCATTTATTCAACATTTTGAACGTCTTTTTCTCGGGAACCACATGGCCGATACTGGCTGATGCTGGCCAAACTTCATAGTAAGTTAAGATCCTTGGGTGAAGCATTTCCAGATTTGGTAAAATGAGAGTCATCGCTTAATCCAAGATGACCACCATCTAAAAATAGCACAATTTTTTTAAAACACATGAACTCGATGTCACATTCTCCTCTGGAGTCAGGTGAGCGAATTAGTGCCATCATGGCCCTCTTGTTTTTACTCAGATTTGTATCCCAGAAAGCCCCTGCGTCTTATAAATACATTTAGATACATGAGCATTTTTTTCCACCCGAAATATTGACATAAACGACCAAAAATCAAAAAAATAAAATGTGTTCCTATATTTGTTTTTGTTGTTTGTCTTTGGGGTAACATCCGGTATTGGAAATATGGATTCGTATTCTAAACAGTTTGCGCCTTACTCGCGCCTTACTCGTTCCGGCCCTGTGTCACATTCGGTACACATTTTCTATACCGAAGGCGAACAGTGTATACCAAGATCAGATCCGGTCGACATTTTCTCTGCCGAATCGCAATCTGGCCTCTATCATTTTAATTATCTTTTGAAAACATTTACCGGGCCCATATCGGTCGGTGTCATTTTGCCGTGAAAAATATTGCATGACGCCATTAACGGTAAATCCCAATATGCATAATGCAATTCCACGAAAGTTATAAAACTCCATCATTAGTTTCGAAACTGTGTGTTTACATGATGCTGATGCAAGTGGCAAGCCTAAGTCAACTGGCCGACATCAAACACACTGCGTGTCGAGATTTACAACACAAAGCCATTTCAAATATCACTACACGCGGTTGCTGACGTCAGTTTCGTATTCGTCACTAAACTGGTACCCTGTCTGATGCGTCCCAGTGGAACAATACTACCGAGAACCAGACTATTTATGACGCGGCAAACGTGTTTATGTGAATTTGGTCTCTATCTCTGACAAATCCCGGCTTATTGCATTCGCGGCCAGACCAGGCGGTGGATTCGCTTAGTCTGCACATGGTTTACAATGTTCGCCAATCTCTAATTAAAAACATTATAATTATGTCAGCGGACAATGCAAATTCGTTATAGCTATAGGCTGCTTTCAGCGTCATTTACGGAAGATACGACTGATTTTGAAATATTACATAGGTGAAAGTTGTGTGTTGCTTTGTGGAAAAAAATCGATAACACCCAGCCGTGTCAACTAAAAGGTCTTTATCTTAGGTCATTCAGCACGAGGCTGTAAACTGTGTGACCTTTAGGCTATGTTTTGAAATTGCACTGATTGGTCAACACGCCTTTTGATGTGCCGCAGACGTGACGAACGTGCGACTTTCATCCTTGCATCATGGGGGCAATCAGTAACCCATTTAATGCTGAGGATACGCTTATGTTTGCGGAAAATCCTAAATATTTTCCTTCTATGCACTCAGAAGTATATGCCGCGACCACCATTTAAACCGTTTCGTCTAGACGGTTCAAATGAGTGGTCACAACATATACTTTCAGTGAGAAATAACAAAAATAAAAATAAAATATTTAATAAAGTTCATATCCGTAAATGTGTATTCCGAAAGGAACGGGTTAAAAAAAACACTCTGGATTATACTCAGATCTGTCGCCATATTTCGCCGATATTTATTTCGAAAATAGTTTCCGTAAATGGTGTTGAAAAGAGATAATACATACCGCAATCAATAATTAACAATATAATACCACTTTCGGCAGCATATGATCGCAAATATAACACGATTTCTGACAATAGTCTGTTACACATTTAACACGATTTTGATATACAAATAGGCAAACAAATCGGGAGCCAATGCACAACCGTGTACTAACCGAGCACGTGTTATAGTGAAGCGTGTACTACCGAGTTCACAGTGTAATTGAAGATACTAGAAAACGGTGAAATACGGACCGGGGAATCACGGATATAGTCGGCAAATTACGGACATAGCAAACTATGATAGGGAAAATACAGACAAAAACGTCCAAGGTACGAATAAGAAAACAGTGGGGGGAAATCAATAACAATTAACAACAACTTTTTTGATTTTGTTAGGAAAATTGGGTGCGTCTTATAATCTCATGTAGACATTTTCCCCCAGATTTTGGACTGAAAATAGGGGTGCATCTTGTACACTCTTGCGACCTATAATCGGCAGAATACGGTATTGTGTCTATGTCCTAAGGTGTGACTTTTAGAGGTCAAAGGTCAAATTTTGTTTACATTCTATATCTTCTAAACCAATGAATGGATTTTCAAATTATGTGCCACAAATGTTTGCTATGATGAGATGATGTGTCACGTTCAATACCCACATGCCTAATCCAAGGTCACACTTAGAGGTGAAAGGTAAAAAATGGGCATGAAAGTTTGATTCCGATCTTTGAAACTCTCTCTCATATTAAATCTGTTCATGTATCAATTCGATGTTTGTGGGGGTATTATGATCACTCCTTTGATAGCTCTAGTTTCTGTTTGCTTTCACAGAATTAAAGAATATAAGTCCAACTTGCATTAAGCGACCACCCAAGGGAGACACCAAAAATGGTCGCTTAGAACAATGGTCTATTAACGCAAAAAAAAAAATGGAAATCCAGGTACTGGTATGTCCGGTTATTGTCGCGGCCGCTTGCGGAAAGCGCGATATAGTCGGCCGTTTGGCGTACGTACGTACATACGTACGTACGTGTGTCCGGTTAAAGTTTTTGGTTAAGTTGTTTGGTTAAGTTGTTTGGTTAAAGTTTTTGGTTAAGTTGTTTGGTTAAGTTTTTTGGTTAAGTTTTTTGGTTAAAGTTTTTGGTTAAGTTCTTTGGTTAAAGTTTTTGGTTAAGTTTTTTGGTTAAGTTTCTTGGTTAAAGTTTTTGGTTAAATTTTTTTGTTATACTATATCTCTGCAACTGCTTTGCCCATTACCTTGAAACTTCACATGGGTGTTTATCATCATCTATATTTTCATTCTACCCACTCCCGTGCGGCCCCTGTGCCCAATGTCAAGGTCAAATTACTTTGAACTTTTTGGTTAAGTTTTTTGGTTAAAGTTTTTTGGATTAAGTTAATTTTTTGCTTAAGTTTTTTGTTTAAAGTTTTTCGTTATACTACATCTCTGCAACTGCTTTGCCCATTACCTTGAAACTTCATATGGGTGTTTATCATCATCTATATTTTCATTCTACCCCCTCCTGTGCGGCCCCTGTGCCCAATGTCAAGGTCAAATTACTTTGAAGTTTTTGGTTAAATTTTTTGGTTAAAGTTTTTGGTTAAGTTTTTTGGTTAAAGTTTTTGGTTAAAGTTTTTCATTATACTATATCTCTGCAACTGCTTTGCCCATTACCTTGAAACTTCATATGGGTGTTTATCATCATCTATATTTTCATTCTACCCCCCTCCCGTGCGGCCCCTGTGCCCAATGTCAAGGTCAAATTACTTTGAAGTTTTTGGTTAAGTTTTTTGGCTAAAGTTTTTGGTTAATTTTTTTGGATAATTTTTTTGGTTAAAGTTTTTGGTTAAGGTTTTTGGTTAAGTTTTTTGTTAAAGTTTTTCGTTATACTATATCTCTGCAACTGCTTTGCCCATTACCTTGAAACTTCACATGGGTGTTTATCATCATCTATATTTTCATTCTACCCCCTCCCGTGCTGCCCCTGTGCCCAATGTCAAGGTCAAATTACTTTGAAGTTTTTGGTTAAGTTTTTTGGTTAAAGTTTTTGGTTAAGTTTTTTGGTTAAAGTTTTTGGTTAAAGTTTTTCATTATACTATATCTCTGCAACTGCTTTGCCCATTACCTTGAAACTTCATATGGGTGTTTATCATCATCTATATTTTCATTCTACCCCCTCCTGTGCGGCCCCTGTGCCCAATGTCAAGGTCAAATTACTTTGAAGTTTTTGGTTAAGTTCTTTGGTTAAAGTTTTTGATTAAGTTTTTTGGTTAAGTTTTTAGGTTAAAGTTTTTTGTTATACTATATCTCTGCAACTGCTTTGCCCATTACCTTGAAACTTCACATGGGTGTTTATCATCATCTACATTTTCATTCTACCCCCCTCCCGTGCGGCCCCTGTGCCCAATGTCAAGGTCAAATTACTTTGAAGTTTTTGGTTAAGTTTTTTGGTTAAAGTTTTTCGTTATTCTATATCTCTGCAACTGCTTTGCCCATTACCTTGAAACTTCACATGGGTGTTTATCATCATCTATATTTTCATTCTACCCCCCTTCCGTGCGGCCCCTGTGCCCAATGTCAAGGTCAAATTACTTTGAAGTTTTTGGTTAAGTTTTTTGGTTAAAGTTTTTGGTTAAGTTTTTGTCGCGCCCGCTTGCGGAAAGCGCGATATAATCGGCACTTTGGTACGTACATACATGTGTCCGGTTAAAGTTTTTGGTTAAGTTGTTTGGTTAAGTTTTTTGGTTAAAGTTTTTGGTTAAGTTTTTTGGTTAAGTTTTTTGGTTAAAGTTTTTCGTTATACTATATCTCTGCAACTGCTTTGCCCATTACCTTGAAACTTCACATGGGTGTTTATCATCATCTATATTTTCATTCTACCCCCCTCCCGTGCTGCCCCTGTGCCCAATGTCAAGGTCAAATTACTTTGAAGTTTTTGGTTAAGTTTTTTTGTTAAAGTTTTTGGTTAAGTTTTTTGGTTAAGTTTTTTGGTTAAAGTTTTTGGTTAAAGTTTTTTGTTATACTATATCTCTGCAACTGCTTTGCCCATTACCTTGAAACTTCACATGGGTGTTTATCATCATCTATATTTTCATTCTCCACCCCCCTCCCGTACGGCCCTGTGCCCAATGTCAAGGTCAAATACTTTGAAGTTTTTGGTTAAGTTTTTTGGTTAAAGTTTTTGGTTAAGTTTTTTGGTTAAAGTTTTTCGTTATACTATATATATTTTTTTTAGTGTGCCATCTAGTGTGGTTTAATATTCGGAATCAGGAAATCGCGAATATTAAACATTACCATAGAAATAAATGCATTAGAATACTACCGGTAATGTTTACTGTGTACTTTTCTGAATTATTCAGACTTTATTTTATCAAAATAGATGAAAGCATATTAATGTTATTACTCAAATTGGCAGTAGTGCCTGTGATCCCTTCGGACCAGACGTGTTTCACCCCGGTGATTTTTACCAGTCGTTGACAACAACCAAACCAGCTGATAGAATAATGATTATTAACAGTGTTGTTACGCGTCAAGAAAATTGGAATTGGGTGAAATAAAAATGCTTGCTTATTCTGTACACAACAAAAAAAATATATTTGTTTTAAATGAGTCAAATACACAAATGTTTTCCCATGTGCTAAGCGACAAATCCTGTTGTTCCCATATGCTAAGTGACGATAAGTTAATTCCCTTTAGTAATCACTAAGGTAACGTGCGAATCAGAACAAGGTTTCAGGTCAATAATCATTAACAATGCACCATTCACACTTTGACAATGACAGGGGACTTGTTTCCATTGTTTGTCACACGCTTGAGGCTAAATATACCCCCCGCAACGAGTTGTGGGGGGTATACTGTAGTCAGGTTGTCCGTGCGTGCATGTGTGCGTCCGTCCGTCCATCCGTCCGTCCGTCCGTAAACTTAACATCAGAGAAATATTGTTATAACTTTTATTTCCTTCATCTAAAATGCTTGATATTTCACACATGCATTCCTGTATGGCTCTACTACCATGCTGTGCCAAATCCACGACCGTCCAACCCCCGTAGATCCCAAGGTCAAGGTCAAATACTTAGTCCATAAACTTAACATCAGAGAAATATTGTTATGACTTCTATTTCCTTCATCTAAAATGCTTAATATTTCACACATGCATTCCTGTAAGGCTCTACTACCATGCTGTGCCAAATTCACGACCGTCAAACCGCCGCTGATCCCAAGGTCAAGGTCAAATATTTAGTCTCTTTTCAAAACTTAACATCAGAGAAATATGTTATAACTTCTATTTCCTTCATCTAAAATGCTTAATATTTCACACATTCATTCCTGTAAGGTTCTACTACCATGCTGTGCCAAACCATGACCGTCCAACCCCCCGCTGATCCCAAGGTCAAGGTCAAATACTTAGTCTCTTTACAAAACTTAACATCAGAGAAATAAGTTATAACTTCTATTTCCTTCATTGAAAATTCTTAATATTTCACTTGTGCATTCCTCTAAGGTTGTGCTATCATGCTGTGACAAATCTACGACCATCCATCCCCCGCTGATCCCAAGGTCAAGGTCACATATTTAGTCTCTTTACAAAACTTAACATCAGAGAAATATGTTATAACTTCTATTTCTTTCATCGAAAATTCTTAATATTTCATGCATGCATTCCTTTAAGGCTCTACTATCATGCTGTGACAAATTCCCGCTGATCTCGAGGTCAAACTCACTTAGTCTCTACAAAACTTAACATCAGAGAAATCGGTTATAATTTCTATTTCCTTGCTCGGATCTGCTTCACATTTCACACACGCATTGCTCCAATGGACCTCTACCACCCTGTGACAAATTCACGTTCATGCCGCTCCTGCTAAGCCCATGCAGAGTCAAGGTCACAAGCCCACACACTTGGACATTTTTACATATTTTAGGGGTACCTGTGCCCACGCGGGGGGTATTCCGTAAGCCTCGCTTACTGACCAATCTAGTTTCACCTGGAGAAAGTGACATCCTGTCAATTATGGTCGTTTAGTACAAACGACCATTGCTGTTGGTTACAAAATAAATGGCCGGTGGTCGCGTTAAGGGAAAGTCGTTTAATACACTGTGTCATTATATCGGCCAAATGGTCGGGGGGGAATTGAAAGTGGTCGCATAAGACAAAAGTCGCTTAATTCAAGTGGTCACTTGTGCAAGTTTGTCTGTACTTTAATTCTGCATTGCGCAAACACGTCTTATTTGGAATTAATAAATCACTGAACTACTATCGGCAAGGGAGATAATCAATATCACGCGAACTATTTTCATACGAGCCAAGCGGAGTGTTCATTTATGATTAGTATATATAGTTTTAAGCTATCTCCTGTGATATATAATGATACATTACTTTATTATGTTATGGGTACTAAATTCAATAGCGTATCTCTGTAACGGTATCGTTGTAGATGGAGTTGCAAACAAATAATTTTAATAATTATTACGTTCAAATGGTTGCGTAATACTGATAGCACTTCTGTATAACTGTGATTGTCGTAAATGGCGCAATAGCCGTGAGGTTAAGGTCGCCGACTTCAATGATTAATTACCGATTCCCGAAAGGGTGGGGGCGGGGTTCAAACCTCGACGTGGTATACTTTTTTTTCTCCATATATATTATTTTTGTGATTTTAATATTTTCACAATTTATGATTTTAATAAAAATACCTATAAGTTGATAAAAACTTAACAACAATGAAAGTGTCTGTCTTTAAGTAATATATACACAGACAGTTTGTTACTGTTTTTTTATGTCAAGAATCCTCAGAAACATCCACGCCGACTACTCATTGTGCAAAACTGAATTCCCGGGACAGCGGATGTCACTCCCTGCTCCCGCGACCTTTGAACTATATAATTTAACCAATAATTCCATTGTCAAAATTAGCATATCTAAAAATGATCATGCACTCTCGCTAGCTGGGACACTGACCTACATGTAGATCAGGCCTGCCACCAACAAAACCACATCTGTCAAAACTGGGAGAACTGCATGACAGTCTCCAATATAGTGTATAAACTATAATTAAAAATTATCATTTTATACACTATTACCAGATTACTCGATTGACTATTACCTAAACTTGCAGGAAGATCATCATTATGCTGTAACTTGTATTGTCCTTCCTTTATTAGTTATCTGAAATACTCAATAACCCCACTCCATCCCTCTGACCCACCAATCCCCACATCATGCAACTGTATATAGAAAACATGAAATATCTTATTAAGCTAACATCAGCAACCAGGTACTATCATACATTATATATTACATAACCACATATCTAAACATATTTGGCTCCTCATTGGGGGGCTACCTGCTATTTGTGGGGTTGTGCTTCATCAGACTCGCATGTGCCAGACCAGATTTCTCTGAGCAAGAGGTGAGACGTATGCAGTAGCTATTCTCTTGCACGACTATGGCGGAGTGAATGTGTAGAGCTAATAACTCGCGTGAAACGACTAGAGGGTGACGAGTTGAGTGAAATACTAGAAAGAGGTGAGTCGAGCATACGACTAGAAAGAGCTGAGTTGAGTTAACAACTAGGATGTGCATCAAGTGGACGACTAGAAAGATCTGAGTTGAGTTAACAACTCGAATGCGAGTCAAGCGTACCGACTGGCGAGTCGAGCGTACCGACTATAAAGAGGCGAGTCGTCGAAATTAGTCGAGCGTACCGACTGGCGAGTCGAGCGTACCGACTATAATGAGGAATGTGGTGCAGGGTAGTCGAGCGTAACCGACTGGCGAGTCGAGCGTACTCGGACTATAGAGAGGTGGGTCGTCCAGGGCAGTCGAGTGTACCGACTGGCGAGCCGATAATGAGGTGAGACGAGCGTACAGAATGTCGTGTCGAGCGTACGTACTGGGACGAGTCGCTTCAGGCGAGTGAATGATGTATCAACAAGTCTGGCAAATGTTTCAACTGATGCCACACATAAATGTACATATGAATTAATTTATCGAAAAGGGGGCAAAATAGTCCAAAACGAATTGATATTTTTTAAACTAAAAATAGCAATGAGTGCCCCCAAGAGGAGAAATTAATCAGGTATGCGTGTACTCATAACAAACTTAATTAATAGTTTGTTGTACCCAACAAGAACATGTAACAAATATGACATCTGTGTGTAACCTGCTGTTAAATAAAGTGCACAAACTATCACATCCACAGTATTGTTTACCTTGTACGAAGTCAATCCGGGCCTGTGCAGCTTGTATAGCACTGCGTGCAACTCTGATGTACCTGGTATAGCATGATGAAGACCATCGACCGAGAGTTTGTATCATGTGATCTTCAATGTTAGCTTTTGCTGCACTGCTTGCAGCACCAATCAGAAATGAATGGCCACTATATTTATTCTCGTCATAACCGAGTCTGCATAAAACTTGCTTCACATAATAAAGAAACTTCGTCCTAGTGAACGGTTTGCCATCCATGTCTATGAATAGTGGCGAGATATCATAACAAAATGCAGTAGATGTAAGCTGCTCTCTGCGTAGGCACAAATAATGTTCCATCAAATACACTGGACAGCAATTAATGGAGTTATTTCTGTATATCGGTATATCAACGCCTACACTGAACGGATCAATCTTGGAAGTAGGTAGCGTAAGACAAAACATAGAATGATCTGTCAAGAACGACACATCCTGACATTTCAAATATGAATAAACATCAATCATTCGAGGCTTTGAACAGTGAACTCACCGCAGCGAAGAAAGCCGAAATAGGCTAATGAACACATACATTGTAACGTCAAATCTAAGTTTGGGGTAAAAACTCCTGCATGTAATAAGTCACACATCTGCTTCAGAATTGAAAAAGTTATAGGCAGTCTCAACCTCGTCTTCGAACCTTGACTACGTTTAACACCACGTAGAACACATTGTACTATGACTATCGGATAGAGTTCATACAGAGCCATAGATGCCACGACTTCCGATGAAATAAAAGCAGGAAATTCCCCTTGAAACCACTTCCCACAGTAATACCCTGCATATGCTCGAGGTGTAGCATCCGTGAAAAACTGCATATCATCAGCCATTGTAAGTTCATCATTCATGAACATTGAAATACCGTTCCATTCATGAAGAAATTTAGACCACATACTAATGTCTAATCTACAGTTTGTCGTGATTTTAACATAATGGTGCAATTTACTGACAGAAGAAGACAGCGATATCAAGTATGACACAAATGCACGACCTGGATAAATCACGCGGCATGCAAAATTGAGATGTCCTAGAAGGCTTAATAATTCCCTCTTTGTACATGATTTCCTCTTTGAGAATATTTGTAACAAATTTGCGATTCTCTGCACTTTCTCTAGCGGCAACCGTGCCTCCATCTTCACACTGTCTAATATAATTCCTAAGTACTCAATAACCGTAACTGGCCCCATAGTTTTTGTGGGTGATAACGGTATACCAAGTTTCTCAAATACCAACCGCAAAATATACATAGTATGATCGGCATCATCGGATGGAGAATTGATTGTGAGAAAATCGTCCAGCAAATGTAAACAATGACTGATTCCATAATTGTTTTGCAGGATCCAACAAATAACTTGAGACAAACAATCAAAAATTTTAGGACTAGATCGACTGCCAAACACTAATCTGGTGTAGAAGTAATATTTATTGTTCCACTTGATACCCTGAAAGGGCCACAACTCCCTCTTGACAGGAACCTGTTTAAAGGCATCTTGAATGTCAGCTTTACAATATCTACTCCCCTTTCCCAAGGGTTATTCTAATCGCATGGTCAATGGTGACATATGTCAATGAGTATTCGTCCCTATCAATAAGGTCATTAAACTGGGATGTAATAAATTATCATGAGGTGCTGAGAATCCACAATTAACCTCTTTTTCCCAGAGTACTTATTCCCCTCAGCAATGCCAATTGGGCTGATACGATAATGTAGATATGGAATGCTATACAAAAGGGCTGATCAAATATCCTTTAACTAATTCTGACTGAATCAACTGTGAAGTAATGTCAGGCTGTTTAATTGCAGACAACAAGTTTTTACACTCATACGGTAATGCAGGTAAATGCTTAAAACCAGTCTCAAATCCCTCTGAAAATCGTCAATTAAATAGTTAGTGAAGTTCTTATCTGGATGATGCTGCAACTCAAACCTCAATTTTATAAACATTTATAGGGCTGTTCCTAGGCACTATCTCAGGCTCGGTATTTTCTGTCCTGGCCCCGCCAGTTTTTTTTGAATTCTGACAATTCATTTTAGAGTGATCACTCTGTTTACATACTAAACACAAATGCACATGTCTGCATTGAGACGCATGGCAACCACGCATAGTGTTAAAATTGTTACAAATCTCGTTTCCATTGTGAATCACTCGTCGTGCGAACCCAAAAGATCTTTGGTGGAATTTGCACGGTTGGCAAAACTACCAGCAGTCGTGGTAACTCTACTGGCCTTATTGTACGGTTCCATTGTACTACCAGAGAAAGCATGGGTTTGTGACGGACAGAACTGCGACATGTGCAGTGTGCTACCACACTCGGTAGCAACAATTAGCCTTGTAATTTGAAAATATGGAACAAAACAACCTATTATTCCTAACTGACCAGTCTATTTCACGCCATGGAAGCGGAGATGTGCCGCAGCCTGTGCCGAGAAAGATTTGTGGTACTCATAAAAGCCGCGACCCCCATACCTTGATGCCATGTCATTATATCACGCTCATACAGATCTAATTCTGGTCGCCTATTAGGATGCACCTGGCACATGATGTTTTTATAGACGGTCGAATGCCTGAATGAATTGTGGCAAACTTAATTCTGTGTTTAAGCGAACGTCTGGTTTCTGGTTACCACCGGGTACCGAGTCCGACTGACACATGTAATACGGTATCAACAATGAGGCCAACTTCACGTCTTTACCTTCCTGAATGTTTCGTTTGACACTAGGATGAACTGTTTCTACGAAAGGCAATGCCTCAGCAGTGTATCCGTATGTGGACCGAGCATTTTCTAAGTTTATGGAACTGACATTGTTGTTGTTGTTAGTACTGTTCGTGAATAAGTTACCTTCCATGAATGACGCACCTGCTAACACTGGCTGGCCAGACACGGATGGTAACTCAGGTGCGACATGAGAATGAATGTGTGCGGATGTCGAATTAGTTTGCACATTTTGCTGTATAAGTATATCCATGTTATCGGTAAGTTTCGCGACGGTCTGCTGTAAAGCAGACACACTAGCATGCAGATCTGCGATGTTGTTGTCGCCCGGAGATTCCCGAAGTCTAGTTTCGTTTCACTGCGCTGTACGTGTGCGATTGCGCATGCTCAGATAAAGCGACACCGCGACCATGGTTACTGCCTCTGTGCGATGTCTGCGCAAACGACTGCGCAATGACGTCATCTGTTGATATAACCGCAGCGCGCTGGTTAGAGGTTATGGCTGTTGATATAACCGCACTGCTTGTTGATCTTGAATTTGATGTCGCCGACCGATATAGGTGAACTTAACGACATTTTTTCTGTCGAAGGCCTGCGGATATTCCCAGTTGCCGTAGTTGCAGATTTTAACTTCTGCACGCTCCAGTTTTCGGGAAGTGACATGTCGTAAGGTGGATCTACCTCCGCCGAGATATTAGATTGCGGAATCTCAACCCGATCCAATGTCACGTCCGCAGACTTGCGCTTCCGACTGTTCGAACTGGCTCGCACATCCATTTTTTTTGTGGCAAATTGTACACACTTGGTTCCAATTAAATGCGTGAAATGTTGCAACAAAGGAATATAATCCGTAGAAACGGGAAACACTTGTCGTCTAGTAGATATCAAATTTGGATGTCTAAGCCTTCACACGGCATAAATCGAATAATTCCCGATCATATTATAACGATATCCATTGAGCATTCACAATAATAATAATTCCTAGATCACATGGTCTATATTAAAATTATAAATCTAATAATGAGTAATTATCCAAGTCAGAAGTATTCCAGCCAGTCGCTATTATATAATTATGTCAAGAATCCTCAGAAACATCCACGCCGACTACGCATTGTGCAAAACTGAATTCCCGGGACAGCGGATGTCACTCCCTGCTCCCGCGACCTTTGAACTATATAATTTAACCAATAATTCCATTGTCAAAATTAGCATATCTAAAATGATCATGCACTCTCGCTAGCTGGGACACTGACCTACATGTAGATCAGGCCTGCCACCACAAAACCACATCTGTCAAAACTGGGTGAACTGCATGACAGTCTCCAATATAGTGTATAAACTATAATTAAAAATTATCATTTTAAGTAATATATACACAGACAGTTTGTTACTGTTTTTTTAAGTTTGAGGTACTGTCTATACCATATAATGTTTTACTGTCCCAAAATATATTTTTTTGGCTGTCACAATTAATTAATTTTCGGACAGGAAACATTTTTTTATGAATTTGAAATAATTATTGTCCTCCATCTGCTCACAACACTGTTCGAACTGCGCCTGTGGCTACCACGACCAGAATTCACTGGCCGCAAACACAGTAGCCATCGGCGTCTATTTATTAAATTATTATTTTTTTATTTTATTTGAATTCCGCGTGAACGCTGCATTTTGTGTCAACACCATTTACAGAAAATATTGGTGATTTTCTAAACGAATATCGGAGAAATGCGGCTGTATATTTTGTCAATTTTCAACACCATTTACGGAAAAAAATTACTGATTTTTTAAAACAATATCGGCACAACTAAATACGGTGATAGAATTTTTGTCAACTTTTCAACACCATTTACGGAAAATATTACTGATTTTCTAAAAACAATATCGGCGAAAGTGTACTGAACTACTCTTTATTTTAAATAACCAGCCGTCTAATAGGTCTGTGTATAATCGAGAGTATATCGTTAATTGTCATGTTGTCTCCGACAGTGAGGTGTTGCGGCACACATCAAAACGACACGTCAATTTCAAAACATTGCCTAAGGGTCACAGCTGTGTGGTGTCATCAGATCAACACCTCGTCACACACAACTACGCATTATCGATTTTTTTCCCCACACAAAGCGACGTGTATTTACAACTAGATCTGTGTAATGTGTCGGGTGTAGCCAAAGACCATACATAAATTCGTAATTAGTCACAGATGTAGCCTTAAAAATATAATCGATTTCTTTAAATTACGTCCGCAAGTTGACAGATATTTTCAGAGCAGACGTCATCGTAATTTGCCGTTATTTATTTCCAAAATTAGCCATATATTCTGTAAATGGCGTTGAAAGTTGACAATAAATTAAGACCAGATCAGTACGTTAAATCGCTATCGACGACAACTGACGATCCGATGAGAGAGTAATACCGTTTACGCGTATCCAATGTTAAATATACATCGTTATTTTGTATGACTTTCGTAGTTTTTACCGAGAAATTTCAAACCGTTTCCAATTATTGGGGAAAATAATATCATGATTAGCACACCGTTTCACTAAGCAGCGGCTACTCAGGGAATGGGATCAACACGTCTATAGTTTACACTGGATTAATGGCGGCCCCCATGAGGTCTCGGGTAAATCTTATTTTTAAATAATACGACTGTGGTTTCTTCCTTTTAGTGATGACCATGTTGCAGCCGTTAACACTTATTTAGCAGCATTATTTATGTAGTTAGTCTTGAAAGTCAAGAACATTCTGCAGAGAAATTTGAATAGGACGGAATCGAGCGTTGTTTAAACTTAGTCCTGTTCATATGCACAGGTCAAAATATGAACTGAAAATGGCGCTTTGTGTGACAGAAATCCGTACGCGGACGAATAAAACAATTATTTTGTTATAAATATCACATATAGCGAAACAGCGGTAGCATATAATGTTTTAATAATATGCATACATATTGTAATTAATGTTTAATAGTGATATACTGATGAATAATATACGATACTCTGGTTTATACTCCAGCACTATGTTTTTAGGCTGTGTGATTTGCCTCAATATAAACTGGATTAATTAATACTTATATTCATGCGCTTCATGAGAACATCAATACATTTAAAATATACAAATATTACTTAAAGGGGTATCGATATGATACATTTTAATAATATAAATATTGAAAATACACATTACAATCGCTTACAACATAAGTTATTGATCGAAAATAGTCACTGCATCGTGACCTATTTGACCGCATTACCTATTGCGCGGGTACCTCATCATACCCCTGTTTACATAGGTAACTGGGGGTATAGTGAGGTATGCTCGCTAATACAATGTTTGCGTAATGTGTGAAAGCAAACAGAAGCTAGAGTAATGAAATCTAAAAAATCTTTAAGTGTAAGTACTTTTTCATCAATAAGAAAAGTCACCCTCCCAAAAAATATTTATTTGATGAAATTCTAACAAATATTTATTTTATTGCGAAATCCTATGGGATTTATCATGAGGGCTAAAATTAATTTAAAAAAAAATAAAAAAATTCTGGACCGATTTTCTTAGTTGCATTATTTCCAAACAATCTTGCACGGTTTCGGAGTCAATTTCCAATTTTTTTCATTTTTTTGTCACTGGAGCTTTTTGCCCCATGTTAAATTCCCATAGGAAAATTATTTTTTTTGCAATAAAATTAATATTTGTTGGAATTTCGTCAATTTTTTGGGGAGGGTGACTTTTTTGTTATTGCTGAAAGAGTACTTACAATTCAGGTAGCCTGTCTCAGCCGAGTACCAATAAACAAGGTTTTGATCACTACCAATAACCAATAATCGCTTTCTCAACAGAAATTGACTGCGGCCCTCCAGCTGATGTGTTGCCGAAGGGTGCAAATATTCCAATAATAACCAGCACCACTTACCGCAGTCAAGTCCAGTTCACATTTAACTGCAGCATTGGCTACACAGAACAGGGGGACAGCGAACTTGGCTCGGGTAGTCGTGTGGTCCAGTGTATGGAGAATGGCAGATGGGGTTTGGGCACCCTATCCTGTGTTGGTGAGTACCGTAAGAACTTATATATTCAGACACATTTTATTCTGGGAAACAAATTTAAATACAGTCGACTCGCGTTATGTCGATATCGATGGGAGACAGAGAATGACGTCGACATAAACGTAGTTCGACATAAAAAAATATCAATATTCACCCCAAACATTCGGTACATGTAACACTCGTGTATAATCTGATAAGAATGTGTCAATTTCCTGTGTTTCGTGCCGGCATACGGTTGTCGTAAAATATAGATTATCAACGTATCAATATTATTATTGTTTATTCTTCTAATTAATACACAATAAAATACTCTTACACGCACTGCATGATGGTTTAGTGTTATTTTATTTCCATGTTTTATTGGTCGCAACAATTTGCAACATTGTTTTTCCGGCGATCACGTGATGTGATCGAGTGGAGATATTCTATAAAATAGCATCATATTGCTTGTGACCAAGCAACCACCACCAGTCGTGAGTCACGTGACATTGACGGGTTATTGTACTGCATATCACAGGGGCGTGTCACAGGGGCGCGAATAGTGAAATGTTCGAATCGGTACATTTGTGTCTTGTAAAAAATACAAGACGCCCACGTACCGATTCGGACTTTTCAATAAACTCGTTCCAGTACAACTTCGGACCCATGTACTGCATGTTGGCTATTTATGGCGGGGACGTAAATGAAAAACAACACAGGTACGAAAATAGACAGGCATTTATTACAGTAACACATTTACAGACGTACATGTATACACACAGACTATACAAGCAATATAATCCCTAGCAATCAATGTTCCTCGTCTCAAAGAAGTCTGTCATCGTACACTGCTTCGCCGAAAGCCTGGCCATGTGTCTATTGAGCACGAACGTGTTCAACCGCGATAGTAAGTTCAGCTCCTCTTCTGTATTCGCCTCGTATTCTATGAAACTTATAAAGATCGCATGTAATTCACTCAAATTGTAATTATTATAAACAAGCGTCCGTTAATGATTATGGCATTTACGGCTCGATTCATGTCCCGAAAATAAATTGGCAATTAACAAGAGTAATTTTGTGATTTCACGTCACACTGTCGTTAATTGGTTGATCACGGCTTACGTGGTCGGCTTTGATAGTATTCCGCGATTGTAACACGGTTACCGGCGGCATGTTTTGATCACCTTGAATGTGTGAAAAACTTACCTGTGCCAATCAAGTTTGACCAGACTTTACGATGCCCGCTGTTCAAATTGCATATCGACATAACAGTATACAAATGTGTAGGAATTATACCATCGGGACTTGTTTTCCACATCGATATAAACGAAATGTCGACATTTCTGATATCGATATATCAGGTATGAAATGTATGAGTTTATATAGCAGTTCGGCCGGACCACGAGCGTACATCGACATAAGCAGGTATATCGATATAAGCAATGTCGACATAACGCGAATCGACTGTATATAGTTTCTCACAACAAAGGGTGTCCTAATATTGATGGTTAACCATTTCAATGCTGAATTAAATTTTGTCGTCTGCTGTTTATTTTTTATCTTCCATTTTTCTCATCAAAAACATGCTTTGACAACACTTTAGAATCATTTCCAATGGAAATGATTCTAAAATGCTGTCAAAACATGTTTTCATTCAGAAAGAAGACCAACTATAATGCAACAGCAGACGACTATTTCAGTTTCCCGCATTAGCCTGAGTAGGCAGAAAATGTTCTTTATATCAAGAGACATCATCTGAGACATTTTCTGGCCAAATAAACATTCATTCACCATTAATTATTCCACCATTCACCATTCATTATTCCAAAATGTAAATGCTTTGATTTAATGACGGCACTGGCTCGATGACCTTGCATGTCGGGACCGACTATTTAAGTCCCCATCCGATAGGACTAGGCTATCACGAAGGTGTCTTGCCCAAGGACACTCTGAAACGGCCAGTGTCGGGATTGGAACTCGTGACCTTTTCATCCGTAGTCCGATGCTCTACCACTGAGCTATTGCGGCTGACCTTAATCCGTCCCGTCCTTCTGTCCGTCACCAAGGTTGTAACTCGTAAAGCTTTTAAACCGACAGATCTGAAACTTGATATGCAGCTTCCTTATAATGAGTAGATGCGCACAGTTTATTTTGATTTTAAATTTCCCAATTTTGACTTGTAATTCGTAAAACTTTTAAACCGCAATAGCCACAGACCTGAAACTTGGTATGTAGCTTCTTCATGATGAGTAGATGCGCAAAGTTTATTTCAATTTTAGATTCGACCCCCGGGTAATGGATAATCTCCCCCTTTTTTATTTGGCAATTTTGCCTTCTAACTCGTAAAACTTTTAAGCCGTAATAGCTACATGAAACTTGGTATGTAGCTTCCTTATGATGAGTAGATGCGCACAGTTTAGTTTGATTTATACTTCAGCCCCCGGGTCATAGATTATCTCCCCCTTTTTTACTTAGAATTTTGTCTTGTTTACTATGAAAGCGGTAGGTGGGGCATCCGTGCTCTATGAACACATTATCTAGTTTTGATTCTATTTTGACCCTCAGTTCATGAACTATCTCCCCCATACATCTTTTGAATTTTTTTACCATAAATTCTATGTTTTAGTAACACCTTTCATTTTTAGCTTGACTATTCAAAGAATAGTTAGAGCTTATGTTGTCACCCCGGCGTCGGCGTCGGCGTCGGCGTCACCGTCACACCTTGGTTAAGGTTTTTAGTCAAGCTTGTATATGGAATACTACTGGCCCTACACCCACCATACTTGGACAACTTCATCTCCTAGTGATGTACATCAATAACCCCTGATCTATATTTGACCTTGACCTACATTTCCTCTTGAATTACTTAGTTAATTCCCCTTGGTTAAGGTTTTTAGTCCAGCTTGTATATGGAATACTACTGGCTCTACACCCACCATACTTGCACAACTTCATCTCCTAGTGATGTACATCATCAACCCCTGACCTATATCTGACCTTGACCTACATTTAACCTTGAATTACTTAGTTAATTCACCTTGGTTAAGGTTTTTAGTCAACCTTGGTTAAGGTTTTTAGTCAAGCTTGTACATGGAATACTATTGTGCATACAGACACCATACTTGGACAACCTTTTCTCATAGGGATGTACATCAATAACCCCTGATCTATATGTGACCTTGACCTACAGTTCCTCTTGAATTACTTAGTTAATTCCCCTTGGTTAAGGTTTTTAATCAAGCTTGCATATGGAATACTACTGGCCCTACACCCACCATACTTGGACAACTTCATCTCCTAGTGATGTACATCAACAACCCCTGACCTATATTTGACATTGACCTACATTTAACCTTGAATTACTTAGTTAATTCCCCTTGGTTAAGGTTTTTAGTCAACCTTGGTTAAGGTTTTTACTCAAGCTTGTACATGGAATACTATTGTGCATACAGACACAGGCTTTCAAGCGTTCCTACTTTTTCCTACTTTTTCCTACTTTTTCCTACTTTTTTTTTTTATTCCTACTTTTTCCTACTATTTCATCAAAATTCCCAAAATTCCTACTTTTTCCTACTTTTTCATTTGAAAAGCTAATTTTTTTTAAAAACTATGCTGTTCTGATCTGTTATGAGATTTATTTACAGAAAAAAGCTGTGCATGTTATATAGAGTGCTCTCGGGTGTCTTCTTCTTGTGGCCTTGATGTTTGTGATACCTCAGATGCCTGCCAGTTCGGAACAGCATACAGTATTCTCAGGTGAGTGTTGTAATATACTCTTGCTAAGTGATTTTACCCCCAGGTACAGCCTTTTCTTTGAACATTTATGTGCCAGATTAACTGATCCAAACAATTGTGCTGCAGTAGCCCCTGCTTCTCATAAATGATGAGTTAAAGGGGATGGCATTTTCCCTGTGTGCCACAGCATCAAGCACCAGATTAGGATAGTGAGAAAGCTCCTTCGCACCTGCTCTGGGACTTCTGCCAACCTACGACGTCACTTACACACATTCTATACAAATACAGTGACGCATGCCGTCAAAGGCTACTTATAACGCTCGACACTGCCAACTTCAGACAATGGTTATATTATTTTGATACATCTTTAAAGTTGCTGTCGCCGTATCTTATTGGTAAGGTCGTATGACACAAATTATCATTATTTTGGTACACACCTGTAGAATAGTGTCTTAACAGAGCATACTGACCTTATCGGTGCATTGAAAGTATGAAAAAGTGTCTTTTATCCAAGAAAATCGCGGTAGTGTTTGTCTCCCAACTCAACTCGCTACTCATGAATATTCATGAGGGCCGATCAGGTGACAATGTTGTTGTTGTTGTATTCCGATGTTCCGCCGCTTATTTTTCGGCGCACCCCTTCAAGCCACAAGACAGGAAGGGTTGTTACTCACCTATCCAGCAGTAGTTTCGCTACTTCAAAATCGTAATGCAGCCCTTGTCTGCGTTTCAAGTCCCTCCACCTCCCTATCTCTGACATCAGGGCAACTCTGGATGTCGCCCTTTTTTTTGTCATAGTCGATCTTCCTCCGTTTTGAAGCGGACACGTAATTTTCGGTTTCCTGGTCGCCATCTGTTGTTGTTGTGTCCTCTTCCGTTTTGGTACGACGCATGCGCGGAAGTTATGAATATTTATGACTGACGTGAAGCTCATTTGCATAAAACGACCCGACTAAAGTCATGTCTTTAGAACGATATATTAATTAGCACAGTTAATTTGAGGTCCCAATTCTTGCGGATCCGTCATCAGTCATGCAAAGGCTATACGGGAAAAATGCCCTTTTCCGCGAGATAAATCGTTTAATGACATAAAATAGCATTTATACAGCGACAGCATCTTTAAACGATTTCACTCTTTGACTATTTATGTTTATAGCGAAGAACATTGTACATGTTTAATGTTTAATGCTAATACATAATATTGTATATTGTATTGTATACTTTCTAATTAGGAATTAAAATCTGTGTGTAAAAGGTAAACACTGTGATGTTTATATGAGTGTTGCATTGGGAATTTTGATATTTATATTGAGGAACAAATTATATTTCAAATAGACGTGCATGTATTTCAAACTGCTGCTGTTTCAATGCTAAATTGATTTGAATTAAACAACCAAGTTAAATGGGCAATAAATTTATGCAATTTAAAATAATTTTTTACATTGAAGTTTTCTGAAGTAGTTTATAATATGCACATGTTTGAATGGCATTTTGCGTCACTTTTCATATGACATCGCCATTGACATCGATTGAAAATCCATGTTTAGGGACTGGCACATCTCATGAATGGATGAGTCGAACAAGACGAGATAGCTCAAATTATTCAGCAGTTGCAACTACATTTCTGAAGCTACCTTGCACAGTCACCTTGGTATAAATTAAAAACAAAATATGAAAATACATGATAGTCTATGGGAAATGTATTTTGTCCTTTAAATACACGGCACATTGATATATTTCTAGTCGTCATAGGCTACACATTAGTATATTAAGTAAATTGGGCCATCAACTGAGAAAATGGACCTTATAACTTTTCCATCCAGCTGAGCATACACACAGTGTAGTTTGATCAGACTTGACACTGCTTGCCAGACCCATATCTTAGCGCCGTGTAATGGCATGCCAAACAGTGTACACTGAGATCAGACCTCATAACCTCATCAGGCGCGGATACAGGTGGGGGGGGGTCCAGGGGGTCTGGACCCCCCCTGCTCCCGGCAAAAAAAAAAAAAAATCTACAATACTCGAATAGTTGGATGACTTTTTTCGTGGCCTAGGTGTCAGGAAATCGCATCTGCGGCGATCTGGCATTTAAAACTTTACGATTTCGCCAGCGCGCAGGTCAGGTACGCCAAATTTTAATTACAAACCCCACCCCCTCCAATTATTTCTGTATCCGCGCCTGCTCATACATGCTGATATGCTGCTTGAAAACCATAAAAGGCATGCTCTTAGTTGGTGTCCATATTGCTGTAAAATGTTAGTTCAAAGAATAAAAAAAATAATTTCAGACTGGCAGCATCCGTAATGTTGAAGACACAAGGCCACAACAATAAGACATCACTGAAACACCATGTTCCGAGTAACCGTGAGTACAAGAAATGTTCAAAGTAAAAGTCAAAGGTAAGAAAATATGAACAAATGTTCCTACTTTTTTATCATAAATTCCTACTTTTTCCTACTTTTTTCCTACTTTTTGCGAAAAAAAATCCTACTTTTTTTTTCTACTTTTTCACAAAAGGTCACCAGAGAGCCTGCAGACACCATACTTGGACTGGACATCCTTTTCTCATAGTGATGTACATCAATAACCCCTGATATCTATTTGACCTTCACCTACATTTCCTCTTGAATTACTTAGTTAATTCTCCTTGGTTAAGGTTTTTAGTCAAGCTTGTAGATGGAATACTCCTGGTCCTACACCAACCATACTTGGACAACTTCATCTCCTAGTGATGTACATCAACAACCCCTGACCTATATTTGACATTGACCTACATTTAACCTTGAATTACTTTGTTAATTCACCTTGGTTAAGGTTTTTAGTCAACCTTGGTTAAGATTTTTAATCAAGCTTGTAGATGGAATACTATTGTGCACACAGACACCATACTTGAATAACTTATTCTCATAGAGATGTACATCAATATCCCCTGACCTATAGTTTACCTTCACCTACATTTAACCTTGAATTACTTACTTATTTCCCCTTGGTTAAGGTTTGTTCTCAAACTTGGTTAATGTTTATAGTCAAACTTGTATATGGAATACTCCTGGGCCTACAGCAACCATACTTGGACAACTTCATCTCCTAGTGATGTACATCAATAACCCCTGACCTATATCTGACATTGACCTACATTTAACCTTGAATTACTTACTTAATTTCCCTTGGTTAAGGTTTTTAGTCAACCTTGGTTAAGGTTTTTATGTAGGCCACGGCCACCTTGTTTGTCAAGGTATGTGTACATCGACAACCCTCGTAGTCGAGCTATGCTGTTCTCCTACAGCTCTTGTTCAATACATTATGAACCGCTTCATCTTTTCTTGACTTTTATTCTCTTTTTTTCAAGTTATTTTCTTGAATTTTCAGTAAAGATCATGGAATTCAACGAGAAAATCATGCAAGTTAAAGAAAATACATATGTGGAAAATTTAAGAGAATATCTTTAAAATTCATATGATATTGAACATTTATGAAAAATTCATAATACAGTCGAATATCGGTATCTCGATAATATCCCCTATCTCGATAATTCATAAAGGTCCCGAATTATATCCTTATTTGTTGAATAGAAATTTCCTCGGCTATCTCGACCATGCCCTATCTTGTATATGTTCTCTATCTCTACTGTTCATTATGTCCCCTCCATATAAAAAATATGCTAAAAATCTCTATCTCGATCACATAAACGCTTGGATAAATCGGCTAAGCACCTGGCTGACAAGATCGATTTGGTTGACACTAATTTTGAAAACATTATCAAACAAAACAAAATAAATTCACACCTACCTCAAGTTGTTTGCTTAATTGGTCCACCGAGTCATGACGCCACCTTGTAATGTTGATTAGCTTACTACCTTTGGTCATTAGTATATCGGTGATTGTTTACTCATGTAGTGGGTAAAATGATTTCATATTTTTTGTGAAAATATTCGATCATGTCACTTCATCATTATCTCAAGCCTAGTCTTATCTCTACTATATGGATGATCTCCCTTCGACTTCGAGATACTGGTGCTCGATTGTAATTCAAGAAATGACATTATCTTGAATAAATGGAAATAAAAAAAATCAGCTTTGCCCTAATGGGCTTCCATAGGAGGTATCTCATTTGTGACTTTTACTGGAGAAGTATGGCTCATGGGGTTTGTGACAAGTGTAGCTCCTGATCCAGTATCACACTCCTGTAGCATGATAACAATCTATATTGTTTGTTAGAAGCGTGACGGGTGATTTATTGCTGGAATGACGAACAGTGCAGATCCTGATCAGACTGTGCGGATGCACTGGCATATTTGGTTCTGCAGTGGTCGCATAACCCATGATGTCCCATTTTTCCAGTCACAGCCACATTTGTTTGCGGTATTCTTCATTTCATTGTAAGTACAAAACCGCGAAGAACGCGGAAATAAAAGCACCGCAAACCAACAGTAATTATTGACTGTTAATATTTCAGCGGATATATGTTTTTAAAGGCTCAGTATTACAATTTTCCGATTTTTTCAAACACAAAAACATGTTTGGCAACTGATTTAGTACACAAAACTAACATATACTGCCTAATAGATACATCTCAAGTCTTCAGATTTACATCTTAATCGCAATGTGAAGATAACAAAAACTTGTTTTGTGTACCACTCAGTGCAAAATGTCAATATTGACAAATTAATTTCCGTAACCCAACGGCTTCGGCTCGGAAGCGAGTCGATAAACTCCGGCTATCGGAATTCTTCATCGCCGCGAATCAGGGAGCTGAGCAGTTGACCCGAGCGTCTATCGGAAAATCGATCGGACTTTGAACACGCACCTGCTGTTTGTTTATCAACAAATATTGATATTTTCATCAACTACAAACTCATTTTTGTACCAAAATGAATGCAAACAGTTTCAAAGTGTGTGTAAATAGAAACCTGTTGGATTTATGTGTGGGAAAACCCAATAGGAGGCCAAATTCGGCAACTTGAGCCGTATAGGGGCTTTAATGTCTACTTCAGATAGATGTTTTTATCTTCTACAGTAAATGACTGATATTATTTCAGCGTATAGATGTTTTTAACGTCTACAGTAAATGACTGATATTGTTTCAGCGAATAGATGTTTTTAACGTCTACAGTAAATGACTGATATTATTTCAGCGGATAGATGTTTTTAACATCTACAGTAAATGACTGATATTGTTTCAGCGGATAGATGTTTTTAATGTCTACAGTAAATGACTGATATTGTTTCTGCAGATAGATGTGTTTAACGTCTACAGTAAATGACTGATATTGTTTCTGCGGATAGATGTTTTTAACGTCTACAGTAAATGACTGATATTGTTTCAGCAGATAGATGTTTTTAATGTCTATAGTAAATGACTGATATTACTTCAACAGATAGATGTTTTTAACGTCTACAGTAAATGACTGATATTGTTTCTGCGGATAGATGTTTTTAACGTCTACAGTAAATGACTGATATTGTTTCAGCAGATAGATGTTTTTAATGTCTACAGTAAATGACTGATATTACTTCAGCAGATAGATGTTTTTAATGTCTACAGTAAATGACTGATATTACTTCAGCGGATAGATGTTTTTAATGTCTATAGTAAATGACTGATATTACTTCAGCAGATAGATGTTTTTAACGTCTGCAGTAACTGACTGATATTATTTCAGCGGATAGATGTTTTAACGTCTACAGTAAATGACTGATATTATTTCAGCGGATAGATGTCCTGATCCGGGTACCCCTGCTGGTGCAAGGCAAATAGTTACAAGCTACGAGCTCGACCAAAACATCACATTCGAGTGTAAACGTGATGGCTTCCAAATGGACGGTGTGACCGAAGACGTTTGTGAGCTTAGATCAGGTGTTGCAAAGTATTCCAACCTAAATTCTACAACTAACTGCTATGGTAAGTTCTGTGAATGTATATGAAACAGCATAATTAAGTGTAACATCATTTGTGAAACATGCCATTTTTGTACTCGTGTTTTAACAGGTGGCAGGCCAGTACGGAGCCTCGCAGGGTACGTAGAATTCTTTTTTAAACATTTGTTCCCACGAAATAACAATTTGTTCCCACGGGAACGAATTGTTAATTCGTGGGAACGAATTGTTAATTCAAGGGAACCAATTGTCATTTCGTGGGAACAAATTGTTTATTCAAGGGAACAAATTGTTATATCATGGGAATGAATTGTTAATTCAAGGGAACAAATTGTTAAATTGGGGGAACAAATTGTCATTTCGTGGGAACGAATGGTTAATTCGAGGGAATGAATTGTTGTATCATGGGAACGAATTGTTAATTCGAGGGAACAAATTGTTAAATTGGGGGAACAAATTGTCATTTCGTGGGAACGAATGGTTAATTCGAGGGAATGAATTGTTGTATCATGGGAACGAATTGTTAATTCGAGGGAACAAATTGTTAAATTGAGGGAACAAATTGTCATTTTGTGGGAATGAATGGTTAATTCGAGGGAATGAATTGTTATATCATGGGAACAAATTGTTAAATTGAGGTAACAAATTGTTAAACTGAGGGAACAATTTGTTATTTCGTGACAATTTAATAATAAAAAATCCATGTCCCCTGCGGGGATCCGTAGACCAGAGATTTATTGTTTGGAGCATAAGTCATATACCGCATTGAATATTTTCATGTTACAATGTACAATGTACAATGTACAACACACCTGTTGAAGATGGACTTTGTCATATACTTTGTCATGTACCATTCTCCCCGATTCTCCAAACACATATGATATACAGCTCTGTAATTTGGACCACTTACAGCCAATGGCTAGCTCATACACTATGTTGAATCTGACTAAGTAACCATCACTATAACACATTATATCAGCAGACGGAGCTTCTCTGATAACACGGCTTTTAGCACAAGGTATACAACGTTATAATTTAACAGAAGTTTGACGTCATGACGTAACTTCATTAAAACCTTTTAGTGATGTTCTATGCGTGCCTTTGGAGTTTAATTAAATAAAAAATGAACGGAAATTTAGTAAATGCAAAACAAATCCGTAATTTTCGCCCAACTGGTCCCTTTTCCCTTGTTGGGTCACATTTTCATTCTATTCCGCACTTGTTCTCCCTTTATGCCAAATTACAAGGTCAAAATACATTAGTTTAGCCCTTCCAACCCTAAGTAACTGGGGCCCGTTTCACTAAACTTTGTACGACTAAAATGTTTGTAAGTGCAAATTTAGGATCGTCTGGAAATTTCAATTGATGGATTTACATTTATCTGCATATGCAGCCTATGCTCAATAAATGTAAATCCAATAATTGTTTACATAATTTTGCACTTACGAACATTTTAGTCGTACGAAGTACAGCCCCCTGGAATAGACATCGCCGACAACGTTGACGCGCGAATTGTGACTCCTATGTCTCACTTTCCACTATTGTGGGTAAGACAAAAATCACCTAGACCGGCTCTTATAAAATATTCTGAGCACCTGCATCACATTCGTACATGCAGTTTGATTGGCTGTCTTTGAACCACTGAGCCTCGACCAATCAAACTTGATTTTGAGCACGAGAACACATACCGAGAATACAATTTTAGAAAAACATCGTCGGCGTCGGCATCAACAATTTGGGAATTAAATTTTGGAAGTAGTCAAATTTCCCATATGTCTTGATCCGTTAGTTTCCTCACATTGTTAGCTGTCCATCCAGCGTCATTCGGGTGACATTGGCCTTCACCTTGGTGACCTTAACCTGTGTGGGATGTATATTTTGGACATTGTCTAAATTTTGCATATCTCTTGATCAGGGCTTCTAAAATTTCAGAATGCCAATCGGCCCGGACGTAATTGCCGGTCCGAAGGAGCCGGTATGATCGATATTAGTGCTACCCCCTCCCCATGTTTTGGCAGCATATGAGAATCGTCTCCTAAGACGAGTATTATGTGTCCTGTTGGGGACAGTTACAATCCCGCGTTGGGGACACGTTACAATCCCGCCTTTTTTTTATTACTGATGACACGTTTTGGTCTTCGCAAGTCGCATAATGTACGATAAGCCCGGTTTTGTCCGATCACGTCGTACATAATATGCACGTGCGGTTGTAATCATTATCGTGCCTATGTGATGTCAACAAAGACACACATTTTACGACCAATTACTCGACACATATTTATTCCATTCCGGGACTCTATTAGGCATGGAATAAAATAATACTTTATTTAGTAAGATTTGGCTCTGGAATTTCAGAGTTTCGCACACAATTGCTCCATAACTTTATGACATCGAAATTTAAAAATCGGAGGTGCAGAATCCCCGAAAAAAAGGTAAGGCAAAAACCAGCGGTGCGATGCAGTAACCAATAACACATATCAAAATATGTTTTTCCCCCAATAAACATGTATTGGCAGCACATAAGAATCTTCTCCTAAGATGACGATTATCATGTTTTTGTCAAACTATGTTGTTTTTTGTCAAGATTTATTGGTGTCTCCGTCCACATTTGTTCTACTTCTTAATAAAAGCATGTTTCAGCAGCACATGAGAATCGTTTCCTAAGACTATTTTTATGCCCCACCACGATAGTGGAGGGGGCATATAGTGTTACCCTTGTCAGTCCGTCCCGTCCGTCCCGTCCCGTCCGTCCGTCACAAAACTTTAACGCTCGGGTAAATGTCTCATAATTTCTTCATCCTTTGACCGATCTGCTTCATATTTCATATGCACATTGCTCTAATGGTCCTCTACTGTCCTGTGCCAAATCCACGTTCGTCCGGGCTCGGGTTAATATCTTATAATTTCTGTTTCCTTCCATGGATCAGCTTCATACTTCATATACACATTGCTCTAATGGTCCTCTACTGTCCTGTGCCAAATCCACGTTCGTCCTGCCCCCGCCAAGCCCAGGGTCAAGGTCACATACTTAGTACTTCAAAAACTTTAACGCTCAGGTAAATATCGTATAATTTCTGTTTTCTTTCACGGATCAGCTTCATACTTCATATACGCATTGCTCTAATGGTCCTTTACTGCCTTGTGCCAAATCTACGTTTGTCCTGCCCCTGCCAAGCCCAGGGCCAAGGTCACATACTTGGTGCTTCAAAAACTTTAATGCTCGGGTAAATATCTTATAATTTCTGTTTCCTTCCACGGATCAGCTTCATACTTCATATACGCATTGCTCTAATGGTCCTCTACTGTCCTGTGCCAAATCCACATTTGTCCTACCTCCGCCAAGCCCAGGGTCAAGGTCACATACTTAATGCTTCAAAAACTTTAACGCTCAGGTAAATATCTTATAATTTCTGTTTTCTTTCACGGATCAGCTTCATACTTCATATACGCATTGCTCTAATAGTCCTCTACCGCCATGTGCCAAATCCACGTTCGTCCTGCCCCCGCCAAGCCCAGGGTCAAGGTCACATACTTGGTGCTTCAAAAACTTTAACGCTTGGGTAAATATCTTATAATTTCTGTTCCCTTTCACGGATCAGCTTCATACTTCATATACGCATTGCTCTAATGGTCCTCTACTGTCCTGTGCCAAATCCACATTCGACCTGCCCCCGCCAAGCCCAGGGTCGAGGTCACATACTGAGTGCTTCAAAAACTTTAACGCTCAGGTAAATATCTTATAATTTCTGTTTTCTTTCACGGATCAGCTTCATACTTCATATACGCATTGCTCTAATGGTCCTCTACTGGCCTGTGCCAAATCCACGTTTGTCCTGCCCCCGCCAAGCCCAGGGTCAAGGTCACATATTTGGTGCTTCAAAAACTTTAACGCTCCGTTAAAAAAAAATTCACTTGCAATTTGGCCTCATTTATTATCAAAGCGATATGTGGAGCATCCGTGTTCTATGAACACATTTTCTAGTTACTTCTCCTGTTGGGGACATTTTACTATCGAGCATAGGTTGATCGCGCAAATGCGAAGTATGATCTCGAGCTTGTGAGACGAAAATACGCGGTTCTTTCGTATTCAATATTGCTTTTTCGCAACTTCGCCCACAGATGGAAGATTGCGCATTTTTGCTTCGCGATCTGCATCAACGCGCATGAGCAAAACTAACCCGCATGTTCTGACTATAACACAGGGTAAGTCGCCCTGCATTACCTGCGTTTTATAATTCGGGTTACAGCAAAATATATTTCCAAAAGTGGAAGACGAGATGGCAAAAACGCAAGACGATTCTCATATCTTTAGGAGACGATTCACATGTTTTCGCAAGACGGAAAAATTGCGAAACGACAGCTCTAGACGAATCATAATACTTTTAAAATGACAGACGTACCTTTGTCCTTTATCAAACTGTTTGCAAACTGTAGATCCCGATGAGCATGCTATTCACGAGCCATCTCATCAGGATCTACGCCATTCGTACGTACTTTATTTATACCAAACATTACCCCTAATACAGCGTAATGTAACAGTTCCACACTTAATATGGAATAGTCCGTGTCAGTTACTTGTAACTTGGGGATGCAATGCGTAATATTAAATATTACAAACACGGATATTAACCACAGTGCATAGGTTCTTTATTTTACTTTAAATACGCTAAAGCCAGTCTATTTATAAACCGCTCTACAGCTACAGTTGTTTCTGTCAAAATGTTCCGGGTTTATACGTGTACAAAGTGTTGTGCGTTGCGTATCCGTGGAGTTTCCGTTAGTTGCGTTTCAAACCGTGTGTCGTCTACGTGTAATACGTTTTCGGCCATGCGTTGCGTTTCCCCACTCTTGCGCATGCGCGAAAGTCGAGCAAACCGTGTTCAACGCATTGAGTTTCAAAAGCTTGTAATCCGTGTACAACGGTTGTAAACGTATACAACGGTTGTAAACAACGCATTGAGTTTCAAAAGCGTGTAATCCGTGTACAACGGTTGTAAACGTATAAAACGGTTGTAAACGTATACAACGCTAAGGTAAACCGTTTAAACGATTTAACGCTTTCTTTGACGAACGGTTACACGCTTCTACATGTACACAGCACCGTACAGATGAAACCGTGTTATACGTATAACACGTTTCCACGGGTTTTAACGCATTACACGTTTTGGTATGCCAACCGTGTATCGCGTCGAATGCGCATGCTCAGATCGTTCTTCGTGTGTGTATATATACTTCTAGACTGCAGGGCTTCTAAAATTTTCAGTTTTCCGGTTCTGGACCGATTTTTGAACTCTCAGACCGATTGAGATTTGAAAACTAGTCTTAAAAATCGGTCCGATAACAATTGCCAGTCGGCTGCTATTTCGCTATAAACCTTGTAAATTTACCGGTTTTGACCACCAAGTAATTTATGACACATATCTGCGGGCCATATCCGTGTTAAACCAGTGTGCAGCTCGCTGTGTATTCAGTTTCTCCATATATCGATTTGTCTTAACACACGCGTGGGAGAGGTGTATAGCGGATTAGTGACTGAAATAGACTGGCTTCAGCGTAAAGATACGAGAGTTCCTAGATTCGCCATTTCTGAGGTCTATAAATACATTAAATATGCCTAAAAGCATCAATGAATGAAGAAAAAAAATGAATTTTTATATGGAGGGTGTAAAATAAGAAAAATGTTATTTTTTCTTCATTAATTGAAGATTTTAGGCATATTTAATGTATTTATAGACCTCGGTCCGTTACTTCAACCTGTGATATTACACAGACGAGATTTGTGTGTTGCTTTGTGCAAAAAAATCGATAACACTAAGCCCTGTCAACTATTAGGTGCTTATTGTATGACATCATTCAGCACGAGAAATGCGTCGTGACCACTCATTTAGGCTATGTTTTGAAATGTTACTGATTGGTCAACACGCCCTTTGATGTTCCGCAGACGTCGCGAACGTGTGACTCATGGGGCAATCATGCAGTAACACATTTCATGCTGAGGATACGATTATGTTTGCGGGAAAATATTTTCCTTCTATGCACTCAGAAGTATATTCCGCGAGCACCATTTAAACCGTCTCGTCGAGACGGTTCAAATGAGTGGTCACAACGTATACTTTCATTGAGAAATAACAAAAATAAAAATAAATTATTAATAATTTCATACCCGTAAATGTGTATTCCGAAAGGAATGGATTACAAAAAAACACTGGATTATACGCAGATCTGTCGCCATGTTTCGCCGATATTGATTTCGAAAATATTTTCCGTAAATGGTGTTGAAAAGTTGACACAAAATTCAGAGTTCATGCGGAATTTCGGTGGATTATGCACGTATCAACAGCTAATCATCCGCATGAATAGGCAGGACACGACCATATTTATTAACAATTAATCCTTTTAAGCGCCTGTTGATCGCGAGCATTATACATTGTAATAAGCGTCTGTCTATCGCGAGCACTATACAACGTACCCCGACCATCGCGTTATAATGGAGCTGCAATGTATTGTTGTTTACACCCGTATAATTCATTTTCCATATCAGGGGCGAAATGAGTCTGCCTTACAATAATTCGCATGTGCGGAATGGTGGTACATGTAGGCGCGAAACGATCCGCCTGTAAAAAAATCCAGGCCGAACAGGTACATGTATTCGCGATATTTTAAAAGGGACGAAACAAGGCCGCCTCGAAGCGATCGGGGCCGAACAGGTATTCGCGTTAAAACGTGTAACCGTTGTACGCTTTCATATAGCTACACGCTTGCAGGTAAAGCGTTGTACACGTTTCAACGCTTTCACCTCGCTACATATGTATACGCCAAAGCGTGTTATACGCCTTGAAGCTAAACGTATTACACGCTTTAAAACGGTTTGACAATGTGTATTACACGTGTACGAACCGTATTATACGTTTAAACAACGTATACAACGCTTTTAAACTAAAGGGTTTGACAATGTGTATTACACGTGTACGAACCGTATTATACGTTTAAACAACGTATGCAACGCTTTTAAACTAAACGGTTTGGCAATGTGTATTACACGTGTACGAAACGTATTATACGTTTAAACAACAACGTATACAACGCTTTTAAACTAAACGGTTTGACAATGTGTATTACACGTGTACGAAACGTATTATACGTTTAAACAACGTATACAACGCTACAGCAAACCGTTGCGTTCGCGTTGCGTTCGCGTTGAGTTTGCAAGTGTTGTCTACGGTGGAACAAAAACGCAGACTGCACTGTATCGAGACCTTCACCTGTAACAATTACCACGCGCGTGTTCTGAAAAATCGATACATGGAGAAATGTGTTGAAAGGCGACCAAACACACAGGCATTCAACGTGTTTCTGCTTTCATCAGTATAACCATATCGATGAAAGCCGAAACATGCCGATTGCCTGTGACCAAACACACAACAATGTTTGTTAACACGGATATTCCCCGGATATGTGTCATAAAATTGACATTACTTGGTGTCAACATCGTTACATTTACACGGTTGATAGGAAATAGCAGCAAATAGGTAATTATACCCCCCCCCCACCAACGAAGTTGTGGGGGGGTATACTGGAGTCAGCTTGTCCGTCCGTCCGTCCGTCCGTCAACTTAACAATTGTAAATTTCCTTTTAACTTCTCTTTCCCTTTGTGGAAATCTTTCATATTTTACCCGCCCCTTCTCTGACACTCATACATCATTCTGCAACAAACCTATGACCCCCATTTATGCCAGGGGTCAAGGTCACGGACTTAGAAATTTAGAAAAAAAAATAAAACTTAACAATTGTAAATTTCCTTTTAACTTCTCTTTCCCTTTGCGGAAATCTTTCATATTTTACCCACCCCTTCTCTGACACTCATACATCATTCTGCAACAAACCTACGACTCCCATTTATGCCAGGGCTCAAGGTCACGGACTTAAACTTAGAAAAAAACTAAAACTTAACAAATGTAAATTTCCTTATAACTTCTCTTTCCCTTTGCGGAATGCAGTGATATTTTACCCGGCCCTTCTCTGACACTCATACATCATTCTGCAACAAACCTACGATCCCCATTTATGCCAGGGGTCAAGGTCACGGACTTAGAATGTCTAGTTTGCTTTTTTCAACTGGAACCACCATCGCACTCTCCATATGTGCCGACATAGTCTTTTATCTGAAAATGATAGTATGCGAGCTGGAATTCATTCTAGGTCAGGGCTGACGCGGGGGGGTATTCCGTAAGCCCCCGCTACTGACAAATCTAGTTTTTCTCGGACCGATTTTTCAGACTAGTTTTCAAATCCGAGATATCAAAAATCGGTCCAGAACCGATAAACTGAACATTTTAGAAGCCCTGCTCTTGATCCATTAGTAGGATCCTTACAAAACTTTATCCATAGCTTCCTCACATTGATAGCTATCCATCCAGTGTTATTCAGGTGACCTTGACTTAACCTTTGTGGGACGTAAATGTTGCATATCTCCATTAGTCCATCCTTACAAAACTTAATACATAGCTTGTCATTTTGATGGCTATCCAACCAGTGTCATTCGGGTGACCATGACCATGGTGACCTTGATGTTGGTTTAAACAATTTTGAATGTACGTCCAGATGTTGACTATCTCTATAGTCGGATTATGAGCAACCTTCACCAATAGCTTCCTCACATTCATAGCTATCCATCTGGTGTCATTCGGGTGACATTGACCTTCACGTTGGTGACCTTGACCTTCATGTGAATAATTTTGGACGTACATGTATATGCAAATGTTGAATATCACTTGATCCGTTTGTCGGATCATCTTCAAACTTCATCAATAGCTTCTTCACATTGATGGAAATCTACCAGTGTAATTCAGCTGACCTTGACCTTGGTGTCAACAATTTTGGACATATATCCAAATGTTGTTTTTCTCCTGATTCGGTCATATCATTACCAAACTTCATAATTAGCTTCCTCACATGCTGGTGACCTTGACATTACCTTAGTGACGTTGACTTTCGTCAATACTTTTAGATGTCCATCCAAATGTTGAATATTTCTGGATCCGTTAGTCAGATCATTACCAAACTTCACCAATAGTTACCTCACTTTGATGGCTATCCACCCAGTGGCATTTGTGTGACCTTAACCTTGGTGACCATGACCTTCGTATCAATAATTTTGAACTTCCTCATATTATGACCTTTGACTTTGGTGACCTTGACATTTGCTGTGTAAGAATACAGTGTATTTGTGGCTGTGACTTGAGAAATGGGGCTCATGAGTTTTGAGACCAGTGTAGATCCAGATCAGCCAGCGCATCCGCACAGTCTAATCAGGCTCTGCACTGTTCGCCATTCCATCAATGAAACATCTGTCACGCTTCTAACAAGCAATATATACCATTATCTGACGAGTGCTATTTGATCCAGAATTACACTGTTCGCAAATACCATAAGCCCCATTACTCCAGTCACAGCCACATTTAAAAATCATATTATTACACCAATTGTATTACATCTGTAAATGAACAGAAAACGGGTCAGGTGATCTGTACATCTCCAATGTATGATGATATATGCTAATACATTAACCCTTAGACCGCTATCTTATTTGTTTTGTCGTTTGCTGTTTATTTTCGATTTTCCATTTTTATCATCAAAAACATGCTTTTACAGAACATTAGAATAATTTACAACATGGTTTGACAGCACTTTAGAATCATTTCCACTGGAAATGATTCTGAAGTGCTGTCAAACCATGTTTTTATTGAGAAATAAGGCAAGATATAAAAGCAACAGCAGACGACTATTGTTGTGAGTAGCGGTCTAAGTGTTAAACATAATCTAACATTTGTGTATTAACTCTTTGCATGCTGGGAAACTTGTGGGCTATAAATAGTTCAAAACTTGCGGTCAAAAATCATATTTTCTTGTATTTCTCCCCATAAATATCATGAATATGTCTTGGAATTTCATTAGAATTGAGTCCTGAGGACTCAATTCTAATGAAATTTCAAGACATATTTACAGAGAGAAATAATCATATACTCCTAATTCGTTAGGCGGATATTTTCACCGCTAGCATGCAAAGAGTTTATAGCCTCATTTCCTATGATATTGGTAAACTTTATAATAAATGTATATTAACCCTTTCAACACCACAGGCCTGTATAGTGGTATTGGCAAAAAGTGTAGATCCAGATGAGCCGGCTCGTGACGATCTGCACTTTTTGCAAGTAATTTTCACATTTTTGAGAACAAAACGCCCCATTTTCATAAATGGACTAGTCTGCAAAATCATTTTGTGATGGTTGGATTGGTTGCAAAATTAACATATAAAAAGCCATTTCAGTTACTTAGGGGTGAAGGGGTTAAATCATCACTCATGTAAGATCCTTTATTTACATTCAGATAGCACAGAACCTGTCATGGACAACTGTCCGTCGGATATATCTGTCGTTGCCATGGAGCCCGTGCAGTTTATCCCGCCCATGGCCCGCGACAATTCAATTTCCTGGCCTTGAAGTCGTTCGGCAGCGACAACTCAGTCCGCCCCGGAGATATTACCAGCGAAGACATCACGGTGACGTACACGGCGACAGACTATCACGACCTATCGACCGACTGCTCATTCAAAATTACACAGAGAGGTACAGCATAGAACAAGTTCACCATTTCTGGCTGTGACTGGAGAAATTGGGCTTATGGGATTTCTGGTCCGTGTAGCTCATAACCAAATAGCACACTCCTGCAGCCTGATAACGATCTATATTGCTTGTTAGAAGCATGATCGATGTGTCATTGATGGAATGACTAACAGTGCAGATCCTGATCAGACTGCGGATGCACAGGCTGATCTGGCTCTACACTGGTCATATAACCCATAAGCCCATTTTCTCCAGCCTCTTCTTCATTTAACCCATGTCATACAATCATTTCAATATGAGGTATTAACAACTTCAAATAATGTTCACTATTTATGCCCCCTATGCGATAGCAAGGGGAGCATATTGCGTTGCTCTTGAGGTTCCGTTCCGTATGTTCATCCTTCCGTCTGCCCATGTACATTTATGTACATTTATGTTGAAAAGTCGAAAAGTTTGTAAAGAGTTTCTCCAGTTGGCGTCCAGTATGCCACGGAGGCATATCCATGTTTTACAAACATAATGTCTGGAAAATAGAAAATAAACAGCAGACGACAACAAATTAAGATAGCAGCTTAAGGGTTAATATTGAGACATTTTGTAACTTGCTAAATTACGAGGCTCACCAAGCCATTTCTACTGTTTCCAACTGATAAACTGGATATCAAAAGACATTACTGTCTGTTCCACGTTTTGCTGCCGACAAACATTTGGCCATTACACACATCAAAGTTCTTTAAATGTACCGCTAAGTACTTTTTCATCAATAATAAAAAAAGTCACCCTATCCAAAAATAAATATTTATTAAATTCCATCAAATAGGGTAACGATTTTATTCCTATGGGAATTTAATATGGGGCTAAAAATAGTTTGTGGACCGATTTTCAAAATCTAACTTTAGTTTCTTAGTTACATTATTTCCAATCTATCTCGCCAGGTTTCGGAGTCAATTTCTAACATTTTTCCTTTTTTGACCCTCCTCGTCACTCTGGTGCCCCTCCATTGCAAAGTATACTTTGAGGGAGAAATTTTCAATTTTATGATAAATTTATTAATTTTTATTATACTGAATTTATTACATTATCACAGCCAATTTGGCTGTGATAATGTAATAAATTCAGTATAATAATTCTGCATGCTTTTAATCATGAAATATATGCATTTGTTAGTTCTATATGAAATAATGCATTTCAGGAAAAATAAATGATTACTCCCTCAAAGTATACTTTGCTAGTAAAGTATACTTTGCAATGTTGATGAAATAGGCTACTGGTGAAGTAATATGAAAACTGATTGGGGACTTGTGCACGTTTTATATCCGTTCATGAATTTACACTTAATAAGTTTAGTTGGCATATTTTCTTCTTATTTTGTTTCTAAAGTTTGCTTCAAGATCTTCTTTGTTTTTACCGGATATGAAGGTAGGTTTTGGCCATCTGGGTAGATGCTTAACAGAGTAAAATAATGGCTTGGCCTAATATATAAGCTACATAATGCACAAATATCGCATGGTTTTCATTGAAAAGTATGTAGACTGATTCGGTATGATCATGTGACATCGTTTTGACCAGTAAAACGTGTTTTGAATTTGTTGTGACCTCCATATATGTATCTAGTTAATGCAGGATACAACAATGTGTTATCAGTCGTTGTGTATTCGGCCAATACAAAGCTTGTTACATGATAACATATATTGTCATACCGCAGATAAATTTATGGTCAGCTTGACGGGTAATATGAGCCCATATTAGTATTATAACCTGTGAAGCACATCAATATGGCTCAAATAAAAATGGCAGCGGTTCGAGGTGGAGTCGAAAACGATTCTTGTTTTTGGAAATCATGATCCGAAACATAGTCAATGGGACTGGACATGATCTAACTAAGAAAACAAAAGTTAGATTTTGCAAATCGGTCCAGAAATTATCAAGTTATTAACAAATTTCTACTTGTTTATGTCATGGCGTCGTGCGATTTGGCGCCATATTTTTATGACATTTCATGTACCAATGCACTTATAAAACTTAGTTCTGGAGAAATACGTTATTGTGATTCTACAAAGTCATATTGCCCGTCTGAACCTATATTCCCTCTCGGTTGTGTAGAATCACAATAAAATATATTATTACCTTAGTTTTCTCTAAATTCGTATCTTAGCTGATCCCAAGATCAAGGTCAAATACTTAGTCTCATTATAAATGCTTAATATTTCACACATGCATTCCTGTAAGGCTCTATTACCATGCTGCGCCAAATCCACGACCGTCCAACCCCTGCTGATCCCAAGGTAAAGGTCAAATACTTAGTCTCTTTACAAAACTTAACATCTATTTCCTTACATATTTAGGGGCACGTGGGGGTATTCTGTAAGCCTCACTTACTGACAAATCTAGTTATTTTTTGATGTGCAATGATCATACTTTATAATCTGTCGGAAATATTTATTTTTTTCAGGTGCAACATTTAATTACTACAAATAATTAAAAAAATATCATGCCTCATTTACATGTGAAAAAAACCTGAGTCACTATCAGTTCAATAAATATTACTAAATGATTAGATTTTTAGAACTGGTGGAATAGTGACACAATTATACACTTATTTAATTCCTATAAAGAACATTTTGAACCTACTGAGTGGACATGTACCTTTAATGAAATAGTCCAAAAATTAGTATGAAAAAAACCCAGGGTTAATGGCATATTATATTAATTATTGCAGTTAGAGGCAACTTACAAACCATTGCGGTACCCGACACCATTGAGATTCGCGTCACCACCGATGGGCAGATGGTGAACTTTACCAGCTATGTTAACACTGGCGGTACATTCGCGGGCTCCATATCCATTCTGCCCAATATTACTATGTTCGTGGGCGTCGCCGATATTGGAACATTCCTGGAGTTACGCATCACGGTGACCGATGATGTCAACTATTACTACCCTGCTGTACAAGTGGCTTTTATTGGTGAGTTGAAATTCATTTATTTCATTATCACGATATCCCCAGCATCACAAAGTATGCCAAGTTGTATTATAGTTTTCACATTTCCGTATGGTCATCCGTCCATCCATATATCCATTTATCTATCTGTCCATCTATCCATCCATTTAACTGTCCATCCATCTGTAGCACATAAGTTTTATATTTTTATACGCCCGTTTGACAAAACAGGACATATTATGTATTCACCTTGTATGGGCGGACACAGCTTGTCCACGCAATAACTGGAGTTTTACTGTACAGATTGTATTTAAATTTGGTACACATGTTTATCACGACAAGCCAAAGAATCCTATTGTTTTCATATCTTTGACTAACTTACCTCCACCCGTTGGCGGCCATTTTTTAGTATTCACATTCTGTATCCTGCTAATAACTCAAGTGATACTTGACTAATCATAACCATATGGAGCATACATGTTTATCACTGAAAGACAAAGAAGCCTATTGATTGTCAAAAATTTCTGATGACCCATCTCCCCTTAGTGGCCAATTGTAATTTTTGCATTGTGTATCCTTGTCCACGCAATATCTCGTGTTCTACTTGATGTATCATAACCAAATTTAGTACACATGTTTATCATGGCAAGAGGACGAACCCTATCGGTTGATGTCCTATGAGTTATCTCCCGTTGTCGGCCATTTAATTTCCACATTCAGTATACGCATCTCCTTGACGGATCTTAACCAAATTTAATCATGCATGTTTATCATGGCAAGAAGAAGAAACCTAGGTATTGATTTTCAGTGAGTTATCTCTTGTTTACTGGCCATGAATCGAACATATATTGTGACCTTCGGCACTCTTGGTATACCCCCGCAACGAGTTGTGGGGGGGTATATTGGAGTCACGTTGTCCGTGCGTCCGTGCGTCCGTGTGTCCGAGCAAACAAGGGTGTACAAGGGGCCATGGGGCGGAGCCTAACACAAAATAATCCTTTGATTTATTCCGTATGGCCCCTTATTCTATTGTTTACAAGGGGCCATCTCTTTGATCTAGAACAATGGAAATGACCCCTTGTTCACTATTGGTGGGCCGTCCGTCCGTCCGTCCGTCTGTCCGTCACTAAACTTAACATCAGAGAAATATTGTTATAACTTCTATTTCCTTCATCCAAAGTGCTTAATATTTCACACATGCATTCCTGTAAGGCTCTACTACCATGCTGTGCCAAATCCACAACCGTCCGATCCAGCTGATCCCAAGGTCAAGGTCAAATACTTAGTCTAATTACAACACTTAACATCAGAGAAATATTGTTATAACTTCTATTTCCTTCATCTAAAATGCTTAATATTTCACACATGCATTTCTGTAAGGCTCTACTACTATGCTGTGCCAAATCCACGACCGTCCAACCCCCGCTGATCCCAAGGTCAAGGCCAAATACTTAGTCTCTTTACAAAACTTAACATCAGAGAAATATTGTTATAACTTCTATTTCCTTCATCTAAAATGCTTAATATTTCACACATGCATTCCTGTAAGGCTCTACTACCATGCTGTGCCAAATCCACGACTGTCCAACCCCCGCTGATCCCAAGGTCAAGGTCAAATACCTAGTCTCTTTACAAAACTTAACATCAGAGAAATATTGTTATAACTTCTATTTCCTTCATCTAAAATGCTTAATATTTCACACATGCATTCCTGTAAGGCTCTACTACCATGCTGTGCCAAATCCACGACTGTCCAACCCCCGCTGATCCCAAGGTCAAGGTCAAATACCTAGTCTCTTTACAAAACGTAACATCAGAGAAATATGTTATAACTTCTATTTCCTTCATCTAAGATGCTTAATATTTCACACATGCATTACTGTAAGTCTACTACCATGCTGTGCCAACTCCACGACCGTCCAACCCCCGCTGATCCCAAGGTCAAGGCCAAATACTTGGTCTCTTTACAAAACTTAACATCAGAGAAAGAAGTTATAACTTCTATTTCCTTCAATGAAAATTCTTAATATTTAACTTGTGCATTCCTCTAAGGTTGTTCTATCATGCTGTGACAAATCTACGACCGTCCAACCCCCGCTGATCCCAAGGTGAAGAACACATACTTAGTCTCTTTACAAAACTTAACATGAGAGAAATATGTTATAACTTCTATTTCTTTCATCGAAAATTCTTAATATTTCATGCATGCATTCCTCTAAGGCTCTACTATCATGCTGTGACAAATTCCCGCTGATCTCGAGGTCAAGGTCACATACTTAGTCTCTTTACAAAACATCAAAGAAATCGGTTATAAATTCTATTTCCTTGCTCGGATCTGCTTCACATGGACCTCTACCACCCTATGACAAATTCACGTTTGGGCCGCCTCCGCTACGCCCAGTCAAGGTCACAAGCCCACACACTTGGATTTTTTTTTACATATTTAGAGGTACCTGGGCCCACGCGAGGTGTAATCCGGAAGCCTCGCTTACTGATCAATCTAGTTTGATTTTGCGTTTTGGTTTTTCGGTTCAAGCTGTGGCTGTGGGTATCAGTGAGCCCCAGCTCACTTGCTCTAGGGTTATAACAAATAGTGTCATTAACTTAATGTAATCAATATGACTGTAGGCTTATAACTTACTTGTATTTCTATTTAATTGCCATATATACCCATACAGACCAATCTGAATACACTGCAGCTCCATTATAACGCGGTCGCGTATAGCGCGATCTCCATTATAGCGCGGGTCTCTGGTGGATCTCAAAAAAATATTTAAAAAATCGAGAAAAAATAAATATAAAAAAAATCGTCGGACGTCGTAGTCATCGTGTAATTAGTTGCGTGATTTCTGCAAGTTTATTCAAACAACGAAGTTCATGAAAGGATTATTATTAGTATGCTAGCAAATGTAATACATGTACCTTTAATCAGGTAATCATGTTAATAGGCATATTTATTAATCAATTCAATTACACATAATTGTTGCTAATAAATGGTTGCGTGTTCGATCGCCTTTCTTTTTGTTTACTCCCAGGTGTAATATTTAACGTTCTATAAATAGACTGGTGTTTCAGCATTATCTGGGTATGGGATCACATGGTCTATTGTTTACGGCAATCTCGCTTAAATCGTAAATTTCATTCATCAATATGACTTGCAGCGTAAACAATAGATCACGTGACCCCACATCCTGAGATTATGCATGTATCAACCGCATGAATAGGCAGGACACGTGACCATAGGCATTATTTATTATCAATTAATCCGTTTAAGCGTCTGTTGATCGCGAGTAGTATACATTGTAATAAGCGTCTGTCTATCGCGAGCACTATACAACGTAATAAGCATGATTTTATAAATAACTCATATGTTTAATACATTAATACATACAAGTTTGTATGTCATAGGCATTATTAATAATTACTTTAACTTCTGTTCAAATGACATGATTTTATATGGGTCCGTTGCTAATGGAATTCCCGCAATAGTTGGTAACCGAAATGCGAATGATACCAGTAACCCGTGCAGTACCAGTACCCGTGCATGTCCCGAAATTTTATAACGCGGTCGGATTCGATCGCGGTTTGAAATCTTGGACCCCGACCACCGCGTTATAATGGAGCTGCAGTGTATATATGTGGCTGCGACTGGAGAAATGACGCTTATGGAATTTGCAAACAGTGTAATCCCAGATCAGCCTGTGCATACGCGCATTCTGATCAGGACATGCACTGTTCGCCAATAGTCAGTGAGACATCTGCAAGTGCCTAGCAAACAGTATGTATCATTATCAGACTGTTGAGGTGTGCGGTAACTCCACTGGTGATACATCATATAAGGCCTAGTTCTCCAATCACAGCCACATATGACACGCCATGTGATTTTGTAACTTCAGACATCGGCTTAATTTCATGAAATACAAAATTTACAATATTTTTCATAAATGGCGTCAAAAGTTGACAAAAAATTTCAGAGTACATGTACTCTGAACAGTTTGTCAACTTTTGACGCCATTTATGGAAAGATGTCAGAAGGTACAAACTCACATGGCGTGTCTCCTGTATAATCAATGCTCCCAGTATATAGGTACACTGAACAGCGGAATAATTATGCGGTGTTTTTATACCCCCCGCGCAACAAGTTGTGAGGTGGTATACTGGAGTCAGGTTGTCCATGCGTCCGTGCGTGTGTCCGTGCGTGTGTCCGTGCGTCCGTAAACTTAACATCAGAGAAATATTGTTATAACTTCTATTTCCTTCATCTAAAATGCTTAATATTTCACACATGCATTCCTGTAAGGCTCTACTACAGTCGTTTCTGTCAAAATGTTCCGGGTTTATACGTGTTCAAAGTGTTGTGCGTTGTGTATCCGTGGAGTTTCTGTTAGTTGCGTTTCAAACCGTGTGTCGTCTACGTGTAATACGTTTTCGGCCATGCGTTGCGTTTCCACACTCTTGCGCATGCGCGAAAGTCGAACAAACCGTGTTCAACGCATTGAGTTTCAAAAGCGTGTAATCTGTGTACAACGGTTGTAAACGTATACAACGGTTGTAAACAACGCATTGATTTTCAAAAGCGTGTAATCCGTGTACAACGGTTGTAAACGTATACAACCTTGACCACCTGGATCCCAAGTCTGTGACGACGACCTTAGCACCGCTGCATTTTCTGATTCAGTACATGTTGTCAGGCCGCCTGTCACCCATGGTACTATGTCATCTATCTCCTCTAAGAATATGGCCCATGGTACTATGTCATCTATCTCCTCTAAGAATATGGCCCATTGTTCATGCATCCTGGTGCAATACTTGAACCCACCGCAAGGTAACTCCGTTAATCCGTTTTGATCCCCCCTATCGAAACCCTGAATAATTTTTGGACTCCGCACGAGTTTTGAAGTTTGACTGTATACAGGTTGAGACTGATAATCGGCATCCCAGTCCACTTCCTGGGGAGCGTGAATGTTTCAGCTGTGTATGTTTGTGTGTCGGGAGCAGCATTGATTGTCTCCTAACCCATATCATCAGATACTGTACTCGGCTTAGAAGTATGGAGATTGGTTCAAAACACATGGACCCTAGTTTGTTTCTGGAATATTTGTGGATCCTTACTTTTATCTGTGTCCGCTACCATGGGGACATGATTGTTGTTTTGTAATTTTGCAATATTGTCGACAGTATCTTTGTCCACTACCATGGGGACATGACTGTCATTTTCTTTTACAATACGCTCTGTATGATCTAGGCCTGTGACCCCTTGTTGGGTCGGACTTCGGCACCTGTGTCCGACCCCCGTAAGTTTAAATCCTTTTCAAAGGTTACATGTTTATCTAAACTTTTCAGATATCGTTCACAATCCCTCTTAAAATGACCGGTACCGCCACAATAAAAACATTTTGCGTCATTAGGTGAGGGAGATCTACTTGGGCACGAGTATTCTCTGACGGGTAATCGTCTAGTATTGCTTCTATTCAGGAGTTGCAATTGACCAAATATTTTGTTTATATTCTCAGCCATGTTTTGCACAGTGTTGCCAAGACTTGTAACTTTCCCATCTACCTTAGATAGATCTTGTTCCAGGGCGGATATTCTGTCCTTTGGTTTGTTTGTCTGATCAGGGCTGAAGTTCTTTTGTGGAAACCTATTGTCCAGTCTTGTCGGTGCGACTGATTGTGTTGTTTGTCGGACTCCATATAGTTCCTCATCCTCAGCAGATGAATCAGAGTCCTGCCCTTGTCTTAATGCATAAGCTTTGGCCACAGGCTCTTTGGATCTAGGTCGTGATGGTCTCCCATATACTGCTTGTTGTGCACATTGGTACCATTCAATTGCGTCCTCCGCTTGCTCCATGGTGCGGGGCTTTGTTGAGCATGCGTGACGACCTGCCTCTTTGTCTGAACAGCCCATACAGAACCGCATGACTGCTTGTCTGTTTATATGCTCTTCTGGCAGTCCTTTCAATGCTCTTGCGGCCAGTTGGAGCACTCTATCCGACCAATCTTTCACAGGTTCATTGACTGTATTATCTGTTGGAAATTTGCTTGTAATGTTTCCGGGAGTTCGTCTGAGCTGAACCGTTTATCCATTTTTAGCTCACCTGATTTTGTAAAATGAGAGTCATCGCTTAATCCAAGATGACCGTCATCTAAAAATAGCACAATTTTTTTATAACACATGAACTCACTGTCACATTCTCCTCTAGTGTTCATGGAGTCAGGTGAGCGAATTAGGGCCATTATCATTATGGCCCTCTTGTTTTAATTATTTGCTGGAGAAATAGGTCGTCCGTCATTTCGGTGATTAACTCATAGTAGTCACCAGCCTTACCAGTCTACAATTACGCCATATTACATGACGGCACAAAAATAGACAGCATTTGAACCAATGTTTCATGAATGAACTCGGATATCATGTGAAATGATTGAGGGATGGTTGTAGTCTTTGTTCATGATTTATATCTGTTCAGGCAAGTTGTTTTTTCTGTTTGATTTTACTTTACTCCTTATGGGCACAAAAACCGGTAACTCCGCGGTATTATCAACAAAACTGAATGTTACCAGTTTGGATAGCATTGCATCATGATAACATAGTATACTAGCGGGTGACTTTAACCAATAGTGGACGATTTGACTTGTATTCATTAAAATGCCTGTAACGCTTTGATATACAATCATTTAAATATAATATTTTAGTGTATGGTTATTTTCCGGTATATCTTAAAGGTACATGCCCATGCAGTAGGCACAAAATGTTCTTTATAGGAATTAAATAAGTGTATAATTATGTCACTATTCCACCAGTTCTAAAAATTACGAGTGCCCGCTATACAAATATAATCATTTATTAATTATCAATTTACTGTTAGCGACACACGGCGGTAACAGTCTTTGATAATGTGCGGGGACGACGACTTTCACATCACGGCTTGCGGTGTGCATGCGCAGTATACTACGCACGCCAGTAGGCTTCCCAATATGTAAACAAGAATATCAACATGTCGAAACGTCCAGGACGGAAATTGTATGAAACGACGTCGGCCAAAAAAAAGGTGAAATGTCTGAGGGACAGGCAGTACAGAGAGAGAAAGTGGTTAATATTGGCGACCAGATCACCAAATGGAAAGAGTTACGTGGAGATTTAGATTTGGACTCGAATAGAGATTTTTCTTCTCAACTTCCGATACTTCACTGCGCATGTCAAAGATGTGATATGATTGACCGTGTCACGTGACGCGTATTGGTAAAAATAGCACGAGGTCGGAAAATAACCTTTCTGGTCGCGGCATATAAAATGCGATTTAACACCAATTAACACTCGCCGTAATTAAAAATAACTCGTTAGTGGGTAGACAAATGGCTCATATAAGGCATGACAGAAAATGAAAATCAGTAGTACAGTGTGACCTACTGCGTGGGCATGTACCTTTAACATATTATCCAGAACAGTCTGTTATGTCCAGAAATCTGGTCCGTTTCGCCTGAAATCTGGTCTGTTATGCCCTGGTCCAACTGTGCAAATAGTCAGTTGAAATTGCACCAACCATAACAAAGATGGCGTCCGCCAGGAAATAATTTCGAGCTAATTTCTGTGTCATTTGATTTCCCGCAAATAACCAGTGCACTGCTACATCAAAGATTATTAATTTAAAGGTATAACTTACTTATACAGTTTACTATATTTTGCAATGGGTTTGGGTATGTACTTTTGTTGCTCGCTTTTTTTTAACATGCCTAGATGACATATCGTAGGAAAATTATTGTAGCTAACCACTCTCATGCTTCTAACTGGCAAAATAGATTGCTGTCAGACTACTATTGATCTTGAGCTGCACTGGTCACAAATATCACTGATCCCCATTCCTCCAGTTGCAGCCACAAAGTAAACGGTTCCATATCTAAAGTCACTGACACACTGAAGCATACATGATTTTATCAAGTAACAAGCTTTGTATTTGTCGGATACATACTGACTGATAACATATTGCTCACTAGTATCAGGTATTGACCTGATACGAATATCCGGGTTACAACAAATTGAAAACTATATTATAACGTTACATTGGTCGAACGACGTCACATGATGTTTCCGAATTAAGTCGATGGAATGACGTCACAGAAACAACTCTGCATTCTTTTCAACGTAAACAACGTCGTCTGTTCATTATGTAGTCGTTATAATCGTTACCTGATAAATATAATACCATTCTAGTTTGTTTTTTATATCAAGTTTATCAGGACTCGGCAAGCCTCGGAATTCCTACGTGTTTCCTAGCCTTGTCTGATTAACTTGATATCAAAAAACACTAGCCTGGTTCTACTCCCGGCATAAGACGTATGTCAAGGGGTATATAGTTTTCCTGATTCTGACCGTCTGTTTTATTTGTCGGTCCAGGCGGCGGCCGGGGGTATCCGTGAGCCTCTAGCTAGCTGCTCACTTGCTCTCTATATTATATTTGGTCAGCTGGAGCCTGTTTTCCTGGTGCAATCCCGGTGATGGATGATAATGCACTGATGCCGGTATGTACTGGCACCTCTGCCCTTACCTGTGTCGTCGACTGCAAAGATGGATTCGCGTACAAAGACGGCTCAACCAGCCAAACGATAAATTGTTCGCATACTGGTACCACTGTCTGGACTGGTCTACCCGCAATGCTCTGTCAACGTAAGTATATGGAAATAGAGAATAGTAGTGCCGTGAATTGGAAAAAATATCTGGCGAGGCTTAGGAGATTGCAATTCTATTTATCCCATTAAAACAGCACTATTTAAATTGTAAACTTAATTTAGCCTTCGTAAATGAGATAACTTACTGTCTGTTTCACGAAATCTGCCCAAATTTTAAGGCTATATAAACAATTCAAAAACAATATTTTTTATATAATATTAAATTAAAGGAAAATTATTTAAGAATGAGCCTTCTTTTTATTTCGTGAAATACAGCCTTGGGGTTCAAACAGTTCCCTCGTGCCACGGCAAACGTTTACCTACTGCTGGATTAAGCATATATGCAGTACTTTCGGTACTTTGATAAGCTGCTCCATTCAAATAGCTGATTTACACATACATGTTCCGGGGCCACAGTACACGTCGCGTGATGCACCCACGTCAATTTCAAAATTGTATTGCGACCATTGTGAACTGGTCTGGTGACGTAACGGCGCATTCTATTAACGTCATGAGACACATGCATTACATAAGTGTTGGCTTGGCCCTGGAATGAGCATTGTCTACAGACATGGTCACACAGCACACGCTGTATGTTTGAACACGTCTGTGAGCGGTGTCGAACAACAGCAGTCGTGTATGGAGTGCCACATTGGTGTAATCATGTCACCTATGCGTATGACATAGTCGTACATCTTTCATTGATATATGCTGCTAGTGAAGGCAACTGTGTCCTATGGACACATTTTTGTTTTTGCAAAAGAATACATCCTTTTCAACTTGCCAATTTTCTACACTTTTGCATAGTCCTGTAATCAACTCTTGACAGCTTTTCGTTAATCAATCTGAAACTTTACACGTGTCTTCTACACATATTGAACATGTGCATCTTGAAACAAATATTTTTTTCCCAAAAAGATTGCCCTTTCAACTTAGACATTTTTGTTCAAGCTCTAGTGAGAATTGTATAACCAATATCCAAATTTGAGGTATTACAGATTTTAGGCAAATGAGCATAATTATGTCGGTTGCAGCGCATATATTTTGGGTTAAAAACACGCGTCTTATGCCATAAAAATAGTTCCAACAGCTTGATCAGTGTAATAAATGTTTTGTTTGCTTTTTTTTGTGCTAAATTTATGTTATCGCTATTGGACGCCATAGAAGCGTTTCACGACACCTTTATCCATATACCCCTCACAAATCCCATAAGCCACTTTTCTCCAGTCACAGGCACATGGGTCTTTATCTGTTGCAGCGATTTCAGATGCTCAGTCAATCCTGGAGTTTACACTTGTATATGAAGAGATCACACCACGTTCCATCCAGCCGTGTATTGCTAGCGGAGGACATGACATGGAAATAGACAATATACTCTATGTCTTCAAGGCGTTGACGTGTCCTAATATAGCAGCAGACAATGGCATCGAATGGACTTTAACCCGCCCTGCTGATAGTGTTGTTCACACTTTTTCTCAGGTAAGCATATACCAACAAATACTTGCACTGCTTGTCCAGTAGCCTATTTCACCAAAATTGCAACGTACAGTGGAGCACCAGTATCTCGAAGTCGAAGGGAGATCGTCCATATAGTCGAGATAGAACTAGGTTTGAGATAGCGATGAAGAGACATGGAAAAATATGAAATCATTTTGTCCATTACACCACAAGTAAACAATCACCAATTAACTAATGACCAAAGGTAGTAAGCTAATCAACATTACAAGGTGGCATAACGACTCTCAGTGACTTGCGTAAATGACCAGCGTGATATGCTTAATGAATCTTGACACACAAATACATGTATATCCAGGTAGATTAATTAAGCAAACAACTTGAGGTAGGTGTGAATTTGTTTTGTTTGACACCATACTAGAGGATCTATATAGTCAGTTTATTTCATGTAATACTAAATAATATCTTCAACTTATTATTAAAATAGCAACTTTCACATAAGATATGTAAGAAACAATGCATTACAATGGTCTCTAACTAACAAATCATACAGATCAGCATGTATCCACAAAGGTCTCAGCTTTCATTAGCATAATGATATCCGATCATGTATCTTTCCTAATGTATAATGGCTACCAGCAGTCTGTTGTGCCATCCGACTATGCACAATGATAGTGTATTGCATAAAACATGCTGGCCCTTGATAAAAACAGACACTCAATTTGAAAATACAAACATGATGACAGATAATGGACACGATTCGCACATGATATGACATATTAGCATGCATTGTATCAATCAGCTCTGAATACAGAGCATTCTGACATATGTATGTTCTTCATTATATAATTTAAACTCATACAAATAGCATATACATGTATAATGGTTAAGTGCCTCGTTAAAATTGCTGTCCTCCTAAATTGCGCATTTTATAGTATTGATGTTGACATTATTTTCCATGGTTCTATATGGTTTACTGCTTTCTAGTATACACCTATAAATAAACGTGCGATAATTTTGCAAATAGACAAACAATCCAGTCTGGTGACTTTCATTATGAGGAAGCTTTTCATTGCTGGGAATGATTAAATTAAACCAGTGTCTGTTTCAACTCGCTAACTGACTTCTAAAAAGAGCATAGGATATGCAAATATATTTCTTGGAATTGCTCTACTTTTCTGAATGCAGTGTATGTATCAGATTCAGCTTAGCACAAATATTAATTTCACATTATGGAAAAGATATATTGTTGTTGTTGTTGTTGTCGTTGAGCTTCCCGCGCTGATTTTTCGCGGCACCGTATTAAAATACGTTGTACAATGTCATGTAGTTGTGGTCTTAAAAGTATTAAAAACGTATTAAGAATATATTTAAAGTTTGTAAGATATTGTGCACGTAATTCTAAACAACTGTACATATATACACACATTTGCACTGGCTATGAGTTTTATCACAACTTTTTACATTTAAAATATTTAATTTCTCATATCTGTAGAACTGTAGGCATAGTAGGTATCATCATGTAGCTTGTAGGTATCATCATGTAGCTTATAGTGGTGGGTGAGCTGGTTTCCGTGGAGACGATTTATTCTTTCAGCGGATGTATCCTTTGGTCGCTCCATATATATTGGAAAGTTCGATGTTGCAGTCACTGGTCCCACATTTGTTACTACAGCATTTTATCTTGTTTATTTATCAATTAACCACTACAATTTAGATACCTAGCCTCTGTGTGCCTATAGTCTAAAGGAATGAACAGTTAAAAGCAATTAAGATATTTAGTTTAAGAGTAAAATACAATGTATGTTACATTGCAGTCGTTAGTCACTTGTACATATTCACAGTGTTCCAGGCTTTACTGTAAAGTGTATAATATTGTAGTGTTAAAATATTGATAAAAAGCACTACAAGGTATTCTAGATCCTTGAATATCACATATTCCACCGCACATATCCGACCCATTAACCCCATTAAGATTAAAATACGACGTATGTCACAGTGCAAGCAATTGTCACTAGTAACCATTCACCGCCATCCAGGCTTCATGATAAGTATGAGTCTACGATGTTAAGATATATACATTTAAGATCCCAGTATCGTATGTAGCATTTTCCATCACGTATATGCAACCAACTATCCCCGTTTCATTTACATTAAAACTCAATATAAGATATTTGTAGTTTATCCACTTAAATGTGCAGAGGCACAAGGTCGTCTATAATTAGGAGATATTTAAAACTAAAATTATTATGAATAACAAAATAAGAGAAACCCATCTTACATGAATATGGAGATGAATATTCATCTATGTAGATAGCGCTGCATTATAATGCTGCTACCATAAGTGTTGCACTGTGTTACCATGGTTACCGTTAATCAGTCCCTAGCCAATGACAACACCTGATCCGCGAGAGCTTGGATTAAAAAAAATAAAATAAAATAAAATAAAAAATAAAAAATAAAAAATAAAAAATAATTTTTTTTTTTTTTTTTTTTTTTTTTTTTTTAATATGTATCTCAGTATCTGGGATACCAAATAACAGTAAGATCATATCATAAAAGTACAAGTTCTAAGAATCAGATTATCATGACATAAATGAGATTCCTGCATATCAGGTTTTAAGTTCACCAACCATATGAGGGCAATAGTCCTCATTTCAATACTATGTATATTTTAAACGTTCAAAGTTAATTTGAGGTGTTCTTCTATGATTATTTCCCAGAATCGCACACTCCTGCAGCCGCATTGAACCTTCCAGACAGGCACCCGCCCCCACCCCCTGCACACCCCATTAACGATATAAGCCAGTTACATGTTCTAAAAACATTATGTTAGGATAACTAACACAGAAAAGACCAAGGCAGGCCGCCACCGGGCGATGGCGGTCCAGGACTAGAGGTACCAAAGCGCAGCGACACCCGCCGGCTCTTGCAGATTTTCGAAACTCGAGACCACAGCCCCTAAACTTCTTAAGGGGCTGCGGGTCTCGTGCGTAGCTGCAAGGCGAACCGACACACATGTCGCCGCAACCCCGGCCCCATTCCATCACCGCCATCGCCCTGCAGACCCAATTTATGTATGTAGCAACAGTAGCATAAATAGTGACCCACAGCTCCCGATCCAGGCATAAGGCGCCTCACCCCCATGACTCCCAAGACACACCGTGCCCCACACAAAGCCACCCGCTGCAATCCGTAGCAAGTGGCCGGGCCAGACAACTGTATAGCACAAGGCCGTCATTATGAGAATTGCAGGCTAGTCCGACCACCCACCCCGGGCCACAGCAGGCATCCCGGCATACAACACGGCACACCCAGACCGCCAAAGAAAGCAGTTCACATCACACCTCTAGATCAGGCAGCTCTAACTAATGCTATGATCTTCTAAATATGTATGTTATCAGTTATAATCATATAAAATTTGTACGTGGTTGAAAGTTAACAGGATTACATGTATGTTATGAATGTCTAAGTCTAATAAGAGACAATAACCACCATTGACCCCCTAATATTATTCTACAAGTCACTGGCATTACCGTGCTTTCTACACGGTTTACAATATATTGTTGTGGTAATGTAAATACAAGCACGTAATAATAGCCCGGCCAATGGTTATGCTTCGGGGATGAAAATACAAGAGCACATCGTAATAGATACCGGAAACCAAAGCTCATGTTTAGGTGCGTAACTCTCCAGAGCAAATCCTCAATCCCCCACCCAAATGACAAGCCCCGAGTGTGACTGTGACTACATATTCTATAGTTTTGTATATACGGCACATTGTATTGATGCAGGTGCCATGAATATCATCACCTTCAAAAGCGCTATATAACTCTACATGCCATTCATACAGCACATAAGATGAGCCGTATAACCAAAATATTAGTCCCTGGTATGGGGTACCCCTGAGGACGCTATAAACCTATTTAATGTATGTGTGACACCTAGTCAAGTGAGCAACTCCTTATAACCACAATGACAAGTAATTACGTAAGTTAGAAAATCTGTGTAACTACCGGTATTCCAACTATTTTAATTCTCTATATATATCATGTATTTTACTCCTGATAAATCAATATTAGAAACGTCAATATTTCGGTTTAGTCGAAGTGGAAATCGAGTCGTGATAGTACGTTTCCTTCACATTCTAATTCTAATAAGTCGATGTGAAAATTAAGCGCCTGACACCGCCAAGTCTGAATTAGCGAGATGATCTTGGGTAAGTTTTCACACATCTATAGAAATAAAAAAACGCAGCAGCTCAAATGTGTTAAAAGTTGCGCAAACATGTTAAATGGATTCACTTAAACCTTAATTAATCAACATCGACTACTTTAACACAAAAATAATTACATGGCACTTTCTGAACAGCAAATTAACATTCATGCCACAGTTAGATCATGTTTCGGCCGCATTTACGAGGAGATAACCCACAAACTTTAGCGAGTGGATTATTGATCGTCCATATGGACGTACGTGATTTACTGAACTGTGTCCTCTTGTCCAAACATTGCCCATGTGCTGTGTGAATGTAGAAACAAAACTCGAAAATGTATCAATGATGTAATAATAAAAATAATATCACAAATTGATTGGCCTGTCATAAGTGAATACAGTTGAACTTGTCTTAAGAGACCACTTAGCGGAGAATAACTTTTTGGTCTCTTAAGACAGGTGGTCTCTTAGGAGAGGTGCTATATAAAAAATTTATTTCAGGGTATACCATATAAATGTACCTGTATGTACATAATATAAACTAATATGGCAATATGTAGATATGTACATAATTAATACATTTCCATATTAAATTTGAACCTCTTCATTTTTCTGTATTGACCGTTTCTATAGGTGCACTGAAGATAACATAATGGTCTTCGTCACCTGTCACCCATAATGTTAATTGTTGTTGGCGAGTAAATTTCAGCCCAAGGCTAAAAACGTGTGTAACACTGGTTCCCGTTTATATATATTTCCTTTCATTACGTTCTGCTTTAGGATAGCGCATCAACCAAAACACAGGGAACCAGTCCATTTGTGACAAAAATCACATGACCATAGGGTTTTGCGTACTCGTAATGTGATACCGGAAATGTATTAATAGAACAAGGTATTTGCACAGATCACAAATTTCAGCGTACGGTCAATTCAAATCCGTCCATAGTAAGCTCTATTATTTATTTCGGATAAAGGTCAGGAGTTAAATATGGTTTGAGTTTAACAAAATAGGCATGACTGATGGTTTGGATTCATTTGTCATCCACGTGTAATTGAGTGGCAGCGTAATTGAAAGCGCTTGGCAAGTGAGAAGTTCTTGCCTACGGGTATTAGCCATTCATTACCTGTACAAATCACAGGTGAACACCTTGTAATCAAGGTTTTCTGAATGTGCAGATCATGCGAGTCCGCAAGCTGTGACGTATGGTGGACGAGTTGATCAATGGGCGAGTTGAGTGGTCGCCCGTGAAAAACAACAACAATACGGAAATGGTCGTTAGAGTTAAGGATTTTAATGTTTTGGGACCAGATTTTCGTCGTCGCTGGTCGCGTTACAAGATTGGTCGCTTAGTTAAGTTATATTAACGCTCAAAATATCATGGGAGGAGCTAGGACCGGTCGCTTAGCACAGGAGGTTGCTTAGTTCAAGTGGTCGTAAGGGCAGGTTCGACTGTACAACATGGATCTTATAAATACGAAAATCAATAAGATCAAATTGTTTCGCAATATCTAAACAAAAGATAATTCTTGCGAAGGACCCTGCGTAATAAGAGGTGAGGTGGGTAACTGGATCAGTTATTGTGAGGCAGAAATGCTATGATTTGACTTTGGCCGAATTTATTTGTGACCGACGACTCTAGGTCCGACGTAGTTTGGGAATGAAATGCGTATCTTGCATCTTGCAAGCGTTGACATTTAGATGTAACGATTATTCATTGATGTGTATTTGTTATGTGTTGCAAAACAAATGTTGTGTACCGGAAACTCTATTATGCATATGCGATATATTTAGTAACAACACACATGCGTGTTTCGTGAAAAGAAAATGCGAGATTTATGAAAAACCGGAAGTAAAGTAAAGTCCATATTTTCGAAGTTATTCTGTTTTTTATTTCAGAGTGGTCGCTAAATTTGGCAAATTTTTATCTCGAAGTTTGCATATGTCAATATTTTTGCTCAGTACGGTTAACTTCGAGATAACGAGAATTACCTGTATATTGCTTGTTAGATGGTGTTTCGTTTGTTGCACAGGCTGCTATAGATCTACACTGGTTGCAAATGCCACAAGCCCCATTTCTCCTGATCCAGCCACATATGATGCTCTCTATGCCGCAAAGAAAGAAAAATCTCTTGAAAGGCAGGCAGCAAATACGTCATCTATTGGATGACAACAATCTATTTGAGGGTATTATTCAATCTTTGTCCTGGTCCTTAACTTGTATACTGTTTTGGAATATGTTCGTAATAGCTGACACATGTGTACATCATTACCAAACAGCCGGTTGCATGCAAGGACAACTATATTATTCTGCATGATAGACTTTTCAAAGTAGTAGCTTAATCCCACTAATGTGCATAAACGAGATGGCCGCCAGTGAAAAAAGCATCGGCTACCGTCGGATATATATTACATTGTGGAACCAATATTACAAGGGACAAGTTGGCGTATTATAATTTATTTAAGAGCTAATACATTACCAAATATATAACAATTGATTTAAGCCTGAACCGAGCTTGTGCAAATCCAAGATGGCCGCCATTTATTGGAATTTCATAAACTATGTAAACTATTTAATAAATTGACAAAGACGTGTTATCAGTGTGGGTACCAAACACATCTCTGAAATAATATGGTCACATGCCATTCAGATATATGTATCCTGAATGTTACATGTGTTAGAAGCATCATTTCAGTCGTGTACACGTGTTAAGTTCCACAAACAAGATGTCGGTACTTGTTGAAAATTACATATATTTTATAGAATTTTGCTCTCTAGAGGTATCGTATATTCATAAACGAAGGGAAAAAGCCAACCAACTTCAGATATTTAATAAATATAATGCAACCAACTGTTTACCAGGCAATTTTGTGATATCTACATGTTCAATAAATTTAAGATGGCCACCATTTTATATGAATCGTGTTTATGCGAATCAATTGGCGCACACTAGTAAAATTATTCAAATGCTTTTTTTCAGATTAGGACCATTGTGCATGCAGAACCTAATACTTCTGTATCTGTTGATGTCAAAAATGCCTGCATTGCTGAAACGAAATTGTTTTCCATCAACAACTTTGTGTATTCATCAATCAACTGTGGTAATCAACTGACGTATGAGATGAGCATTGTTTCCCTGGACCTACAGGACCTGGGTGCCGTTTGCACTCCAGGATACACCATTGGAACTGACGGCTGTGGTAAGACAATCTATTACATAAAATATGATTTCACAGTGGATTAACACAGTGCAATAAATTCATAATACACTTGTGTAATAAACATGCAAATGAGGCATAGAATGGAGGCGATACAGAAAACATGTTAGGTGGTCATTACAGCTTCAACGCAGTGTGATGTGCTTATGCAATAAATAGAATCTAACATTTGTGTTGATTTAATGAGATTTATTAAACTTGTTGACTGATTTCATAAGAAACTCGACATAGCCTCGTTTCTTATGAAATCAGTAAAGTCGTTTAATAAATTTGATATTAAATCATCACTCCCTTAAGATCCCCCATCTATGATGAAGGGAAACCTCTCTGAACTGGACAGCATGAAGCATATATAGGCTTTCATGAGTGGTGATTTAATATGTTTACTACACAAGTTTACTGACTTCAAAAGAAACGAGGCCTTGCCAAGTTTCTTTGACATCAGTCAGTAAGTTTAATAAACACCACATTGAAGCTGTACTTCTCACATTTTTCAGTCTCTTTTTAGCGTATCGGTCTACAATAATGGGATATAGAGATACAAAAGTCATTAACCCACCCACCCATTTGCTTGAAACTTCATATGCATGTTTAATTGTCATCAATATTTCCATCACTGTTCAGTGAACGTGACGGCGTACATTAACGGTAGGGCTTCCTCCTTATAGGAATCACAATTTTCCTGGTTTGGCCCTCTGGTAAGTTTTTATCTTTGGCTCTTTTGTTACCTGGGAGTTAAATTGGGTTATTGCCCATTATAAAAGTGGTAAGATTATTACTGATCCTATTGCTTTTGGGAGGGGGCCAAGTGATTATGGTGTGGCGAGGACCTGGCATCAGATCAGGATTATTCTGATTTCAGGGCTGAATATATAGATTTTTCATTGTAAATATTCAGTTCTGTTTTTAGGATCCCCCCCCCCCATTTGTACATGTGCTTGAACATGTACATGTACTTGTACAGGTAATATATGGGATTTAGTACTAAACCCATTGACCGGCCTTAAATGACCTTAGCTGTTGATAGGCCGTTAAACCCTAACAAACAAACAAACAAAAATCGATCACTGTTCAGAATGTGTCGAGTACCTGTACTACCTCGGATCATCATATGATTCAAATATAATTACTTGTAATATAATACATGTATAACTGTTCATGGAGTGGCCAGCTCAGTCATCTGTGTGTGTTCAAGCCATCAGCCAGTTTCACCTCTTGCGCTATTTGACAAAGAAAATGCAAAGTAGAACATATGATACAATGTAGCTAACCATAAACATATCAGGAAAACACAATCCTATCAATTATATTGCACCAAACTGTAAAATATGTCAGTTTTCTGGACAGTTTTGTGCCTGGGTTTTTTACCGTCCAACCCGCTGATCCCAAGGTCAAGGTCAAATACTTTGTTTACAAAAGTTAGCATCAGAGAAATATGTTATAACTTCTATTTCCTTCATCTAAAATGCTTACTATTTCACACATGCATTCCTGTAAGGCTCTACTACCATGCTGTGCTAAATGCACGACCGTCCAACCCCCGCTGATCCCAAGGTCAAGGTCAAATACTTGGTCTCTTTACAAAACTTAACATCAGGGAAGTAAGTTATAACTTCTATTTCCTTCATTGAAACATCCAACTTTCGCGGCCACCTTACCTGTAGAAAGTCTGTATCAGTAGCGGCGAGTTTTATATGTAATTATATAGGAGACTATTACCATTTCTTACGTAACTTTTAAACTACACAACCGATTGAAAATGCACAAGTCACATTTTAAACTTCAATTATTGTACTTTATGATGATGTTTCGATCGTGTTTTTAAAATAAAAATATTTTGGTCCTTTTTAGCTTTAAACACAGTCGGTAGTTTTTATATGATTTATATAGCAAATTGTGATTTTTCTTCTTGATTTTCGCTGGGAAAATTGCAAAATCTCTTTTTATAATAATAGTTACAAAAAATGCACAGATATTTTCAATTAACTCATTCATTTTTAGCGCGCCTTCCGAAGGAAGAAGTGCTTATGGCATACCCTCGGCGTCGTAGGCGTCCGTCTGTCTGTCCGTCTGTTCGCAAATGAGGCATGAAATTTTTTAATTATTTATACTAATTAAATGCGTCACCTGAAAAAATAATATTTTCAACAGATTATCAAGAATGATCATTGCACATCAAAAAATAAATACAGAGAATAAATAGTAATGTCCGTTAACATTTTAAGGAAACACGGTTATCGCCCCTGATATTAGTGTGTAAATTTACGGCTAATATAACATGTATAATAATGCCAATAAATACGTGGAATAACGGTGAATGATTGTTTATTTTGCCAGAAAATGTGTCAGATGATGTCTGATGTAAGTAACATTTTGTGTACAGAGTGGGCATGTACCTTTAACTTACAATATCGGTAATCCAATATGTAGACACACTCGGATAAATCTGCATTCATGTATACAATAATGTGTTACGTACATGTGCATATTGCATCATATTTATGCAAGTCTTGGTTTACAGATGTTGTTCTATGGAAAACGATTTAATTCGTATTGACAATACTCTCTGCACTGTTTGTCGCAAATTTAAAACTCACGGGGAAAGAACGGGAAATGAACTTTCGGCATATGCGCAATATAAGATATCAACTTAGGTTTAAACGTGTTTACTGATGGGGGGCCAGTTAGTGCCGACGGATGGTCAGACCCGACCCCGCTCTAACATTTTTGCAGACATAATTTTTTACCGCAATGTCAGCTTGTTACAACGCCTTGTGGTTGTTTTGGGAGTGTTACGGTAGCATTTTGTCCTTTGGAGAGTCAACTCGCCTTGTAGTGAGCGAGTATCGTAGCCTATTGTTCGGAAACAAGCAACTGAACTTCGAAGTCAGAGTGCAAATCTCAGCGGAAATTACGTCCGCTAAGTTAACGACGTCATATCTTGTGACGTCGCCATACTCCCGAAGACAGGTTTTCTCGCGACGCAGCTCATATATAATGAGTACATCGGTCATCTGTAATTATTTACGTGATTTAACTAATTATTACGAATGTGTGGTTGTTTTCTCCGCATAACTATAGTGCAGGCTACATAATGATTAATGAACAGTGTAAGCCCCGATCAGACTCATACATGTACACATTATAAAAATTGATTAGAAAACAGCATACACGCATATACGGTCTGCATCCGCACAGTCTGATCATAGTATACACCTATAGCAACTGACATACTGATTTGTAATTTCAGCATAGACTTTGTCTTATTTGATTATCTTTGAGATAATTGCAACTTGCAATACTTAATATAATTTCATCTTTATTTCATATGGTTAGAAATAATTAACGTAATTCCCTTTGTACGTACACGGAAATTATAAATCTTGGTCAGACTACGTTAGTTTACAAATTTACTTACGCTGGTTGTAAATATTTGTATCGTTGCATGTTTTCTCTTGATTTCATGGCAATATTAACGGGATTTATACCGATTATCGAAACTTATATTGGTGAAAGTGTCAAAAATTATAAAATTGTCAATAAATGGAAATGTGTTGTTTTTATTTCCAGGGAATTAAGCACTCATCGCAAATTATTTACTGCAAACTAAACTAAACCTCCTTGAATTAGGCTACATGTATATTGCCGGAAATATTAAGTCTGAGAATATATATAACGAGTACATCGGTCATCTGTAATTATTTACCTATAGTGCAGGCTACATAATGATTAATGAGTAAGCCCCGATCAGACTCATACACGTACACATTTTAAAAATTGATTAGAAAATAGCATACACGCATATAAGGTCTACATCCGCGCAGTCTGATCATAGTATACACCTATAGCAACTGACATATTATTAATGTTATTTGTATGAATAACTTTGTAATTCCATTGATAATAGTGCAATTCACGTTCATAAGGATGATATTTATTACCAGATTTGTGCAACGTTAAATTATGAGACCCTAATAAAAAGTGTTCTCTTAAATTTGCAGTATGGAAAACATGTTCTACTAATTTGTAATTTCAGCATAGACTGTCTTATTTGATTATCTTTGAGATAATTGCAACTTGCAATACTTAATATAATTTCATCTTTATTTGATATGGTTAGAAATAATTAACGTAATTCCCTTTTTACATACACGGGAATTATAAATCTTGGTCAGACTACGTTAGTTTACAAAATTACTTATGCTGGTTGTAACTATTTGTATTGTTGCATGTTTTCTCTTGATTTCACGGCAATATTAACGAGATTTCCACCGATTATCGAAACTAGTATTGGTGAGAGTGTCACAAATTATAAAATTGTCAATAAATGGAAATGTGTTGTTTTTATTTACAGGGAATTAAGCAGAATCATCGCAAATTATTTACTGCAAACTAAACTTCCTTGAACTTTATTTGTACAAAGGGAGAATATTTAATTCCACATTTGGTATAAAATATTTTCAATGTCATTTATGGAAAACATATTTAACTTTGGAAATCATTTTCACGTGGTCATAAATGTCATTTTCAATAAAATAAACATGTTCGGGACGTGAGATACATGTTAACCTGACATGTTAATTCGAATATCACAGTGGTCAATCGTGGACTCGCCACATTACATGTACATGGATTATCGATTTACATATCGATAAAATTGCATACATCACGTGACACCTGTGATTTCTGAGAGATTACGGAAAAAGCCGATATCACCGAAATTGCCGACTGACCATCACGTATTGGTCAGCTGAAATTGACCATGTGGTCACTATGGATTTCGTCCAGGTAACGTGGCCGCGAAAGTTGGATATGATTCATAATATTTCACTCGTGCATTCCTCTAAGGCTGTACTATTATGCTGTGACAAATCTACAACCATCCAGCCCCCACTGATCCTAAGGTCAAGGTCACATACTTAGTCTTTTTACAAAACTTAACATCAGAGAAATATGTTATAACTCCTATTTATTTCATCGAAAATTCTTAATATTTCATTCATGCATTCCTCTAAGGCTCTACTATCATGCTGTGACAAATCCCTGCTGATCTCGAGATCAAGGTCACATACTTACTCTTGTTACAAAACTTAACATCATTTTGTATGATATGAGGGAATTAATTTATGTTCATCCTCAAACAAATCAGTCCGGGGATATAGTTATCGCCCCACATCAGTTGTTCCTTTGGTCGTCTGAATAACATTTTGTCAGACTCGTAAGCCTTACAAATCTGCACAGTATATTGTTGATTTTCGGTTTTGTTCTGGACGAGAGCATGCCCTGGCAGCACATGGGAATTGTATCCATTGGAGGCGGTTCTCATGTGCTGTCAGTAACATGTTTGTAGTAAAATGATATAGATCAGAACTGAAAATCAACAAACGACAACACTCTGTTCCCGCCTATCAACAATTAACCCTTACAATGCTGGATTATATTTTTTTGTCTGCTGTTTGTTTTGTATTTTCCATTTGTCAGAGCAGTTGTCTCCCATTGACCAACACAAATGATAATTGTTTACTTTATGTCAGTACCGGTGTCATAGGAAATCTTCCCCCCTGAAAATCTTTCCCCCCGGGGGGGAACATTTTCAGGGTGCACCCCTGAAAATCTTCCCCCCGGGGGAAGATTTCCTAGGAGATCCTCCCCCCCCCCTCATGATATTGTAAGTACTGGTGTATGGGAAGATCAAATAATGTCGGGTGGGGGGGCGAAAAAATTTAAAAAAACCTAGGTAAATCCTCCCCCACCCCCCCACGTATAAAAAACCCCCCCTTGTATGTACTTGTGTATGGAAGTTAAAATAAAAAATGTTGGGTGGGGGGGGATATTTCCTAGGAAATCCCTCCCCCCCCCCTCATGATATTATATGTACTTGTGTATGGAAGATAAAATAATGGTCGGGTGGGGGGGGAAGATTTCCTAGGAAATCCTCCCCCCCCCAACGTCAGGATATTGTATGTATTTGTGTTATGGAATAGATAATAATTGTGGGGTGGGGGGGGAATATTTCCTAGGAAATCCTCCCCCCCCCCCACGTCATGATATAGTATGTACATGTGTATGGAAGATAAATAATGTGGTGGGGGGGATGATTTCCTAGGAGATCCTCCTCCCCCCCCCCTCATGATATTGTAGTACTGGTGTATGGAAGATCAAAATAATGTCGGGTGGGGGGAAGATTTCTAGGAATCCTCCCCCCCCCCCCCCCACCGTCATAAAATTGTATGTACTTGTGTATTGGAAGATAAATAATGTTGGGTGGGGGGAATATTTCCTAGGAAATCCTCCCCCCCCCCCACGTCATGATATTAGTATGTACATGTGTATGGAAGATAAAATAATGTTGGGTGGGGGGGAATATTTCTAGGAAATTCAAATCTCCCCCCCCCCCCCCACCCCCCCCCCCCCCCCCCACCCCATGATATTGTAAGTACTTGTGTATGGAGGAAGATCAAATAATGTCGGTGGGGGGGGAAGATTTCCTAGGAAATTCCTCCCCCCCCCCCCTCATGATATTGTAAGTACTGTGTATGGAAGATCAAATAATGTCGGTTGGGTGGGGGGAAGATTTCCCTAGGAAATCCTCCCCCACCCCCACGTCATAAAATTGTATGTTACTTGTGTATGGAAGATAAAATAATGTTGGGTGGGGGGGGAATTTTTAATATTTCCTAGGAAATCCCCCCCCCCCCATGATATTGTAAGTACTGGTGTATGGAAGATCAAATAATGTCGGGTGGGGGGGGTAAGATTTCCTAGGAAATCCTCCCCCCACGTCATAAAATTGTATGTACTTGTGTATGGAGATAAAATAATTTGTTGGGTGGGGGGGAATATTTCCTAGGAAATCCTCCCCCCCCCTCATGATATTGTATGTACTTGTGTATGGAAGATAAAAATAATGTCGGGTGGGGGGGAAAGATTTCCTAGGAAATCCTCCCCCCCCCCCAACGTCAGGATATTGTATGTATTTGTGATGGAAGATAAAAATAATGTTGGGTGGGGGGATATTCCTAGGAAATCCTCCCCCCCCCCCATGTCATGATATATATGTTACATGTGTATGGAAGATAAAATAATGTTGGGTGGGGGGGAATATTTCCTAGGAAATCCTCCCCCCCCATGATATTGTAAGTACTTGTGTATGGAAGATCTAATAATGTTGGGTGGGGGGGGGAATATTCCTAGAAATCCTCCCCCCCCCCACCGTCATGATATAGTAGTGTCATGTGTATGGAAGATAAAATAATAAGTTGGGTGGGGGGGAATAATTTTCCTAGGAAATCCTCCCCCCCCCACGTCATGATATAGTATGTCATGTGTATGGAAGATAAAATAATTGTTGGGGGGTGGGGGGGAATATTTCCTAGGAAATCCTCCCCCCCCCCCATAGATATTGTAAGTACGTTGTGTATGGAAGATCAAATAATGTTGGGTGGGGGGGGGGGGGAATATTCCTAGGAAATCCTCCCCCCCCCCACGTCATGATATAGTATGTACATGTGTATGGAAGATAAAATAATGTTGGGTGGGGGGGAATATTTCCTAGGAAACCTCCTCCCCCCCCCCCATGATATTGTAAGTACTTGTGTATGGAAGATCAAATAATGTCGGGTGGGGGGGGAAGATTTCCTAGGAGATCCTCCCCCCCCTCATGTATTGTAAGTACTGGTGTATGGAAGATCAAATAATGTCTGGTGGGGGGGAAGATTTCCTAGGAAATCCTCCCCCCCCCCCACCGTCATCAAAATTGTATGTACTTGTGTATGGAAGATAAAATAATGTTGGGTGGGGGGGAATAATTTCCTAGGAAAATCCTCACCCCCACGTCATGATATAGTATGTACTGTGTATGGAAGAATAAAATAATGTTGGGTGGGGGGGAATATTTCCTAGGAAATCCTCCCCCCCCACCCCATGATATTGTAAGTCTTGTGTATGGAAGATCAAATAATGTCGGGTGGGGGGGAAGATTTCCTAGGAAATCTCCCCCCCCCTCATGATATTGTAAGTACTGGTGTATGGAAGATCAAATAATGTCGGGGGGTGGGGGGGAAAGGGGGGAAGATTTCCTAAGGAAATCCTCCCCCCCCCCCACGTCATAAATTGTATGTACTTGTGTATGGAAGTTTTAAATAATAAGTTGGGTGGGGGGAATATTTTCCTAGGAAATCCTCCCCCCCCCCACGTCATGATATAGTATGTACATGTGTATGGAAGATAAAAATAAAATAATGGTGGGTGGGGGGGGGGAATATTTCCTAGGAAATCCTCCCCCCCCCCTCATGATATTGTAAGTACTGGTGTATGGAAGATCAAATAATGTCGGGTGGGGGGGAAGATTTCCTAGGAAATCCTCTCCCCCCCCCCCCACGTCATAAAAATTGTATGTACTTTTGTATGGAAGATAAAATAATGTTGGGTGGGGGGGAATATTTCCTAGGAAATCCCCCCCCCCCACCCCCCCCCCATGATATTGTAAGTACTTGTGTATGGAAGATCAAATAATGTCGGTGGGGGGAAGATTTCTAGGAAACCTCCACATCATGACATAGTATGTAACATGTGTATGGAGGATAAAGTAAGTGTTGGGTGGGGGGGGAAGATTTCCTAGGAAATATCTCCCCACCCGTCAATGATATTGTATGTACTTGTGTATGGAAGATAAAGTAATGTTTGGGTGGGGGGGGGGAAGATTTCCTAGGAAATACCCCCCCCCCCCCCCCCTCATGATATTGTAAGTACTTGTGTATGGAAGATCAAATAATGTCGGGTGGGGGGAAGATTTCCTAGGAAATTCCCCCCCACCCCTCATGATATTGTAAGTACTTGTGTATGGAAGATCAAATAATGTCGGGTGGGGGGAAGATTTCCTAGGAAATCCCCCCCCCCCCCCCCTCATGATATTGTAAGTACTGGTGTATGGAAGATCAAATAATGTCGGGTGGGGGGAGATTTGAAATTTCCCCCCCCCCCCCCCAGTCAAGATATTGTATGTGTGACTACACCAAATCCATAGTATATTTTTGTCAGGGAGATACAATTATGGAGACAATTATATTCCCACCTACATATGTACATTTGAATATGGATACAAATATGCCTTTTAGTATTACTGCCCCAATCTATTTTATACATTCACTTGATCATTTGTACATGTCCATTTGACAACATCAGACATGTATTTTGGAAAACATCAGTTTACTCTATATGTCAAACAATCTATTTATTTTTTACCTTGTGTGAATAAAAAACCGACCTTTAATATATATTGATCGTATTTTATAAATACATACATAAAATATTTCAGAATTTGTTTAATATATGGATATAGCAAAATTTGTATGTAAATAGGTGGGGGGGGAAGATTTTCAGGCGGGGGGGGAGGGGGGAGATTTCCTAGGATGAAACCCTGAAAATCTTCCCCCCCGGGGGGGAAGATTTTCAGGGGGGGAAGATTTCCTGTTACCACCGGTACATGTAGAAAAGAAAATATATTCCTGACTAGCAGTAAAAAGAGAATGGGGCACACAGGTGGTTATTTATGTCTGTTATATATGTTAACCCTCTTCAACTCCAAGTAACTGGAATAGACTGTGAGATGAAAACTTACTTTCAGAAGGTACGGATCCTGTGGAGACGGCTTGTCACGACGCCGGCTCATCTGGATCTACACTGTTTGCCACTATACGTGTATTGAAAGTGTTATGGTTGTCCCCCCTTAGTCCATGATGAATTTATGTTTGCGTTTCAGCAGATTAGTTTCATTATTAACAATAATTTATTTTAAATTTTCTTTTGGTCTTCAACTTGTCAGTTAGACCTACCCAAAAATACAAGTTTATTCTCCATATTATAAGAAATATCAGCTTCTAGAACATTTAAAGCACCCCTCCCTCAGTAGATTGATATGCACAGCTTTTTTTTGTTCACACCTTTTTGCATTCCCCTATTAGGTTTACGCACCCGCAGGCTCTGTTGGAGTTGAATATGGTAAGAAAAAAACCACCTAAATAGGCAATGAGTGAAATAAATAAAAAAATTTGTCATTTAAATTGTCAAGGAATAGGTCAACTTCGCAAACGCACTGATCTTTTTCAATATTTAAAAAGATAAAAAATATCACTATACTGTTTGCAAGATACCCACTTCACTCCAGGGGAAGACGAAAAATTTGTACGGACTAGGTGGGGTAATGATTGTTAGTTTCAGGTTCATTTCGATCTAATGTCAAGGGGAGTAGCAATAATATTCAATGGTAATTTAGACTATAAAGTACACCAGTCAAAAATGCGATCCCAATGGTAAACTTCATTCTATAGACAATCAGTATTGAAAATTAATAAATTTACACTTGTATGCCTGTATGGACCAAACTCAGATAATCCCCTTTTTTTTCAGAACATATCAAAAGAAATTGATGAAATGAATAACGATAAATATATTTTATGCGGAGATTTTAACCTTGTTTTGGACCCAGAGTTAGACTATCATAACTATAAAAATATAAATAATAAAAAAATCTAGAGAAAAATTATTAGAAATTATTCAAGAAAAATATTTAATCGACCCTTTTTAGAGAAAATCACCCCCTAATGAGAAGGTTCACATGGCGACGACGACAGCCTTTTCAGCAAGCCAAAGACTAGATTTCTTCCTCATCTCTGAAAATACTTTTACCTTCAATTAAAAGCTGCATCATTGAAAATAGCTACAAAGATCTGATCATTCACCTGTATTATTAAGTTTATGTTTCAACAATTTTATAAAGGGAAAACCACTATGGAAACTTAATAATTAACTTAATGCTGAAAGACATAAAATTACATAAACATGATTATGAAAAAATGAGAAAGAAATAAAAAATCAATATGCTATTCCAATATATAACCGAGAAAAACTTGCATGAAATACCAAACAAACGAATTGCAATTCACAATTAACGACTCAACTTTTTCTAGAAACACTTATGATGGAACTACGTGGAAAAATCTATTTCTTATTCTTCCTTTACCTTTATAAAAAAAGAAACAATCAAAAGAAAATCATTACAGAACAAATATTATGACATGGAAAAACAATTAAAGAAAGAAGACATGAATAAAATTGAAATTTTAAAATTAGAACTCCAGGAAATTCGTAAAATTAAAGTAAATGGTTCAGTTATTCGATCAAGGGCTCTAAATATAAATGAAGGAGAAAAACCAACAAAATATTTCTGTGCACCTGGAATATCATAACTTTATAAGTAAAACAATACCAAAACTTGAAACAGAAAATGGAAAAATAATTACAAACCAGTCAGAGATATTAAAAGAAACAGAACTATTTTACACCAAAACTGTATAGCAATAAAGACACAGATACTTATAAAGAATTAGATTTAGATTTTTTTTTGGAAAATGCCGCATGTACCACCAATTAAATGAAGCAGAATCAGAAAAACTAGAATGGATTAACTTCACAAAAAACTGAAAAAACTAGCCTTTGCACTAAAAAACATGACGAACAACCGTAGCCCAGGTACAAAGCGGATTTGCAATGCGAATTTTATAAAATGTTTTGGCATAAACGGGGTTGATTTCATTTTGTAGGGCAATAAATTATAGCTATCAGAAGGGTGAACTATCTATAACTCAACGGCAGGGTATAATAACACTAATCCCAAAAGAAAATAAATCTCGAAATTTTCTAAAAAAATTATAGACCTATTTCATTATTAAACACAATTTACAAAATGGCATCAGCATCTAATCGCAAATAGAATAAAAACAGTATTAGACAAATTAATAAATGGGGACCAAACAGGATTTATTTCAGGAAGATACATGGGGGAAAAAACACTGGCAGGTATACGACATTATGCAATATATAGAAAAAAATGATATCCCAGGACTTCTTCTTCTTATAGACTTTGAGAAAGCAGATTTGACTCTATATCGTGGAACTTTATTCATAAAGTACTTTCGCTACTTTAAATTCGGACCAAATATTAGGCAATGGATTACATTATTCTACAAAAATGCTCAACTATCATGTTAATCAACATTGTAACCTCTCACCTTTTTTTTTCAATACATCGAGGCTGTCGTCAGGGGGACCCACTCTCACCGTACATATTTATCTTATGCGCAGAAATACTTGCAATCAGAATACGCAAAAATCATAAAATTAAAGGAATTAAAATAAATGGAACAGAATATAAAACGAACACAGTTTGGCAGATGACACTAGTGCCTTCTTGGATGGATCAAGTGAATCACTAAATGAAACACTTAATGAAACTGGAAATGTATGCCATATGTCAGGACTTAAAGTTAATTTTGATAAAACACAAGTTATTTGGATTGGGGCAAAAAAAAAAAATGTAGCCAAGACTCAATTAAAACAATTCAATTTTCGGAAACGGAAAAAATGAAGATCATAAAAGAAAAAATCAACAGCTGGAACAAAAGGTACTTAACACCATTAGGCCGAGAATCACAGTCATAAAGTCTCTTCTTCTCATTTTAAATCACCTGTTTATATCCCTTCCTAACCCCAGTCAAAGATGTATTAAAGATATAAGCAGCATTATGTAATTTTTTATGGCAAGGTAAATCACGAGTAAAAAGGCACTATCACATGCAAAAAATATGAGGATGGGCGGATTAAAAATGCCAAAATTATTGGTTGGACTATATATCATCTTTAAATTTAAAAAACAACATGGTAAGAAGAATAGTGCAACAAACAAAATAAATTTTAAATAAACATTTTAAATACAGAAATTGATACAGATAATATTTTTAAATTGGGAGATATGTACATCGAACAAAAAAATTAGGAAAAATTTCAAATCCTTTTTTTGGCGGGATGTTCTAAAAGCTCATCTAAAATTACAAAATAAGCTTAAGCCAATAAACATGGATGCATTTCTTTCTAGCCCATTATTTTTTAATAAGACATAAAATGTGGGACAACCTTCTTCAATAAGGCATGGTTTGATAAGGGAATATGTTTTATAAATGACATTATCAAATTGATGGAACATTTGCCTCTCAAAATCAACTTAAAAACAATTTCAACATAAACATAAACTTTCTTCAATATTATGGCCTTGTCAAGCAATAAAAGATTGGGGTAAAAGCTTGAAACTTAACAATATCGAAAAAAAGTTAGAAATGCCATTTACTCCATACAAACTAAAAAATATACCTAAAAAACAAAAAAAAAACCGGGACAAAAGACATGTATTCGCGCATTAAACTCCAATTCTGAAACTCCAGCTGGTGTAAAATTAAAAATGGACACTCCACCTATAATTTTAACAATGAAACATGGAAGAAAATATATTTATGGCCGCATATCATAACAAAAGACACAACTCGAAAATGGTTCCAGTACCGAATAAACCACAATATTCTGGCCACAAATGATTTCCTAAATAAGATTAAAATTGCAAGTAGTCCATTATGTACATTCTGTAAAAAGTTTTTGGAAACAATAAAAACAATTTGGTTTTGGGATTGTGAGGCTACAAAAAGCATATTTAGGTAACTTCAAGAATGGTTAGCGAACAAAAGATATAAACTACCGGTATTACAATTAACGGAAAAATCATTCATCTTTGGGATTTACGAAAAAACAATAAGTATCTTCAAACAATTAATACTATTAGAAACTAAATACTATCTCTATTATTGCCGATGTTCAAAAGTGGTTCCAAGTCAGCAGTACTGAAGCATCGAATCCAACTAATGTATGAAATCATCCCAGGAAGGCAAGCAATTAATGGACAACAAATTTGAAAATAAAACTTTACAACAATTTGGGAAGAATTTATCATTTCACAATGCTTAATTTATTTATCAACAAAAATACCAAATAAGATTTCATCATCTTAGTTGAGCTAGTTGCGGGTGCTATAATAAATCTCTGCTTTTGTGCTTATTTTTCTTTCTTTTTCGTTTTAACGCCTTCCCCACCCCACCCCACCCCCACCCCACCCCCCATTCATTCATATTATAGGTTTGGGAAATAAGCAATTATAATATGAATCTAGTAGAAGAATATTAATGTACACAGCAAAGATATACAGGTTCAGCAAAGGACCAACTACCGACGGAACCAGTCGTGTTTTGTTTTTATAACCAGTGTGGTGATCGAAACAGATTGTTTATTGGCTTGTCAATAATATAATGTTAACAACAACTTTAACAGTGAACCCTTTTCAGCGTAAATAACATTTTCGGTCAGTCCATTCATCATCAAAATACTTTTTCAAAATAATCGATTTATAAAATGTTGTTTTTTTTTTCCTTTTTTTTTTTTTTTAACAAATATGAAAAATTACTTGCAAACAGTGCAGATCCTGATGATACAGTTCATCATGAGCCGGCTTGTCTTAGTCTACAAACTGTTTAAAAACACCTAAATGGCTGTAGTGTTGAAAGGGTTAAACACATGGTTTAGCATGTAGATGCGCAGTAGGATTGAACTTCACTTTTTGAAGAATGGGGCTGGTTCAGTCGGATCATGGGTTAATATGAATGATAACATAAAAAAATTATAATCAATTACATGCATTACATATGCTAAATCAAAAACTTTGGCTCTTGCAGTGCTGGAGAGTGACATTGTCATTTGCGGGTATATTATAAGTATTACTGTTTTATTTTAATAACATGGGCAAGTTTTTTATCGAAAAATTCAGGTCTCTCATTAGTGACGATTCTAATGTACCACTCAACCATGAAGTCATTAAAAAATTACTAGAACAGTGATTTCTACCCAGTACTGCAAGAGTAAAATAAAAGAGGGGTGAATATCTGTTTAATTGTATATTTTGTAGTTGTACCTGATTATTGCATGTATATTATGTACGGTTTGTGGGGGATGGCCCCGACCCACCACAAACCTATTACGGGGAAAATAAATATTTTAAAAAAAAAAAAAAAAAAAAAAAAAAAAAATTAAAAAAAAAAAAAAAAAAAAAAAAAAAATTAACATCAGAGAAATCGGTTATAACTTCTATTTCCTTAATCGCATTTGCTTCACATTTCACACACGCATTGCTCCAATGGACCTCCACCACCCTGTGACAAATGCACGTATGTGATGCCCCCGCTAAGCCCAGAGTCAAGGTCACAAGCCCACACACTTGGAAAAATTTTACATATTTAGTCCAATCTAGTTATTTCAATGTTCAGAATGTGTTAAGTGTGTGTATATTGATATTTCAGTGTTCAGAATTTGTTAATTATTTCAGTATTCAGAATGGGTTATTGATTTGGATATTGATATGCCAGTAGTTTTAGAATGTGTTAATTATTTCAATATTCAGAATGTGTTAATGTTGTGGATATTGATAGTTCAGTATTTCATAATGTGTTAATGGTATGGTTTTCTAATTTCAGTGTTCAGAATGTGTTAACGTTGTGGTTATTATACCCCCACAAACAAAGTTTGTTGGGGGTATATAGGAGTCAGCTTGTCGGTCGGTCGGTCGGTCGGTCGGTCGGTCGGTCGGTCGGTCGGTCGGTCGGTCGGTCGGTCGGTCGGTCGGTCGGTCGGTCGGTCGGTCGGTCGGTCGGTCGGTCGGTCGGTCGGTCGGTCGGTCGGTCGGTCGGTCGGTCGGTCGGTCGGTCGGTCGGTCGGTCGGAAATTCCCTTCCGCTCTATATCTTCTACACCGATGCATGGATTATCAAATGGCTTGGCACAAATGTTTCTCATGATGAGCAGGTGTGTCGCGATCAATAACCACGCACCTACATCCAAGGTCACAGTTGAAGGTCAAAGGTCAAACCTATTGAAATTCCCTTTCCGCTCTATCTTCTACACCGATGCATGGATTATCACACTATGGCCAGGGTCAAGGTCACAGACTTGATGCGTTTGAAACCTTAACGCTCGGCTAAATGGCTTATAATAAAAAATGCCTCGTTTTCTCTGGCTGCCAGTGGGGGTATTCGTGTGCCGACAGGCCATATTTCTAGTTGTTTCAGTGTTCAGAATGTGGTTTATTTATGTTTCAGTTTCCTGTGAGCCGGGTACGTACATTGAGAACCAGATGTGTGTGGCCTGTCCAGACGGTCAATTCCAGGACAAGTCTGGCCAGCCTGACTCTAAGGTGTGCCCTGAGGGAAAACTGCCGGCCCCAACTAAAACACACTGTGTTGGTATGTATATCTGTTTTAACCCTTTCAACACCACAGGCCTGTATAGTGGTACTGGCAAAACCTGTAGATCCAGATGAGCCGGATCGTGGCGAGCAGTCTCATCAGGATCTGCACTTTGTCAAGTACATGTAATTTTCATATTTTTGGGAACAAACACACTCCCTTTACGTAAATGGACTAGTCTGAAAATCATTTTGTGACGATTGGATTGGTTGCAAAATTAATGTATCAAAATCCATTGCAGTTACTTATATATATAGCGGTGAAAGAGTTAAACCTTGTTTTGGCACTGGTATCAGAGCATATCAGAGCATACCTGTCATAAAGTGAAATCTCCCTGGCAAGAGATTTACAAAAATATAGCTCTGAAGAGATTTGGCTCGAAATCAGGAGTTTTAACGCATTTTAATGGTACTTTTCATAAAATATTAAACAGATCTTATCAAAAATATCACTAACAACTTCCAATATGAGCAAACAAATTGACACCTTGAAACAATAGTCAGCGCAATTGCACACACTAATTATTGTATCCCCCGGACTCAGTCGGGGGATACTATGGATTTGACAGCGGGCCGCGTCCGAGTCCGCCGCAGACACTTCTTGTCCGGAGCATAACTCGAACACCCTTTGGAATATTTTCATGAAACTTCACACATGCATAGACCACGACCCGAAGGTGTGTCACGCACAAGAATAACAACTCTTGCATAGGTAATTTTTTAGTTATCTCCCTTTTTTTTGTTTCGCGCACTGATTTTCGTGGACCGGAGCATAACTCGACCACCCTTGGAATATTTTCATGAAACTTCACACATGCATAGACCACGAGCCGAAGGTGTTTCGTGCACAAGAATGACAACTCTTGAAACATAAGTAATTTTTTAGTTATCTCCCTTTTTTGTTTCGCGCACTGATTGACCATAACCTCGACCACCCTTTGGATATTTTATGAAACTTCACACATTCAATTAGACCATGAACCGAAGGTGTGGTCGTGCACAAGAATGACTACTCTTGCATAGCTATTTTTTAGTTATCCTCCCTTTTTTGTTTTGTGTACTAAAAATTTCCTGTCCGGAAGCATAACTCGAACCACCCTTTGGGGAATATTTTCATGAAACTTTACACATTGCATAGACCACGACCCGGAGGTGTGTCGCGCAAGAATGACAACTCTTGCGTAGCTAATTTTTGAGTTATCTCTCCCTTTTTGTTTTGCCGACTCTACAAACAGGACAATAATGCATGAAGACCCGTTTTCTCGTGTGCTCTGTACACCTTACCTGTAGAGAGAACAATAGACACTGGGAGAACCATTCACCTGTGCATGTGCTAGCATGTGCAAATGTCCAGTCTTGACCACTCTTGACCACAGGTAATTTATACAGGTAAATTAACTACATTCGATATTACATTTCCGTAAAACTGTGTTGAAAAAATATTGTGGCATTATGTGGACCTGTGCAGATATATGTAGATAAATATAGGACTATTAATAAAAATTCTGGGCTCCAGTAGCAAGCATTATTATACCCCCCGCAACGAGTTGTGGGGGGGTATATGGAGTCAGGTTGTCCGTCCCCCCCCCCCCCCCCATCCCCCCCCCCGTCCCCCCCCCCGTCCCCCCAGTCCGTCCGTACCGTCCGTCCGTCCGTCCGTCCGTCCGTCGACGTAGTCCGGGCAACATCGGGGTTTAGGAGCTTAGGGTAAGGGTTAGTAACAATGGATTCCTTTGTTATAGTCGGTAAGCTCCTAATTCCATTGATCTTAGGGAGGTAATCCTTTGATATTTTAAAGAACAAATAGCTCATAACTCCCAAATGTTTGAATGTCCGTCCGTCCGTCCGTCCGTCCGTCCGTCCGTCCGTCCGTCCGGGCACACATTAGGGTACTTATGTGGCTAGCCACACAGGGTTATGGACTTGGTAAAGGATAGGGTTGGTTACAATTAGCCACCTAAAAAATCCTTTTATGTGGCTAAAAATCGTTTTATGTGGCTAATATTTAACATGTGATAAGCCACATAACTATAGTACTGTAAGAACGTCCGTCCGTCCGTCCGTCCGTCCGTCCGTCCGTCCGTCCGTCCGTCCGTCTGTAAATTTAACATCAGAGAAATATTGTTATAACTTCTATTTCCTTCATCTAAAATGCTTAATATTTCACACATGCATTCCTGTAAGGCTCTACTACCATGCTGTGCTAAATGCACGACTGTCCAACCCCCGCTGATCCCAAGGTCAAGGTCAAATACTTGGTCTCTTTACAAACCTTAACATCAGGGAAGTAAGTTATAACTTCTATTTCCTTCATTGAAACATATCCAACTTTCGCGGCCACCTTACCTGTAGAAAGTCTGCATCAGTAGCGGCGAGTTTTATATGTAATTATATAGGAGACTATTACCATTTCTTACGTAACTTTTAAACTACACAACCGATTGAAAATGCACAAGTCACATTTTAAACTTCAATTATTGTACTTTATGATGCTGTGCCAAATCCACGACCGTTCAACCCCCGCTGATCCCAAGGTCAAGGTCAAATACTTAGTCTCTTATTTACAAAACTTAACATCAGAGAAATATTGTTCTAACTTCTATTTCCTTCATCTAAAATTCTTAATATTTCACACATGCATTCCTGTAAGGCTCTAATACCATGCTGTGCCAAATCCATGACCGTCCAACCCCCGCTGATCCCAATGTCAATGTCAAATACTTAGTCTCTTTACAAAACTTAACATCAGAGAAATAAGTTATAACTTCTATTTTTCCGTCATTGAAATTCTTTTATTATTTCACTTGTGCATTCCTCTAAGGTTGTACTATCATGCTGTGACAAATCGGACGACTGTCAACCCGCTGATCCCAAGGTCAAGGTCACATACTTAGTCTCTTTACAAAAACCTAACATCAGAGAAATATGTTATAAACTTCTATTTCTTTCATTGAAAATTCTTAATATTTCTTATGCTGTGGACAAATCCGCTGATTCCGAGGTCAACGTCAACATACATACCAGTATAACCTCGAATTAACAATTAACGCCCCCTGCTAATAAACGCCCCCCCCCCCCCCCCCCCCCACCCCCCCCCCCCCCCCCCCCCGAAATAAAAAAAAATAAAAAGAAGAAAAATTTACCAAAGATGACCGCCAATTTCAAACATAAATAATCCATAAATACTTATTTGTGTTTTTAATTGGCGGTCCTTTTTTTTTTTTTTTTTTTTACTGGCTAATAAACGCCCCCCCCCCTTTTGTAAAATGTAACGCCTCCGGGGGCGTTAATTCGAGGTTATACGGTAGTCTCTTTACAAAACTTAACATCAGACAAATCGGTTATAACTTCTATTTCCTTGCTCGGATCTGCTTCACATTTCACACACTCATTGCTCCAATGGACTTCTACCACCCTGTGACAAATTCACGTTCATGCCGCTCGCGCTAATCCCAGAGTCAAGGTCACAAGCCCACACACTTGGAAATTTTTACATATTTTAGGGGTACCTGGGCCCACGCGGGGGGTATTCCGTAAGCCTCGCTTACTGACCAATCTATTTTTTTTTAAATTTAATTTTTTTTTTTCCATTTTTTCTTTTACATTCTTTTTCAATTTTTTAACTGACCACTAACTTATTACAGGTAATTTATATAGGTACATTATTACATTTCCGTAAACTGTGTTGACAATATTGTGGCAGTATGTGGGCCTGTGCAGATATATGTAGATAAATATAGGACTATTAACAAAAATTCTGGGCTCCAGTAGCGAGCATTATTATTTTTTTTAATTTTGTATATTACATTTCCGTAAACTGTGTTGAAAATATTGTGGCATTATGTGGACCTGTGCAGATATATGTAGATAAATATAGGACTATTAAAAACAAATTCTGGGCTCCAGTAGCAAGCATTATTATTTTTAATTTTTAATTTATTTTTTTTTCTTCAAATTCTTTTCAATTTTTGTCTAGTAGCATAAGGTCGTAAGTGCTATATACAGACTATTATCATATAATAAAACAATTATTGACTAGTGAGCCATAGAATATAATCTGATATTCTATGGCTCACTAGTCAATAATTGTATAATATGTTCGGGCCAGTGAAAATTGCTTTCGGGCCCAGGCTCGAGGTCAAGGCGGGACAAGGCGAGGCATCTGATTCCGCGGAATTCTTGTTTACTTATCTCCCTTTGTTGTTTCGTGCTCTGATTTTGTATCCAGAGCATAACTCGAACACCCTTTGGAATATGTTTATGCCCCACCACGATAGTGGAGGGGGCATTTAGTGTTAGCCTTGTCTGTCTGTCCGTCCGTCCGTCCACACACACGAATGGGTACTTGTTGTAAGCGTACGGGGATCTTATTGGGTAGGGTTAGGATAGTGTTGGGTACTCTTGTTGGGTATTTTTATAGAGTAAAAACCCAACAAGTATTCATTCGTAGGAACGTGCGTCCCATCCTCCCGTCCTCCCGTCGTCCCGTCCGTCCGTCACAATACTTTAACACTCGGGTAAATGTCTCATAATTTCTTCATCCTTCTACCGATCTCCTTCATATTTCATATACACATTGCTCTAATGGTCCTCTACCGCCCTGTGCCAAATCCACGTTCGACCTGCCCCCACCAAGCCCAGGGTTAAGATCACATACTTAGTGCTTAAAAACCTTTAATGCTCATGTAAATATCTGCCCCCGCCAAGCCCAGGGTCAAGGTCACATACTTAGTGCTTCAAAAACTTTAACGCTCGGGTAAATATCTTATACTTTCTGTTTTCTTTCATGGATCATCTTCATATTTCATATACGCATTGCTCTAATGGTCCTCTACCGCCCTGTGCCAAATCCACGTTCGTCCTGCCCCGCCAATCCCAGGGTCAAGGTCACATACTTGGTGCTTCAAAAACTTTAACGCTTGGGTAAATATCTTATAATTTTTATTTCCTTTCACGGATCAACTTCATATTTCATATACGCGATGCTCTAATGGTCCTCTACCGCCCTGTGCCAAATCCACGTTCGTCCTGCCCGTCCGTCCGTCCGTCCGTCCGTCCGGGCAGACATTAGGGTACTTATGTGGCTAGCCCCACAGGGTTATGGACTTAGTAAAGGATAGGGTTGGTTACAATTAGCCACCTAAAAAATTGTTTTATGTGGCTAAAAATCGTTTTATGTGGCTAATATTTAACATGTGATAAGCCACATAGTTACCTGAAAGTAAACACGTCCGTCCGTCGTCCGTCCGTCCGTCCGTCCGTCCGGGCACACATTAGGGTACTTATGTGGCTAGCCCCACAGGGTTATGGACTTAGTAAAGGATAGGGTTGGTTACAATTAGCCACCTAAAAAATCGTTTTATGTGGCTAAAAATCGTTTTATGTGGCTAATATTTAACATGTGATAAGCCACATAAGTATAGTAATGTAAGAATGTCCGTCCGTCCGTCCGTCCGTCCGTCCGTCCGTCCGTCCGTCCGTCCGTCCGTCCGTCCGTCCGTCCGTCCGTCCGTCCGTCCGTCCGTCCGTCCGTCCGTCCGTCCGTCCGTCCGTCCGTCCGTCCGTCCGTCCGTCCGTCCGTCCGAAATCCTTTTATGTGGCTAATATTTAACATGTGATAAGCCACATAAGTATAGTACCGTAAGAACGTCCGTCCGTCCGTCCGTCCGTCCGTCCGTCCGTCCGTCCGTCCGTCACAAACCTTTAACACTCGGGTAAATGTCTCATAATTTCTTCATCCTTCGACCGATCTGCTTCATATTTCATATACACATTGCTCGGATGGTTCACTACCGCCCTGTGCCAAATCCACGGTCGTCCTGCCCCCGCCAAGCCCAGGGTCAAGGTCACATACTTGATGCTTCAAAAAATTTAACGCTCGGGTTAATATCTTATAATTTCTGTTTTATTTCACGGATCAGCTTCATATTTCATATACGCATTGCTCTAATGGTCCTCTACCGCCCTGTGCCAAATCCACGTTCGTCCTGCCCTCGCCAAGCCCAGGGTCAAGGTCACATACTTGGTGCTTCAAAAACTTTAACGCTCAGGTAAACGAAAATTTTGACTTTGAATTTGGCCTCATTTATTATCAAAGCGATATGTGGGACATCCGTGTTCTATGAACACATTTTCTAGTTTCAGCAGATTAGTTTCATTATTAACATAATTTATTTTAAATTTTCTTTCTGGTCTTCAACTTGTCAGTAGACCTACCCAAAAGTACAAGTTTATTCTCCATATTATAAAGAAATATCAGCTTCTAGAACATTTAAAGCACCCCCTCCCTCAGCAGATTAGATATGCACAGCTTTTTTTTGTTCACACCTTTTTGCATTCCCCCTATTAGGTTTACGCACCCGCAGGCTCTGTTGGAGTTGAATATGGTAAGAAAAAAACCACCCTAAATAGGCAATGAGTGAAATAAAAATATTGTCATTAAATTGTCAAGGAATAGGTCAACTTCGCAAACGCACTGATCTTTTTCAATATTTAAAAGATAAAAAATATCACATATACTGTTTGCAAGATACCCACTTCACTCCAGGGAAGACGAAAAATTTGTACGGACTAGGTGGGGTAATGATTGTTATTTCAGTTCATTTCGATCTAATGCAAGGGGAGTAGCAATATTATTCAATGGTAATTTAGACTATAAAGTACACCAGTCAAAATGCGATCCCAATGGTAACTTCATTCTACTAGACATCAGTATTGAAAATAATAAATTTACACTTGTATGCCTGTATGGACCAAACTCAGATGATCCCCTTTTTTTTCAGAACATATCAAAAGAATTGATGAAATGAATAACGATAGATATATTTTATGCGGAGATTTTAACCTTGTTTTGGACCCAGAGTTAGACTATCATAACTATAAAAATATAAATAATAAAAAATCTAGAGAAAAATTATTAGAAATTATTCAAGAAAAATATTTAATCGACCCTTTTAGAGAAAATCACCCCCTAATGAGAAGGTTCACATGGAGACGACGACAGCCTTTTCAGCAAGCAAGACTAGATTTCTTCCTCATCTCTGAAAATACTTTACCTTCAATTAAAAGCTGCATCATTGAAAATAGCTACAGATCTGATCATTCACCTGTATTGTTAAGTTTATGTTTCAACAATTTTATAAAGGGAAAACCACTATGGAAACATAATAATTAATGAAAAAATAGAAGAAATAAAAAATCAATATGCTATTCCAATATATAACCGAGAAAACTTGCATGAAATACCAAACAACGAATTGCAATTCACAATTAACGATCAACTTTTTCTAGAAACACTTATGATGGAACTACGTGGAAAATCTATTTCTTATTTCTTCCTTTATAAAAAAAGAAACCAATCAAAAAGAAAAATCATTAACAGAACAAATATTAGACATGGAAATAAAAACAATTAAAGAAAGAAGACATGAATAAAATTGAAATTTTAAAATTAGAACTCCAGGAAATTCGTAAAATTAAAGTAAATGGTTCAGTTATTCGATCAAGGGCTCTAAATATAAATGAAGGATGAAAAACCAACAAAATATTTCTGTGCACTGGAATCTCATAACTTTATAAGTAAAACAATACCACAAAACTTGAAACAGAAAATGGAAAAATAATTACAAACCAGTCAGAGATATTAAAAGAAACAGAACTATTTTACACCAAACTGTATAGCAATAAAGACACAGATACTTATAAAGAATTAGATTTGGAATTTTTTTTTGGAAAAATGCGCATGTACCAAAATTAAATGAAGCAGAATCAGAAAAACTAGAAGGATTAATCACAAAAACTGAACTAGGCCTTTGCACTAAAAAACATGACGAACAACCGTAGCCCAGGTACAAGCGGATTTGCATGCGATTTTATAAAATGTTTTGGCATAAACTGGGTGATTTCATGTATGGCAATAAATTATAGCTATCAGAAAGGGTGAACTATCTATAACTCAACGGCAGGGTATAATAACACTAATCCCAAAAGAAAATAAATCTCGAAATTTTCTAAAAAATTATAGACCTATTTCATTATTAAACACAATTTACAAAATGGCATCAGCATCTATCGCAAATAGTAATAAAAACAGTATTAGACAAATTAATAAATGGGGTACCAAACAGGATTTATTTCAGGAAGATACATGGGGGAAAACACTAGGCAGGTATACGACATTATGCAATATATAGAAAAAAATGATATCCCAGGACTTCTTCTTCTTATAGACTTTGAGAAATAAAGCATTTGACTCTATATCGTGGAACTTTATTATTCATAAAGTACTTCGCTACTTTAAATTCGGACCAAATATTAGGCAATGGATTACATTATTCTACAAAAATGCTCAACTATCAGTTAATCAACATTGTAACCTCTCACCTTTTTTTTTCAATACATCGAGGCTGTCGTCAGGGGGACCCACTCTCACCGTACATATTTATCTTATGCGCAGAAATACTTGCAATCAGAATACGCAAAAATCATAAAATTAAAGGAATTAAAATAAATGGAACAGAATATAAACGAACACAGTTTGCAGATGACACTAGTGCCTTCTTGGATGGATCAAGTGAATCACTAAATGAAACACTTATAATGAACTGGAAATGTATGCCCATATGTCAGGACTTAAAGTTAATTTTGATAAAACACAAGTTATTTGGATTGGGGCAAAAAAAATTAGCCAAGACTCAATTAAAACAAAATGGAAACTAAAGTGGGGAAGTAACAGATTTAAATTGCTTGGAATTACTTTTGATACAGATTTAGAAAAGATTGTGGACATAAATTTCTCGGAAAAAATGAAGATCATAAAAGAAAAAATCAACAGCTGGAACAAAACGTACTTAACACCATTAGGCCGAATCACAGTCATAAAGTCTCTTCTTCTCCCATCTTTAAATCACCTGTTTATATCCCTTCCTAACCCCAGTCAAAGATGTATTAAAGATATTAGCAGCATTATGTATAATTTTTTATGGCAAGGTAAATCACGAGTAAAAGGCACTATATCACATGCAAAAAATATGAGGATGGCGGATTAAAAATGCCAAATATTGAGGACTATATATCATCTTTAAAAACAACATGGGTAAGAAGAAGAATAGTGTGCAACAAATATAAATTTATAAACATTTTAAATACAGAAATTGATACAGATAATATTTTTAAATTGGGAGATATGTACATCGAACAAAAAATAGGAAAAATTTCAAACCTTTTTTGGCGGGATGTTCTAAAAGCTCATCTAAAATTACAAAATAAGCTTAAGCCAATAAACATGGATGCATTTCTTTCTAGACCCATTATTTTTTAATAAGGACATAAAATGTGGGACAACCTTCTTCAATAAGGCATGGTTTGATAAGGGAATATGTTTTATAAATGACATTATCAAAATTGATGGAACATTTGCCTCTCAAAATCAACTTTAAAAACAATTTCAACATAAATATAAACTTTCTTCAATATTATGGCCTTGTCAAAGCAATAAAAGATTGGGGTAAAAGCTTGAAACTTAACAATATCGAAAAAAAGTTAGAAATGCCATTTACTCCATACAAACTAAAAATATACCTAAAAAACAAAACGGGACAAAAGACATGTATCTCGCATTAAACTCCAATTCTGAAACTCCAGCTGGTAAAATTAAATGGAACTCCACCTATAATTTTAACAATGAAACATGGAAGAAAATATATTTATGGCCGCATATCATAACAAAAGACACAACTCGAAAATGGTTCCAGTACCGAATAAACCACAATATTCTGGCCACAAATGATTTCCTATAAGATTAAAATTGCAAGTAGTCCATTATGTACATTCTGTAAAAAGTTTTTGGAAACAATAAAACATTTGTTTTGGGATTGTGAGGCTACAAAAAGCATATTTAGGGAACTTCAAGAATGGTTAGCGACAAAAGATATAACTATTACAATTAACGAAAAATCATTCATCTTTGGGATTTACGAAAAAAACAATAAGTATCTTCAAACAATTAATACTATTAGAAACTAAATACTATCTCTATTATTGCCGATGTTCAAAAGTGGTTCCAAGTCTCAGCGTACTGAAGCATCGAATTCAACTAATGTATGAAACATCCAGGAAGGCAGCAATAATGGACAACAAATTTGAAAACTTTACAACAATTTGGGAAGAATTTATCATTTCACAAGCTTAATTTATATAACAAAAATACCAAAATAAGATTTCATCTTCAGTTGAGCTAGTTGCGGGTGCTATAATAAATCTCTGCTTTTGTGCTTATTTTTCTTTCTTCGTTTTAACGCCTTCCCCACCCCCACCCCACCCCCCATTCCATTCATTCTATATTATAGGTTTGGGAAATAAAGCAATTATAATATGAATCTAGTAGAAGAATATAATGTACACAGAGATATACAGGTTCAAGCAAAGACCATGACCGACGGAACCAGTCGTGTTTTGTTTTTATAACCAGTGTGGTGATCGAAACAGATTGTTTATTGGCTTGTCAATATATAATGTTAACAACAACTTTAACAGTGAACCCTTTCAGCCGTAAATAACATTTTCGGTCAAGTCCATTCATCACAAAATACTTTTCAAATAATCGATTTATAAAATGTTTTTGTTTTTTTTAACAAATATGAAAATTACTTGCAAACAGTGCAGATCCTGATGATACAGTTCATCATGAGCCGGCTTGTCTTAGTCTACACTGTCTAAAAACACCTAAATGGCTGTAGTGTTGAAAGGGTTAACACATGGTTTAAGCATGTAGATGCGCAGTAGGATTGAACTTCACTTTTTGAAGAATGGGGCTGGTTCAGTCGGATCATGGGTAATATGAATGATAACATAAAAAAAAAATTATAATCAATTACAGGCATTACATATGCTAAATCAAACTTTGGCTCTTGCAGTGCTGGAGAGTGACATTGTCATCTGCGGGTATATTATAAGTATTACTGTTTTATTTTAATAACATGGGCAAGTTTTTATCGAAAATTCAGGTCTCTCATTAGTGACGATTCTAATGTACCACTCAACCATGAAGTCTTTAAAAAATACTAGAACAGTGATTTCTACCCAGTACTGCAAGAGTAAAAGAGGGTGAATATCTGTAATTGTATATATTTTGTAGTTGTACCTGATTATTGCATGTATATTATGTACGGTTTGTGGGGGATGGCCCCGACCCACCACAAACCTATTACGGGGAAAATAAATATCCGAAAATACAAAAAAAAAAACAAAAAAAAAACAACACATTTTCTAGTTTATTAAGCTTCACACATGCATAGAAGACGACCCAAAGGTGTGTCGCACATAAGAATGACAACTCTTGCGTCGTTAATTTCTTAGTTATCTCCCTTTGTTGTTTCGTGCACTGATTTCGTGTCCGGAGCATAATTCGAACACCCTTTGGAATATTTTCATGAAACTTCACACTTGCATAGACCACGACCCTAAAGGTGTGTCACGCAGTGCGCACATTTAAAAAAAACGTAATCGTAAACGCCCCTGCCCATTTAAACCATTACACGGTGTGCAGTTAAACATAAGGATCAAGTCAATTTAAACCATTTAAATCCATAACAAGTGACAATGTTACCAAGGCCAATCTTGGCATGTGTCTGAAGACGCATGACGTAATAATTCCTACACGCCGCGGCCCGACATCAAAGCTGTCAAGTGAAATTGACACAAGGTCATTGCCACAGCTGTGTTTATAAATAGAGTGGGTTTACGATAGGCTGCGCACGTAGTAAATGTGTGAGTACTGTTACAACGAGCGTTGTTTAATGATACTATTTATTAATTTACTTTTACTTATTTTAGACTTGGGGAATTAGGCTCAATTTGATCGAAAGATGAAAGACAAAAGACACATGCTGATTCTATAATGTAATATTCCCAAGAGCTCCCTGGCAACCCAAACAATGCCCTTTATACTCAGCAAACGCGGACGTTATAGAAAGCACCTGACCACTCGGCTCAAATGCAAACAATGCAGACTTTTCTAGAGAACTGTGTTTGTTCAACACAGTTCAAATTGCTATAATTAATTACTCATTGAATGCAAACCTTAGATATTTTACATGCACATTTGATCCATTCATCTACATTCACACAGGAAATATCAATGACAACATGACATTAGAACTATGTCTAAATTGGCTTTTAATATGAATATCAAAGTCAATTTAGACATCGGAGTGCCTTTTGAATCATATTTGGAACTAACTGTAATATGCAAATGACTGTAAACAACTACATGTTATAGTATTATGTTTTGACTCAGTGTAGCTCAAATACTAGTCATCAATGTACAGTCTCAAAAGAGTTATTACATGCTCTATGAAATTTCACAATACTTGCAGACAACAATTCAGAATTGCAACAGCGATCCTGCATTCATTGTGTGTGACCCCAAGCTATTTGACCGGGGCATAACGCCCATTACAGAGGTCTGGTTTCTGCAGAGAGTTACTCAGAGGTCATGACCAGCTGATTCCTTATGAACAAAGAATGGTAAATCATCAACTACCTGCAACCAGTCTAGTCCCAGATTGGACAATGCGGCTGTATGGTTCAGTCAGGGTTTATACTGTTTGCCATTCAGTCCATCAAATTGGTACACTATAACAGTACGTTACCGTAAATATACGCAGTTTTTTCTTCTGTTTCCTGTGGATTTCGTAACTTTTGTAGATATATTGAAATGTGTGTTTACAGCTAGGGGACGTTCTGTTAATTAGCAATCTTACTCCCAGGTGTTTACAACACAGCAAATAGCACCGGACTCATATTTTGGGTCATTTACAGCACGTGGAAGTTTTATAACTATTTTTGAAAAAATCAATGCCTACTGGGCGTTTAAATGGACGATCACAGTAGGTGCTGTTTTCGCCCTATAAGATAATACGCGACGTGTGTGTTACTATGTCAGCTGCGTAGCAAGCAGTAGCTGTGCTGAGGTAGGTTTAGTCTATTTCAGAAAAAATATTCTACAATAAATTTGTATTGAGCTGTCATGGGTATCATAGTAAAACAGACTATAGATTTGGAATCTGGTTTAGACGCTGGTTCCATCACGCGGACAGGGTATGATGTGTCGTTCCAAACTCGCTGATAGCGCAATTCGATCTGATTGGATGCTGGAGTGTGAAGTGTATACCATTGCTTACTGCTTAGGTAACTGATTTAATACACAGGTGGAAGACTCGGACCTAAGACCCAATACTTGGCTCATTTGAAAAACATTACCCCACCCACCTATTTCCATACACTATACCTTACAGCCTTTTCCAAGGTAGACAAGAGTTTTTGAAAATGCCCTAGACAGGCACAGCAAGTTTTAATTTATTTCCGCTGTCTGCTGATTTACGTCTCTAGCAATAAATTAATGCATTAGGCCGCCAAATATATCTATGTTTAGTATATTGTTAGTTACACGCATTTTAGCTACCAACTTCATTTCTCTGTCCGAAAAAATCCCACACAACCCGCTTCACGCATCGCCACCTGATTGGTTGAACAAATATAGAAGTATTTATGATATGTCAGTTCGGGTTTTCTTGTGACGTCATTATTGATCATTCTGCGAATATGACAAAAGGAAACCGAAAGTAAAGTTCACGGAAGGCTCTGTCGAAATGTTGGAACACATTGGATGATACTTGTTAGTCACAAATTGTAACATTTGAGTTACTGATGTTTATTGCAATGATCCAATACGTCAATATGTTGAAACTGTGATGGGATTTCGGCCCGATTTAACACGTAATTTATGCTTCCACATCCTACAAAAATTTGTGACATTTATTCGGACATACATTTATCACCTTGTCTGTGGTAGCTAATTTGCCCGCAACTAACAAAATGCTAACAGCAGATGCTTGAAGTGAATATATTTGAAGACCTAATATATTTATCGATTACCAGAGACATAATTCAGTAGAACAAGAGTTGTCAGAGGACAACGAAGCGCGCCTGGTGGCAGCAAAGGAACCGAGGGCACATTTGAATGTGGATTTGCCACAGCGCAGTAGAGGACCCTTGGAGCAATGCGTGTATGAAATATGAAGCAAATCCAAGCAAGGAAACAGAAAATATAGGCCATTATAATTCTTTAAGACACGGACGGACGGACGGACGCCTACGACGCCGTGGGTATGCCATAAGCACTTCTTCCTTCGGAAGGCGCACTATAAATCAAAATGTGTGGTGTTTGAGCGAGCCCTTTTTGCGAAACTGTTTCTTACCTTCGAAAGGCTGTAAGGTATAGTGTATGGGTGGGTGGGGTAACGTTTTCAAAATGAGCCAAATAGTGGGTCCTAGGTCTGAGTCTTCCACCTGTGATTTAATAGTGATATCAGCCAGTTATAATGCAAGCGTTTGCAGACAGTTAGCTAATGGACTGTGACTGTGAGTGTGTAACTTCAGATTAGTTGCAGCCTGTAACTCTGTGACCCTCCTGTACCGTATGTACCAGACAGTTTTGCTTACAAATTTTACATCAGTATTTAGGTCTTGGATACATGTAAAATGCCACCATTGGGCATCATTATTTTTTAGCTTACCTGAGCGAAGCTCATGTGAGCTATTGTTACCGCAATGTGTCCGTCCGTCTGTCGTCCGTCGTCCGTGAACATTTTCAAACGTCTTCTCCTCGGTAACCATTGTGCATATAGTCACCAAACTTCACTACCTTAGGTAGGGGGATTACAAAATTGTTAAAATGACGTCATTACGTAATCCAAGATGGCCGCCGTCTAAAAATAGCACAAACTCTTCAAAAATCTTCTTCTCAAGAACCGCCAGCCGGATTTCGACAAAACTTGGTAGGAATGATCAATGTACAATGCTCTTTCAAAGTTATGGTCCATGGGTGAAGCCTTTTCAGATTTGTTAAAATGGAGAATGACGCTAATCGAAGATGGCCGCCATCTAAAAATAGCATAAATTCTTAACAAATATTCTTCTCATAAACCGCCAGCCAGATTTCGACGAAACTTGGTAGGAATGATCGATGTACAATGCTCTTTCACAGTTGTTAAAATGGTGACCTCGGGGTCAAAAATGGGCGTGGCCCGTGGGGTCAAATTGTGGTCAAATTTTATTTTTGACTGAATATGGTCATGTTATATATCAAATCGAAGGTATCAATGAGGCAATCACTCTGGTACATTTTTTGCCGAAATCGGATGGTTATGTCATCCAAGATGGCCGCCGAAATGTCAAAAGGTCATTCTTTTATTAGAGATTTCAAAATTCTTCTTCACATGAACCGCTTGGCCCATAGTAGCCAAACCTAAAAGTTACAGTCCATGGGTGAAGCCTTTTCAGATTTGTTAAAATGGAGGTCATCGCTAATCCAAGATGGCCGCCGTCTAAAAATAGCATAAATTCTTAAAAAATCTTCTTCTCATGAACCGCTAGCCGGATTTCGACGAAACTTGGTAGGAATGATCGATGTACATTGCTCTTTCAAAGTTGTTAAAATGGTGACCCAGGGGTCAAAAATGGGCGTGGCCCGTGGGGTCAAATTGTGGTCTAATTTTATTTTTGACCGAATATGGTCATGTTATATATCAAATCGAAGGTATCAATGAGGCAATCACTCTGGTACATTGTTTCTCGAAATTGGATTGTTATGTCATCCAAGATGGCCGCCGAAATGTCAAAAGGTCGTTCTTTTATTAGAGATTTAAAAATTCTTCTTCACATGAACCGCTTGGCCCATGGTAGCCAAACTTAAAAGTTATGGTCCCTTGGTGAAGCCTTTTCAGATTTGTTAAAATGGAGGTCATCGCTAATCCAAGATGGCCGCCGTCTAAAAATAGCATAAATTCTTAAAAAATCTTCTTATGAACCGCTAACCGGATTTCGACTAAACTTGGTAGGAATGATCAATTTACAATGCTCTTTCAAAGTTGTGAAAATGGTGAGCCCGGGTCAAAAATGGGCATGGCCCGTGGGGTCAAATTGGGGTCAAATTTTATTCTTATGCAATATTTGTCGGAATCGGATGATTATGTCATCCATGATGGCCACCAAAAGGTCCATTTATTCAAGATTTTGAACATCTTTTTCTCAGGAACCACATGGCCGATGCTGGCCAAACTTCATAGGAAGTTAAGACCCTTGGGTGAAGCATTTTCAGATTTGGTAAAATCAAGATAAACCAAGATGACCGCCATCTAAAAATAGCACAATTTCACAATGTCACATTCTCCTCTGGTGTTCATGGAGTCAGGTGAGAGAATTAGTGCCATCATGGCCCTCTTGTTTATTTTTTATTCGTACGGACCAATACATGTAATCGCCAAGTTGTTGTTGTTGTTATTTATAAATATTTCCCTGCACTGTTTTTTTTTTCGTACCCATCACGTTTTGGACAATTACATGTACAGTCGAACCTGTGTTCCAAGGGTCAAACATTTTCCCAGTTTCATAACGAAGTCGGCCATCTCATTTGCATTCTATTGTAATCTATACTGTATGCATGCATAGAAAACGTCTTGGTTGTATACACTGTAAAACAGTCAATTAAATTAATTTTGTTATGTCATCTTATTTTGTTGTTATTGTTTTTGAAACCGGCCTCGCTTTGGAAATTATATTCAAAGGGAAGAATAATTATCAGTCCTCATGATTAAGTACATTCCGCGGCTTGCTTTGGTGCACCATTTAACAGCTTGTCGTAATTGCATGTAAGCAGTTTAATTAGCATGACCATTAGTATTTTACTTTCTTGTACTCAATTTCACGCCATCATTTGAAATTAATAATGGTCTTTATTAAAGCCTATATATGTGACACGGCCTGTGAAAACCGCGATTGTGTGTAACGCACAAATTTCATTGATATGAGTAATGGATAATCCCACACAAGATGTGTTCAAACCGGTAGAGAACACCAGGCTTATTTGATTTCTTTCGGTTGTGATCTATATTAACCCTTACACAGCTATCTGCTGTCTTCTGCTGTTTATTTTCTCTTTTCCATTTTTATCATCAAAAACATGCCTTGACAGCATTTTAGAAATAATTTAAAATATGCAGCACTTCAAAATCATTTCCCAAAACATGTTTTTATTGAGAAAGAAGGCAAGATATAAAAGCAACAGCAGACAACAATTGTTGTGTGTAGCGGTCTAAGGGTTAAAAGTAAATGTGTAAATTCTTCGTACTTCTCATTAGATCAAAGTAGTATATATTATAAAGATGAGGGTCGACAGAAACGGCCACAAAGGCCGACAAGTAATTGTCTGCTACTTATGTGTGTTAGTAACAAGTTTACATTTCTTAATAACTTATAAACCATTTCAACAATTTTTAATAAGTGAGGGTGCTTTGTTTCGCATACACAGTGCGCTGAAAACACAAGGTCAAGGTCAATGAGGACATGTGTTCATTTTATTATCAAGTCTGCCAGCGAGCGGATTGGATAAGTGATAACGATTCCCATGTTTTCACTTGTAACGTAGTTTCAAACATCAAAATTTCCATGTTTTGTGCAATTATAATGCAAAACCAATATCATAACTTAAGTTTTAATACATTTCAACACTACAGACGTTTATAGTGGTGTTTGCAAACAGTGTAGATCCGGATGAGCTGGCATGTGACCACTAATTTTCATTTTTATAGAAAAAAACAACCACTTTTCATAAATGGACTAGTAAGCAAATGATTATGACGATTGGATTGGTCGGAAAATTAACATGTGAAAATTAATACATTCAAGTTACAGTGAAACCTCGCTAAACCGGACACCCTGGGAGGTCCCCAGGGTGTCCGGTTTAGCGAGGTTTCACTGTAAATCAGGCATTTGATTATTCCAAGCCATAGTTGAGTGCTATGCGGTCACGAACAGGCATTATTACCTGAGATAAATGACCAAGAAACCCATCAAAATTAGGATCACATATGTTTATTGTTGTCCGCTTTAGAGAGGTTTCACTGTACTCAGGGGTGAAATGGTGAATAGCCGCGAGGTCATTTATTAGAATAACAACAGTAAGCATGCTATGTGTGTTACAGATGCATGCCCACCAGGTTTTGTGTCGGACTCTGGGCTGCCACCATGTACAGTGGTGCCCATGGATAGTTACTGGGTGAATGCGACCAACAGCGAGGCCTGTGTATCACCCACCAGCACCGTGGGTCATGAAGGGGCCACGTCCAGCCAGCAATGTCGGGGTAAGTCAAACATTTCTCCCACAGGACAATGCACGAAAGCTTTAAACAGGGTTTGGGATGACGTGGGTTCGTAACTAAGTAACAAATTAATATATGACATCATTTTTAGCGCGCCTTCCGAAGGAAGCCGTGCTTATGGCATACCCTCGGCGTCGTAGGCGTCCGTCTGTCTGTCCGTCCGTCCGTCCGGACGTCTGTCTTCAAAAATTATAATGGCCTACCTATATTTTCTGTTTCCTTGCTTGGATTTGCTTCATATTTCACACACGCATTGCTCCACGGGTCCTCTACTGCGCTGTGGCAAATCCACGTCCATGCCGCCCCTTCTAAGCCCAGGCTCAAGGTCACATACTTTGTGCATCTCGAAACCTTAACGCTCAGTCGCTCGGGTAAATAATGGCCTATATTTTCTGTTTCCTTGCTTGGATTTGCTTCATATTTCACACACGCATTGCTCAAATGTCCTCTACTGCGCTGTGGCAAATCCACGTTCAAATGTGCCCTCGGTTCCTTTGCTGCCACCGGGCGCGCTTCGTTGTCCTCTGACAACTCTTGTTAAGTAGATGGTCTTTAGAATCTTTGTAGCATTTTGATGGATTTTTAGCTCGCCCGTACAAAAGAACAGGGAGAGCTAATGGCATACCTCCGTCATTTGTTGTCGTCGGCGTCCACAAACTTAAGTTAAAGTTGGGGTAAAGTTCTTATCGTTATATCATCTGTTTCCTGATATTTATTGATATTTCACACATTGTGGTCTTCTATCATTGTGGTCCTCTGACCCTCAGTAATCCCAAGGTCATGGTCACGGTCACGCATTGACAGAACTTAATATTGGGGTAAATTTCTTATGACTTCTATTTATTTTTATAGAACTTATTGATATTTCACACATGCATTCCTCTGATCGTCCTCTACCATGCTGTGACAAATCCATGGTCATCCAACCCCAAGTAATCCCAAGGTCAAGGTATCGGACAAAACTTAACCCTTACTACGCTGAATTAAATTTTGTCGTCTGCCGGAAATGTTTTATTTTCAATATTTCTCGACACAAACCTGTTTTGACAGTGCATGAGAATCACTGGAGACATGTGCTGTCAAAAACTGTTTTTTTTTGTTAAGAATTAAGGCAAAAATGAAAAACAGCAGACAACATTTTCCGTCTCCAGCATAGTGAGGGTTAATATTGAGGAATATTTCTTATAATTTCTGGTCCTTGGTATTTCACACATGCATACATCTGGGGCACGTTTCCCCACTCTTGCGCATGCGCGAAAGTCGAACAAACCGTGTTCAACGCATTGAGTTTCAAAAGCGTGTAATCCGTGTACAACGGTTGTAAACGTATACAACGGTTGTAAACAACGCATTGAGTTTCAAAAGCGTGTAATCCGTGTGTAATCCGTGTACAACGGTTGTAAACGTATACAACGGTTGTAAACAACGCATTGAGTTTCAAAAGCGTGTAATCCGTGTACAACGGTTGTAAACGTATACAACGCTAAGGTAAACCGTTTAAACGATTTAACGCTTTCTTTGACGAACGGTTACACGCTTATACATGTACACAGCACCGTACAGATGAAACCGTGTTATACGTATAACACGTTTCCACGGGTTTTAACGCATTACACGTTTTGGTATGCCTACTGTGTATCGCGTAGAATGCGCATGCTCAGATCGTTCTTCGTGTGTGTGTATATACTTCTAGCCTCACTGCAGGGCTTCTAAAATTTTCAGTTTTCCGGTTCTGGACCGATTTTTGAACTCTCCGACCGATTGAGATTTGAAAAATAGTCTTAAAAATCGGTCCGAGAAAAATTGCCAGTCGGCTGCTATTTCGCTATAAACCTTGTAAATTTGCCGGTTTTGACCACCAAGTAATTTATGACACATATCCGCGGGCCATATCCGTGTTAAACCAGTGTGCAGCTCGCTGTGTATTCAATTTCTCCAAATATCGATTAATCTTAACACACGCGTGGGACAGGTGTATAGCGGATTAGTGACTGAAATAGACTGGCTTCAGCGTAAAGATACGAGAGTTCCTAGAATCGCCATTTCTGATGATGTTAAAATAAAATAAAGAAACCATGCACTGTGTTTATCTGTGTTCGTAATATTTAACCCCAAGTAACTGACATGGACTATCGGCCCGGGCTGTTCCATATTATGTTAGGAACTGTTACATTACGCTGTATTAGGGGTCATTTTTGTGTATATAAAATGTACATAGGAATGCCGCAGATCCTGATGAGCCGGCTCACGTGATCTACAATTCGCAAACATTTTGATAAACGACAAGGTACATCTGTCGTGTTAAAAGCGTGACTCATTAGGCATCAGGGATTAGGGATCAATTGAAGTGCTAAATCACACCGCCGATGTACTTTGAACTCGATCTGAGGGTATGTATTCGCGATATTTTAAAAGGACGAAACAAGGACGCCTCGAAGCGATCGGGTCCGAACAGGTATTCGCGTTAAAACATGTAACCGTTGTACACGTTTCAACGCTTTCATATAGCTACACGCTTCCAGGTAAAGCGTTGTACACGTTTCAACTCTTTCACCTCGCTACATATGTATACGCCAAAGCGTGTTATACGCCTTGAAGCTAAACGTATTACAGGCTGTAAAACTAAACGGTTTGACAATGTGTATTACACGTGTACGAACCGTATTATACGTTTAAACAACGTATACAACGCTTTTAAACTAAACGTTTGACAATGTGTATTACACGTGTACGAACCGTATTATACGTTTAAGCAACGTATACAACGCTTTTAAACTAAACTGTTTGACAATGTGTATTACACGTGTACGAACCGTATTATACGTTTAAGCAACGTATACAACGCTTTTAAACTAAACTGTTTGACAATGTGTATTACACGTGTACGAACCGTATTATACGTTTAAGCAACGTATACAACGCTACAGCAAACCGTTGCGTTCGCGTTGCGTTCGCGTTGCGTTCGCGTTGAGTATGCAACTGTTGTCTACGGTGGAACAAAAACGGAGACTGCACTGTAGTTAATTCTCTTTCGTTAAGGTTTTTAGTCAAGCTTGTATATGGAATATTCCTGGCCCTACACCCACCATACTTGGCCAACTTCATCTCCTAGTGATGTACATCAACAACCACTGACCTATATTTGACCTTCACCTACATTTAACCTTGAATTACTTAGTTAATTCCCCTTGGTTAAGGTTTTTAGTCTACCTTGGTTAAGGTTTTTACTCAAGCTTGTACATGGAATACTATGGTGCATACAGACACCATACTTGGACAACCTTTTCTCATAGGGATGTACATCAATAACCCCTGATCTATATTTCACCTTGACCTACATTTCCTCTTGAATTACTTAGTTAATTCCCCTTGGTTAAGGTTTTTAGTCAAGCTTGTATATGGAATACTCCTGGCCCTACACTCACCCTACTTGGACAACTTCATCTCCTAGTGATGTACATCAACAACCCCTGACCTATATTTGACCTTGACCTACATTTAACCTTGAATTACCCCTTGGTTAAGGTTTTTAGTCAACCTTGGTTAAGGTTTTTAGTCAAGCTTGTACATGGAATACTAGTGTGCATACAGACACCATACTTGGACAACCTTTTCTCATAGGGATGTACATCAATAACCCCTCAATTACTTAGTTAATTCCCCTTGTTTAAGGTTTTTAGTCTAGCTTGTATATGGAATATTCCTGGCCCTACACCCACCATACTTGGACAACTTCATCTCCTAGTGATTTACATCAACAACCACTGACCTATATTTGACCTTGACCTACACTTAACTTTGAATTACTTAGTTAATTCCCCTTGGTTAAGGTTTTGAGTCAAGCTTGTACATGGAATACTATTGTGCATACTAACACCATACTTGGACAACCTTTTCTCATAGCGATGTACATCAATAACCCCTGATCTATATTTGACCTTCACCTACATTTCCTCTTGAATTACTTACTTAATTCTCCTTGGTTAAGGTTTTTAGTCAAGCTTGTAGATGCAATACTCCTGGCCCTACACCAACCATACATGGACAACTTCATCTCCTAGTGATGTAGATCAATAATCCCTGACCTATATTTGACCTTGACCTACTTTTACCCTTGGATTACTTAGTTATTTCCCCTTGGTTAAGGTTTTTAGTCAAGCTTGTATATGGAATATTCCTGTGCCTACAGCAACCATACTTGGAAAACTTCATCTCCTAGTGATGTACATCAATAACCCCTAACCTATATCTGACATTGACCTACATTTAACCTTGAATTACTTACTTAATTTCCCTTCGTTAAGGTTTTTAGTCAACCTTGGTTAAGGTTTTTATGCAGGCCGCGGCCACATTGACCTACATTTAGCCTTGAATTACTTACTTAATTTCCCTTGGTTAAGGTTTTTAGTCAACCTTGCAGGCCGCGGCCACCTTGTTTGTCAAGCTATGTGTACATCGACAACCCTCGTAGTCGAGCTATGCTGTTCTCCTACAGCTCTTGTTTATTAAGGCTGCCAGCGAGGGGATTAGCTTCGTTTAACGATGCCCGTTTCTTGTTTCTGTTTTCTTCAATGGAATGTTACGATATTTAACACATGCGTTCACATTGTTACATTGTTATCCTCCATTATTTTGTGATAATTATTTGAGCCACCTCCCCCACAGACTTGGTGTCACCAATGATGATGATAATCTACATGTTTTACTGCCACACTAACAGTTCATTTTTAGCCAGGTTTTTTGAAAAAAAATCCAGGCTATTGGATTGGCGGCGGCTGGCGGCGGCGGCGGGCGCGGGCGGCGGGCGGGCGGCAGGCGGCGTCCACAATCAATGTTAAGTTTTCGTGTTTGAGTCCATTTCTTTGTTACTGTACCACCTAGGACCACCAAACTTTCACAGCTTCATAATCAAGGGGTGCCCACCACATATCACTATCCAACATGTTACCTTTTTTTAACTTGACCCATTTTTTCCGCGCAGTCGACTTAGCCATCATCAATGTTAAGTTTTCGCGTTTACAATGTTACGTTTTCGTATTTAAGTCCATTTCTTTGGTACTGTACCACCTAGGACCACCAAACTTTCACAGCTTCATAACCAAGGGGTGCCTACCACATACAACTATCCAACATGTGACCATTTTTTTTACCTTCACCTATTATTTCTACGTAATTGACTTTTTAACGTACGTCTGGTTAAAGTTTTTTGGTTAAAAGTTTTTCGTTATACTATATCTCTGCAATTGCTTCGCCCATTACCTTGAAACTTCACATGGGTGTTTATCATCATCCATATTTTCATTCTACCCCCTCATTCTACCCCCAACCGTGCGGCCCCTGTGCCCAATGTCAAGGTCAAATTACATTGAATTTTTTTGTTAAAGTTTTTTCGTGTACTATATCTCTGCAACTGCTTCACCCATTACCTTGATACTTCACATGGGTGTTTATCATCATTGTCGCGCCCGCTTGCGGAAAGCGTGATATCGTCGGCATTTTGGCTTACGCCCGTCCGTCCGTCCGTCCGTCCGTCCGTCCGTCCGTCCGTCCGTCCGTCCGTCCGTCCGTCCGTCCGTCCGTCCGTCCGTCCGTCCGTCCGTCCGTCCGTCCGTCCGTGTGTCCGGTTAAAGTTGTTTGGTTAAAGTTTTTCCATCTACTATATCTATTTTTTTAGTGTCCATGCCTCGCCCCAAGGCGCGACATGCAGGCCACGGCCATCTAGTCTACAAAAAGTGGGTATAATTATGTTATCCAAAGGTCTATGCTTGGAAAAAACCTGGCCTTCGTGGCTTTGCCTCGTTTCTTGTTGTCTAGTAGCATAAGGTCGTAAGTGCTATATACTAGAGGTGCAACGATACGGTCAAACCCGTATTGCGACATATTGCGATACAACAAACCCATATTGCAATACGTATTGCGATATTATACCATGTATGAACAAATAATAATAAAAACAAATAGGAGATAAAGAACAGTCTTTATTGTTTATTATTGTCATTAGAACACATCAAAACACTGTGTGGGTCAGGACTTTGCCCAGAAACGGTTGACATTAATGATTATTTCTGGACGAGAGGAAATTAGGGAGAAGTGATCAAAATCATTTTCCCTGATTTTTTCTCTTACTTATAGTTATCGCGTAACTGTATACCGTATATACATGTAGCTAGCCATCATAAGTCTACCGGCCCCATAAGTCGAGGCACGAACATGAACCCAAAAAATCAGTCTTGAGCCAAGTCGCGGCCCATAAGTCGACTACTGAAAATTCGTCGGCTACTGGGTGCAGGCGAATTTAGGTCATGAATTGCCTGTATTGCTTGGCTAAGTTTTGTGCTTTCTGTAGTTTGTTTGAAGCAAATATGCTTCACATAAACGTAGAAAATATATCATTTATGCTTACTGTACTATATTTATCGACTGTCACCCCCAGTGAAATGTAAAGGTCGTGTTTGAAACATTTTAATACACACACGTTCAATCGATGTGTTGTAAAAATGGGCTGTTACGTGAATTGGACAAACTTTATAATAAACTAGTTAATCAGTTGCAATACTGTTGTTTTTTTATTGCAATAATACTTGTGTACAAGCATAAACATCATAACTGCTACAGAGACAAACTAATTGTATTTCTATCAAGTAAATAATGATAATAGCAACTGGTCACAAATATTAGGAGGTAAATGGAACAGCCGTTACCTGGCAATTTCACAGCTGATCGGGTTAATGACTGGATACAGTGGCTTGTTTGATTTCAAGTCTGAATTGACTGGTGATGTGTGCAGTGCTTTTCTCTCATTTTTTGGCTGTGACGGGAAAAATGGGGCTTATGGTATTTGCGACCAGTGTAGCTGCTGATCAAATTGCACATCCATTTAGCATGAGAACATTCTATTTTGCTTGTTAGGCCAGAATTTTTTATTTTCTTGGTTTACAAACCCGCCGACCCTATTTTTTGTCAAACGGAAATAAAAATAAAAGACCTACTGTCCACTTTTATTTTTTATTTTTCCGCCGACCCAAGATTTTCCCGATTTCCTAAAATAAAATTCTAGTCCATCGCTCATTTCGGCAAGCCAGTAAACCGTCCCACAGAGAATAATTAATTACTCGCGGTCGCACAATGAAAATTATCAATCTATTTATGTCATATTAAACAGGACGGACTTGATTTAACAAAATATATACAGTGCGACCCCGTTAGTACACGCTTCACTATAACACGATTTCGGTTAGTACACGGTTGTGCCTTGGCTCCCGAATTTTTTTCCTATTTGTATATCAAAATCGTGTTAAATTCGTTACACGACTATTGTCAGAAATCGTGTTAAATTTGCGATTCTTTCCCAAATTAGACCCAAAATGGACGATTTTTTTATCTCACCGATGTGAATGTGCAGCTGATCACGTTTGCACATTTCGTAAATTAATCCGAGCAAACTGGGAATAAGATCAGTAAGACCAGTAACAAAGCAGTGCTAATTGTTATGTGCTCGATTTCATTTTTCCGGCATGCGTTCGCGCTCACCATTGGTGGAATATTAATTAGGTGTAAAGGCTGACCAATCGGAGATCGCGTATCAGTCGCGCAGAATTAACTCGACCCAGATTAACTAAAGTGTTACAGCACTGCCCACGCCCCCGGCGCATGTACACAAATGTGTACCCGACAACTGGCCTTGTTTCGCTATGTCATAATTGAGCCAGTGCACGAGATAATCAACTTTATTATATAACTGAGATTTTCACCGAGAATGATTTGACTTTTTTCTGCAAATATATCGGAAAGTTGATAACATTTTCAGAGCAAATGCGTAATAATTACTAATTTAATATTCGTCAAAATTCGATATCGTTTACAGAAAATGTACACTATTACGATTCATCTTCGTCGAAAATCTCACGTGATAAGCCTGATTAGGCCAGAGTTTTTTTTTTATTTGTTTCTCGGATTTTGCCGACAACTATGTCCGTAGGAGGAGGGAAAAAAAATAAAAATAAAAATAAAAAATCCCCGCACCCCCACCCCAGCAGATTTAACCCTTCACGATTCTCTGAACTCCGGGGACAGACATTTTGACAGTTGGGCGTTAGCTGGTAAAACACAAGATGTCAAAGAGATAAATGCACCAGGGTCGTCTGGCTCCCAAGGTCAACAGGTAAAGATTTTCGTGTATTGTGGAATCATAAAAAAAATATATTTAGGTGGGGGTGGTGAGGGGTATTAATTATTTTTATTTTTTTGGCTGGGGGGGGGGGGTCACTATTCTATGATTACACCGGGACATACTCGAGAGCTTGATGTTGCGAGCAAAAGCTGGGACACTTTATAACAGACAATTTGACCAGCAGATGAAGAGAGCTATCTTCGCATGGACCTTGGTATAGAGAGGCAGCAAATACAGAGAAAAGAAAGAAAAGAAAAGCAGCCAAATTAAATGTGGGGGGGGGGGATTCACATTGACCACATTGACTGGTGCATAATAAAATTTATTTGTTTTCGTCGAGATCTGTCCAAATATAATAAATAATTTGTTGTTGTTGTTTTTATAATTTATTTTCTGCTAACCAGAGTCTTCGTACGATTTCTTCGCAAATATGGACGTGACCGACTTATTAACGTCGCCAACATAACGGGCGACGAATGTTGACAGTTTTTCGCCCGCCGACCCTCTTCCAAATTTGGAACTTCGTTGGCATTTGATCCCAAACCACACCGTCTTCTCGGAGCCGGACGGCTCGACGGGCGCATCCATTTTGATCTCAAACGGTCATTTGGACGCTTGTTTTCGTTTTGTTAAGATTAACAAAAAGAAAATAAGCGTCCAAACGACCGTGATCTAGATTCGGTGTCGGGTCGTTTCGTTCCAATTCCCATTCGCCCTGGGCCGTTTCGCGCCGGAAAAAAAAAAATGGATTTTTTTTAATTTTTATTTTTTTCGATTTTGGCTAAAATCGGGGCGGCGGGTCTGAGAAACGAATAATCAACAAACTCTGGCCTTACCTCATGAACTGGCGCAATATTATAACACGTCGGGCAAAACAACGTCTATACAGGTCTGTACTCAAACCCACAGGTGGAATAGTCGGACGTGTGACACAAAGAAAAGAAAATTACAAAAATATCCATTACCCCACCCACTTGATCTCGTTCTATTATTAACGTCATGTACAGTACGATACCAGGTGGGTGGGATAATTGGATTTTTTTAATAGGCATTTATTTTGGTGTCATAGGTCCCGAGTCTTCCACCTGTGTGCTCACCATATGAACACAGATTGCAACGCACGAGCTTGTCCGTGATGTTGCAGCTGATGGAACAGGATATCGGTCATTGGGTCATTGCGTCATCATTACTACACTTTTTTCTACACGCATTTACAATAATGGATTGCACGGACCTGCGTAGATCTACATTCTACATGAAATTGATGAATAAATGAAACATGACGTTAACAATTCTTGGATTCAATATATTTATTACATGCGAAGATAACAGTGAAAACTTATGGCATATTATAGGCATTGGCGACGTCGTTCATTCGCAGTCACAGTGTACATGTATTTTTTGTTGACATTATGATGCGTCTTGGGCGAGAACGGATATAGCACGGTTCGGATAAGCAACACGGAAGGTTGTATGTCGCCGGACTTCCGTGTACTAACGGGGGTCGCACTGTATCACCGACGGCAATCCCCGATTCGGTTACGGACGTGTGTTCAGGATACAGAATACCCGCGAATGCCCGCGAGCAGTAAATTCTAAAAGCCATTCGCCACACCAATATGTAACCTATATAAAATTAATTGAATTTATGTATTGTATCTGCTATATACAACTTATTCCGTAATGTTCCATTTGTAGCACCTTGGAAAGTGATGTCAAAAGTAAGTCTGAAGTGATTCTGGTGTGGCATGGACCTGGCACCAGGATATTCCAATTTAATTTCAGGGCTGAATATATAGTTTATGTAAATATTGAGCTCTGATTTTGGGAATTTCCCTCATTTTTTACAGGTTGAATACAGGATAATCCATCCTGTTGGCCCGGCCTTACATGACCCTGGCTGTTGATAGGCCGTTTAAACACCAATAGTCAATCAATCAATCTTAAATGTCTAGTATTAAAAGGTGAACATTGTCATCCAATAAGTGAAAAAAGTGGTCACAGTCAGACACCGACATATACCACTTGATCTACATCTGTCAGACCGTGACCACTTTTTTCACTTGGGTGACAATGTTCAAATTTTTTTAACATGTATGTCACCTTTTTGTGGGAAAAGGGAAAAGGTTACAGACACAATTTTCTAGTGTTTTTATGAAAAGTACATGCAAACAGTGCAGATCATGATGAGAAGGATCATTAAAATCCTGCTCATCTGGAGCTAGACTTTTTGTAAACATTGTTACAGAGGCCTGTTGTATTGAAAGGGTTAATTATTAGTATATGTGTACAATCATATCAATACTAGTTTATTTGCCTTGTGTTTATAGTAGGCATATTTTCTATCAGAATAATTGCTAAAAATGGTTAAGAAAGCATTTTTCGAAAATAAAAAATATAACGTAATTATCACTTTTATTTTTATTTTTTATTGTCGACTGGCCATTTTTGGTACTTTTATTTTTATTTGGCCCCCTCGACCCGAATTTTTTAAAAAAATTCTCGTAAACCAAGAAATTAAAAAATTCTGGCCTAAATATTATCATGCTGGGTGCTTCATTGATGGAATGGTGAGCTGTAAATATCCGAATTGTCGTGATCGATATGCCATATACTGGTCGAAAATGTACTACACATGGTAACATACATTTTGCCAGCCGACAGTCCATACCAGTCGGTATTAGCCTCTCCTGTAGGATATTGTCCACGGGGCGGGCGCACACATCAGTGAATGCCTTTACATAACACTGTATCTGTTTCCAGTCTCACGCAACGGGAGACAAAATTATGCAGGCACAATTAGTAACAGGTTTTTAGTCATTGATGCTTCTCGCAAATTTATTGTGTTAATCGAGCAGACCTTCATTTCGCGGATGTCGCGAAACCACTTGCAAAATTTCTGTGAAGGAAGTAATGATTGTTCATTCTGCCTGCAACTCATGGTATGATTTAACATAATTTATTTTAGAAACATAAAAGAAAAATACCGCCACTGCAGTACTCGCCAGTAGAACGTACCTATCTGGCAATAGAAATGGCACCAAGTCGTGATTTTCCCTGACCATTTTGTATCAGACTTTCGGTATATTATTTTTATACCCTAGCCATAAAATTACTCACTACTACATGTATTACTCATCTAATTGTGGCGTGTTTATTAAAAAATTATTTTAACACAAGATGGCGACCGAGAATATGGTGTAAATATCGCGATACGCTAAAACCGTACCGCGATACGTATCGTCAGGATGACATATCGCAATATACCGGTATACCGGTATATCGTTGCACCACTACTATATACCGACTATTATCATATACTAAAACAATTATTGACTAGTGAGCCATAGAATATAATCTGATATTCTATGGCTCACTAGTCAATAATTGTATAATATATGTTCGTGCCAGTGAAAATTGCTTTCTGGCCCAGGCTCGAGGTCAAGGCGGCGGGACAAGGCGAGACATTTGATTCCGCGGAATTCTTGTTTAGTTATCTCTCTTTGTTTTTTTGTGTATTGATTTCAAGGTCAAATTACATTGAATTAATTTTTTTCTTGAAGCTTTTTTCGTGTACAATATCTCTGCAACTGCTTCACCCATTACCTTGATACTTCACATGGGTATAATTATAGCCTGTTTGTGGGAGCTGAAATATATGGACTACCCGGAAATAATTTTTAACAAGCTAAATTTGGTACCGTTTGAAAGAGGAGTTTCTTGCCAATAACATATCCAAAATCCGCTAAAATCCGTTTTGGGGAAACTTTTTTATTCAAGATGGCGTCCAATATGGCCGCTCGAAACGTGACAGTTTTGACTGAACAATTGATCTCTCGTGGCCTAGTATCATCAGGCATATTATCTGAGACAATGTTTTAGTACAACAAAGACATTCGACATTTGTTTCTATTCCATAAATCCAAGATGGCCGCCAAATGTCAACATTTTGCTAAAACAATTCCATATCTTTGCTCTCCATTGATATATTTAACTGATTTAAAATGATACATTCAGGTGTTTAGATACACACAATCGTTTTGGTTTGTCTATGATGTAATTTGACATTTGCCTCATTTGTATAAAGCTAAGATGGCCGCCAAATGCCAAAATTTTGGTAACAATGTCCATATCTGTGCTCCCAATTGACATGTTTAACTGATTTAAAATGCAACAATTTTAATTTCGATATGTATTTGATGGAGCACGCGCCCCGTGCACACAGTTGTATCCGCCACTGCATGTTTCCTTTGACTTATTGTTGTGTAATGAAAAAATACACGGGCATAGCTACGCATCAGCTCACACTCTGCGTTGCACGTATACATGCGAACTTCCAGATTGGGATGATGATATGTTAACCAATTCAATAATACAGACACACACTTCCAATGTTTCAGTGTAGGACCAGATGATACGGCTCAGTATATTTTAGATTTGTGGAAAATACCCCATATTCTGGCGAATGGACTGGTCTACATTTGAGAATGGAAGGCAGCATGTCATATAGATAGGGGTGAATGGGTTAAAGCTCTACACTATACAACGCTAATATTTTAACGCACGTTGGATCATGCGATAAACAATATTGGTACTTTCAAATGGTAGCGTTAAATGGTATAACTCCAATCACAAATGTTGTCATGTCCTGACACGCAGAAGGCTTCTATTTGATTCCCTTCTTGCTCACTCGATTAAGATTTTTGTTCTAGTATTCTCTGAAATTGTCACCTGATTGTCCGCATTATGGCCGAAGTACCTGATGGAGACGCTTTTGGATGCAGTCATCTTCCGTGACTCAAACTTAGATGCAACTCCCGAGATAGCTAGTAATGCCAAGGAAACTGTTCTTGAAAGTTTACAAACTTTTCGGAGGAGATAACACCGGATGCTGCGTTGTCGAACATTCAGGTACCTGTAATCACTGAAAGCGCTGCGTCTGATACTGACGACTACAACGAACGTGATAAACTTGATCAATCGGAACTGAAGGCAATAACAGAGTTGTATGAGAAAGTGTTTGACGGATCTGTTCCAGTTGCATCTGTTTCAGATTCAGAAGAACTAATCAAATTGGAGCAACTCGTGTCCAATTATAGGACATTTCTTTCCGAAAGATCCAAAACAGCCAAATTGTGGCTACAGTATATGGAGTCCATACAAATTTTGAAAAACTTCATTAGAGCAGAGAGAACAGGATATGGGAATCTCCATCTGATAGTTGTCAGCAAAATGCTTAATCTGTTTGCTGCAACAGGCTATGTACACTATGCAAAAAGCTGTTGTTTGTCTCTGCAAATGATGATCGAGTTACCCCTGAACTACCCCTGGTTATACAACATTTTCATATAGCATGGTTTTCATACTATTCGGAGGAGCAGTAGGTTTTGGGCATGACTGTCGAGTGATTTAGTTATCTAACAAGTCTTGATGCGATCAATCAAAAGCCGTGGGGGACTCACAATAGGAAGGGGTCTAACTGAATGTGTACGTCAGCAATGGGTATATAGCATGCACAAGTGCGCAAACATACATGGTGCAATGACAGACCTAACGAACACGAAACATGAGAGTAGGGAACAACATGTGGATCTTGGCCTGTCCAGGAGCCGGCGTGATGAATCAGATGTATCCAGTATTCAAACATTGTGTTTGATGGACATGAAGTATTCGATCCAAGTGAACCACGGTTGCGTTCTTTATCCTCCGGATTGATAGCAGGATCCGACGACGACATTAATTGCGACGAGACAGAACTGGTTGGGTCGAGAATTCAAGAGAAGCTCAACAACATATGTGTTGCCGATGCATCCATCAAAATGAGTGAGCAGGTTCGAATGCTCAATCATTTGACGCCAGGTGTTAAGATTGGAAACCAACGAGTTGTTATTGACCCAACACATTTGATCTCGCGGTTGATAGCGATCGCACAACGAGAAGAAAACATTGAGAAGTATTTCTAATACGAGCTAAAGGTGATGCCAACATCTTTGTTCAAGGAGAATGCACTCCAGAAGCCAACAAAAGCACAACTCACGAATGCATTGACGAATAGTGTCGAGGTATTACAATCACCCAACAAAGCAACCATTGTCCTTGATGGGGACGCACTCCTTCATAGAATCAAATGGATGAAAAAGTCACATACAAAGAAATTGCTGACCAGTATGTCAGGTACGTGGACGCCAGGTACGGAAAATGTTCAATTGTATTTGACGGATATGGACAAGCGCCATCAATAAAAGTTCACGAGCACCAACGGTGGGTGGTTAGAACACAGCAAGCAGGTTCACAGCAAGCAGGAGGTGTTTCTCTCAAACGAGAAAAACAAACAGCAGTTCATACAATTACTCAGTAAAACACTGCGGGATGCTGGTCACGTTGTTCACAATAGCACCTTAGATGCAGACACAATGATAGTATCGGTTGCTTTGGAATTGGCATCTGACCGACAAGTTGTTGTTGCGGATGATACTGATGTTCTGATTTTGCTTGTTCATCACTGAAAAAACTCCCTATCGGATAGGTACATGTATTTCAAATCTGAGATGCGAAAGTCGCACACAAGCGGTGGAATGTGGAAAGTAGCGAAGATAGAGACACCATCACCAGAGACATTCTGTTTCTGCACGCATGGGGTGGGTGTGACACAACATCAGCAATATATGAACAGGGAAAGGCAAGCTTGCTGAAGAAAGTAGAATCATCTGTTGAATTGCAACGACTCTCGAATGAAATCAGTAGTCCGTGTGCTTCAAATAAACAGGTAGGAGAGCCTGGCTCAGAGCTCTTCGTGCTAATGTACTCAGGCAAGGGCGGATAATTACTCAGCCATATGAGGTACACGAAGTTGATAGCTTGGTTTATCATCCACAGAACGGCTATCGAACCCCAGAATATACCGCCTTACTGAGCTGGCAGCTTTTTTCACAGTCTCAGGGTTCACCTGCAGGTTGTTATCTGGGAAAATCTTGGAAACTCCGACCAAGATCCCACTCAATGGGGTTGGATGCTTGACGGGTCGAAACTAATACCATTAATACAGACATAGAACCTGCACCAGAAGATCTGCTGAAATTCATCCGATGTAATTGTAATATGTCATCGAGGAACCCGTGCCGAGGAAACCTGTGCTCATGTCGAAATAATGGGCTCAAATGCGTTACTGCCTGTGGTGATTGTCGATGGGAGGACTGCAATAATATTGAGGAAACCATGCTCGATGATGATGTTGATTAAGGAGTGAATTTATCGCCACAGCCGTCTGAGCATCAGCAAATAATGTAGTGAGAATTTCCCGAATTTGGCATGATCAGTCGACTAAATACCCTGGACGTGCAACCATGCATGTATCATTGTTTGGAGACAAATTCATCAAACTTGTAGCCGCTACAGTGAATTACTTCAGCAGTGGCCAGAAATAGTGTGAACATTTACGCAATTCAATGTTCGTTTCGTTCTATAGAATAGAAATGTGCATAATTCCAAAAGATTCCGCAAGTTAGCGGATTTCGTCGTTCCCGGCGGCCATTTCAAGAGTAATTATAATGCTAGTTACAACCTCTGTACTCCAAAACTATGTTGTTTTATAGATTAATTATCAGGGCGGCCATCTTGGAATTATGCAAATGGCAAATTTCCAATTACAGAAAGGATTCTTTGATTCAAAGCACCTGAATATACCATTTTAAATCAGTTAAATATATCAACGTAGAAAAAAATTGCATTTTTAACAAAATTTCGATATTTGGCGGCCATCTTTGAGTAATGCAAATGAGCTAATTGTCGAATTAAATAGTATACTAATTGAAACGATTATGTGATTCCAAACACCTGAATATATCATTTTAAATAAGATAAATATATCACCAGAGAGTAAAGATATGGATTGTTTAACAAAAATGCTGACATTTGGCGGCCATCTTGAATTTATGCTAACGAGACAACTGTAAGATGTCTTCGTTGTAGTCTAAAGATGTCTCATATTATATACATGATGATCCTAGGCCGCGAAAGGTGTTTTAAATTGTAGTTTTATGGCAACTCAATTGTTCAGTCAAAATTGGCAAGTTTTGAGCGGCCATATTGGACGCCATCTTGAATAAAAAAGTTTCCCCAAAACGGATTTTAGCGGATTTTGGATATGTTATTGGCAAGAAACTCCTCTTTCCAACGGTACCAAATTTAGCTTGTTAAAAATTATTTCCGGGTCCAACCATTCAACAGCCAGACTATTATGTTATCCAAGTGTCTATGCTTGGAAAAAACCTGGCCTTCGTGGCTTTGCCTCGTTTCTTGTTATCCCTTCGTGTAGCAAAAATGGGATATAGGGATGCAAAATATGGTTGTGTTATATATCAAATCAAATTTATTATGGAGACATTTTTTGTCGAAATCGGATGATTACATCATCCAAAATGGCCGCCAAAAGGTCATCCTGTTATATTTGAAACGCCTTCTTCTCGTAAACGACTTGGCCGATGCTGGTCAAACTTCACAGTTGTGCGCTGCTGAAGCCTTTTCATATTTCATATGGAGGTCATCACATAATCCAAGATGGCCACCATGGAAAAGTAGTTAAAATTATTAAAACATATTCTCACGAACTGCCAGACCGATTTTGACGAAACTTGGCAGTAATGATCGATAGTGAATGTTCTTTCAGATTTGTTACAATGATGACCCTGGGATGAAAAATGGGAGAGGCACAAGTAGGGGTAAATTTTCATTTCATATGGTCCTTTTATATATCAAATAGAAGGCAATCACCCTGGAGCTTTTTTATCGAAATCGGATGATTATATCATCCAAGATGGCTGCCGAAAGTTGTCCTTTTATCATATATTTCTAATGTCTTCTCGAGAACCGCTTGGCCGATGGTGGTCAAACTTCACAGTTATGGTTCGTGGGTGAAGCCTTTTCTTCATATTTGTTACAATGGAGGTCATTGCATAATACAAGATGGCCGCCATAGAAAATTAGGTCAAATTCTTAAAAAATCTTCTCACGAACCACCAGACTGATTTTGCCGAAACTTGGCAGGAATGATTGATAGTTAACACTCTTTCAGATTCAGATTTGTTAACATGATGACGCCGAGATAAAAAATGTGGGGGTGGGGGGGCGGTCATGTTACATGTTACATATCAAATAGAAGGTATCGATGAGTCGCTCACTCTATAGCATTTTTTGTCGGATGATTACGTCATCCAATATGGCCGCTGAAAGGTCATACTTTTATTATAGGTTTCAAACGTCTTCTTCGTGTGACCTGCTTGGCCGATACTGGTCGAACTTCACAGTTATGGTCCGTAGGTCAAGTGAGCGATACAGGCCCATTTGGGACTCTTGTTCCATACTTCTATAATGTATTTACCATATGAGCGATTGGCTTCAAACTTTATGTGCATGTTTCTCCTCATTCATATTTTCATTCCCCGCCCAACACGTATGCTCCCCCATGCCCAAGATCAAGGTCAAATAACTTCACATTCACGAAGATGTTTGCGCATTTCTCCATTCTTCTATAACTTTCTTAGTGTATTGGCGATTGGCTTGAAACTCATGTGCATGTTTATCATCATTCATATTTTCATTCACCCCATGCATGCTCCCCCATGCCCAAGGGCAAGGTCAAGTAACTGGACATTCAGTAGATATGTGCACCATGTGCATTTCTCCATTCTCCTATAACTTCTTTACCATATCAATATGCATGCTTATGATCCAGCCACGACAGCTATGGGATACATGCTGTTACAGTTAGCTGCGTTCTTGTATTTTAAAGATATATTTCTGTTATTTACATCAAATTCAGCACTATAATATACACATTCGCATAAATTGTCTTGCAAATTAATGTACAGTGAAATGTCTCTAAACCGGACACCCTGGGAGGTCCCTAGAGTGTCCGGATTAGAGATGTTTCACTGTAAATCAGGCATTTGACCATTCTGAGCCATAAAATCAAAGTGTTTTATTGGTGTCCGGTTTAGAGAGGTTCCACTGTAAATGTTCCGTCATGTGCCAGCCGGGTAGTTACAACACAGTGTCTGGCTATGAACCTTGTACACCTTTCAGCCATGTGCCGGCCGGGTAGTTACAATGCAGTGGCTGGGTATGAACCATGTATACCTTTCAGCCATGTGCCGGCCGGGTAGTTACAACGCAGCGACTGGCTATGAACCATGTACACCTTTCAGCCATGTGCCGGCCGGGTAGTTACAACGCAGTGGCTGGCTATGAACCATGTACTCTTTTCAGCCATGTTCCGGCCGGGTAGTTACAACGCAGTGGCTGGCTATGAACCATGTACTCCTTTCAGCCATGTGCCGGCCGGGTAGTTACAACGCAATGGCTGGCTATGCACCATGTACACCTTTCAGCTATGTGCCGGCCGGGTAGTTACAACGCAGTGACTGGCTATGAACCATGTACATCTTTCAGCCATGTGCCGGCCGGGTATGTACAATGCAGCGACTGGCTATGAACCATGTACATCTTTCAGCCATGTGCCGGCCGGGTAGTTACAACACATCGACTGGCTATGAACCATGTACATCTTTCAGCCATGTGCCAGCTGGGTAGTTACAACACATTGACTGGCTATGCACCATGTACATCTTTCAGCCATGTGCCGGCCGGGTAGTTACAACACAGCGACTGGCTATGAACCATGTACATCTTTCAGCCATGTGCCCGCCGGGTAGTTACAACGCAGCGACTGGCTATGAACCATGTACATCTTTCAGCCATGTGCCCGCCGGGTAGTTACAACACAGCGACTGGCTATGAACCATGTACATCTTTCAGCCATGTGCCGCCGGATAGTTACAACGCAGTGACTGGCTATGAACCATGTACACCTTTCAGCCATTTGCCAGCTGGGTAGTTACAACACAGTGACTGGCTATGAACCATGTACACCTTTCAGCCATGTGCCAGCTGGGTAGTTACAACACATCGACTGGCTATGCACCATGTACACCTTTCAGCCATGTGCCCGCCAGGTAGTTACAACGCAGCGACTGGCTATGAACCATGTACATCTTTCAGCCATGTGCCGGCCGGGTAGTTACAACGCAGTGACTGGCTATGAACCATGAACATCTTTCAGCCATGTGCCCGCCGGGTAGTTACAACGCAGCGACTGGCTATGAACCATGTACATCTTTCAGCCATGTGCCCGCCGGATAGTTACAACGCAGTGACTGGCTATGAACCATGTACACCTTTCAGCCATGTGCCGGCCAGGTAGTTACAACACAGTGGCTGGCTATGAACCATGTACACCTTTCAGCCATGTGCCGTCCTGGTAGTTACAACACAGTGGCTGGCTATGAACCTTGTACACCTTTCAGCCATGTGCCGGCTTGGTAGTTACAACACAGTGTCAGGCTATGAACCATGTACACCTTTCAGCCATGTGCCGGCTTGGTAGTTACAACACAGTGGCAGGCTATGAACCATGTACACCTTTCAGCCATGTGCCCGCCAGGTAGTTACAATTCTGTGACTGGCTATGAACCATGTACACCTTTCAGCCATTTGCCAGCTGGGTAGTTACAACAGAATGACTGGCTATGAACCATGTACATCTTTCAGCCATGTGCCCGTCGGGTAGTTGCGACAGAGTGACTGGCTATGAACCATGTACATCTTTCAGCCATGTGCCCGCCGGGTAGTTACAATGCAACGACTGGCTATGAACCATGTTCTCCGTGCCCCCTACATTTCTACCAGGATGGGAACAATGCGCTAACCTGCATCGAATGTAGCGGCACTACTGTAACCACGGTGATTGGATCGTTGTCCAGTACCAACTGTGTGAACACAGGTACTGTTGTTTTCACTGGTGCTGTACTCCGCACCAGCATAATATGTTTCACGTCAAAAAATTACCAGTTTCCTAACCAGATGCCACTCAGCTCTACGTAGAGCTATCGCTGTCATATTCCGATGTGAAACATTTGACGTTGGTGCGGAGTGCGGCACCAGTGGTTTTTCTTGGCCACCTACTGCAGCAACGTTAACCCTTACAGTGCTGAATTAAATTTGGTCATATCTGCTATTTTTATATATTTTTTATTTTTCTGAGCAAACACATTTTGAGAGCACCTAGAATCATCTTCAATGGCATTGATTCTAAATAAAGTGCTATTGATTTATGCTTTTATTGAGAAAGAAGACGAAATATAAGATAACAGCAGATG
>CM055265.1:23532857-23553062 GCA_029237695.1 Conchocele bisecta | reverse complement strand
GTATCGTTATATCACTTCAGAACAATGCCAATGGATCGGAGTGCATGTTTGGGATATCTTTCTTTTTTTTCCTTATTTAACAAAACTTACATACGTATACATTATATGCAGTCTTGTCACATTCCCATTTACTGATGTTTTACTCAAGGAGAAGAATTCACATAAGCTCTGTGAGCTTGTTTTCTAATCCTTATTCACCGTTACTTTATATATATTTTGATGCATACATGTATACCATTTGAAATAAATGTTGTTTAAACTAACTACCCCTTCATCCCTAAACATCTAGCATTGACATTCTATACTACCCCTTCATCCCTAAACATCTAGCATTGACATTCTATACTACCCCTTCATCCCGAAACATCTAGCATTGATCATTCTATACTACCCCTTCATCCCTAAACATCTAGCACTGATCATTCTATACTACCCCTTCATCCCTAAACATCTAGCATTGATCATTCTATACTACCCCTTCATCCCTAAACATCTAGCATTGATCATTCTATACTACCCCTCCCTAAACATCTAGCATTGACATTCTATACTACCCCTTCATCCCTAAACATCTAGCATTGACATTCTATACTACCCCTTCATCCTAAATATCTAGCATTGATCATTATATACTACCCCTTCATCCCTAAACATCTAGCATTGACATTCTATACTACCCCTTCATCCCTAAATATCTAGCATTGATCATTATATACTACCCCTTCATCCCTAAACATCTAGCATTGACATTCTATACCCATTTCTGGACAATTCCATTAATCATATAAGGGATACTTTTGTAATATCTGAAAATACTGACAAACACTGCAGATCAGGTGAGACAGCTTGTTATGATCTGGTTCTACAGTGTTTGAAAATGTTCGCTTTATGGTCTGTATGGTTGAAATGGTTAACTCTTGGAAGGCAGGAAACAAAAAGTGTCATCTGCTGTTATCTTATATTTCGTCTTCTTTCTCAATAAAAGCATAAATCAACAGCACTTTAGAATCAATGCCATTGAAGATGATTCTAGGTGCTCTCAAAATGTGTTTGCTCAGAAAAATAAAAAATATAAAATATAAAGCAGATATGACCAAATTTAATTCAGCAGTGTAAGGGTTAACGTTGCTGCAGTAGGTGGCCAAGAAAAACCACTGGTGCCGCACTCCACACCAACGTCAAATGTTTCACATCGGAATATGACAGCGATAGCTCTACGTAGAGCTGAGTGGCAACTGGTTAGGAAACTAGTAATTTTTTGACGTGAAACATATTATGCTGGTGCGGAGTACAGCACCAGTGAAAACAACAGTACCTGTGTTCACACAGTTGGTACTGGACAACGATCCAATCACCGTGGTTACAGTAGTGCCGCTACATTCGATGCAGGTTAGCGCATTGTTCCCATCCTGGTAGAAATGTAGGGGGCACGGAGAACATGGTTCATAGCCAGTCGTTGCATTGTAACTACCCGGCGGGCACATGGCTGAAAGATGTACATGGTTCATAGCCAGTCACTGTCGCAACTACCCGACGGGCACATGGCTGAAATATGTACATGGTTCATAGCCAGTCATTCTGTTGTAACTACCCAGCTGGCAAATGGCTGAAAGGTGTACATGGTTCATAGCCAGTCACAGAATTGTAACTACCTGGCGGGCACATGGCTGAAAGGTGTACATGGTTCATAGCCTGCCACTGTGTTGTAACTACCAAGCCGGCACATGGCTGAAAGGTGTACATGGTTCATAGCCAGCCACTGTGTTGTAACTACTAGGCCGGCACATGGCTGAAAGGTGTACATGGTTCATAGCCAGCCACTGTGTTGTAACTACCCGGCCGGCACATGGCTGAAAGGTGTACATGGTTCATAGCCAGTCACTGCGTTGTAAGTACCCGGCGGGCACATGGCTGAAAGATGTACATGGTTCATAGTTCATAGCCAGCCACTGCGTTGTAACTACCCGGCGGGCACATGGCTGAAAGATGTACATGGTTCATAGCCAGTCACTGTGTTGTAACTACCCAGCTGGCAAATGGCTGAAAGGTGTACATGGTTCATAGTCAGTCACTGCGTTGTAACTATCCGGCGGGCACATGGCTGAAAGATGTACATGGTTCATAGCCAGTCGCTGCGTTGTAACTACCCGGCGGGCACATGGCTGAAAGATGTACAGTCAGAATTCGTTACAACGGCATAGTTCGTCAGAGATGAATCTGCCGTTATAACGAATATGCCGTTATAACGAATATGCCGGTATAAAGAATCGGCGATTTTCTCCTCGCTATCAGACTGTCGTGATAATTCCGGTAATTGGAACATGTCGGTAATTGGTAATCACGCATTGTATCGACGCTATTTGTTGTCATTTTACATTAGCATTATCGGCGAGATATATACTTATTTGTCACCACATTGATAAAGCAGTGCATATATACAAATTTATATCAAGGAAACAAGCAAAATTCAAAGCTAATCCGGTATTTGACAAAGTCTAGGTTGCAGGCGAACCTGTTGTTAATTGTAGAGTGCGTGGTGAATACCGGATTATCTGTGAAATTGTTTCTTTATTGTTAGCAATTCGCAAACATGTGCATTTATAAAAGAAACACATATTTTAAAATAAACAGTTTGTTTTAATTTACATGCTAAAATTTATAAAATTGCAAAGCAAAAACATGTAGAGTGGTTTCCCTTTAAATATTTACATGACGATTCGTCCCTATCTGAACTCGCCCCAGAGGCAATGCTACACGATAATTATTTAAATTGTTCACGATTATGATATTTTTTTATTTACAATCTATCGGTCCTTGCTGGATTTAATCACTTGTAAATTTAGTTGCTAACTGTTCAGTTCTTAATTGATGTTTGCAAAATAGTACATCACAGCAGGTGACAAGGTACCGACACGTTAATTGCCGCGATTTATGACAGCAGGTCGAGGTTAATCAGCTGTGAAATTCTTTAGATATGGTCAGTGACTGATTCCCGAATATCGGTTTCCGGCACGTAATGCCGGATAACAGAGCTGGTACCAGCGACGCCGAGTACCAGCGATGCCGGCGCCGTTATCATGGTTATGACGCACATTATATGATCAGTGACTGGTTCCCGAATATCGGTTTCCGTAATGCCGGATAACAGAGCTGGGTCACAGCGCTGGTACCAGCGACGTCCGGGTACCGGCTCCGTTATAACGCACATTAAATAAGACTTAAACTGTGTATTCGTTTGCGGGAATTCCCTGCCGGTGCCGGAAGCCGAATTTGCCGGTATATCGAGCAGATTAAAGAGCATGCCGATTGGTTTGGCGGCTTATTGTGCCGGTAGGCGAATATGCCGCTATAACGTGTGCCGCTGTAACGAATTCTGACTGTACATGGTTCATAGCCAGTCGCTGCGTTGTAACTACCCGGCGGGCACATGGCTGAAAGATGTACATGGTTCATAGCCAGTCGATGTGTTGTAACTACCCAGCGGGCACATGGCTGAAAGGTGTACATGGTAGCCAGTCGATGTGTTGTACTACCCAGCGACTGCTGAAAGGTTACTGGTTTATAGCCAGGCACTGTGTTGTAACTACCCAGCTGGCACATGGCTGAAAGGTGTACATGGTTCATAGCCAGCCACTGTGTTGTACTACCCAGCTGGCACATGGCTGAAAGATGTACATGGTTCATAGCCAGATCCTCGTGCGTGTAAGTACTACGTCCCGGCCGGCACATGGCTGAAAGGTGTACATGGTGCATAGCCAGCCACTGCATTGTACATACCCGGCCGGCACATGGCTGAAAGATGTACATGGTTCATAGCCAGTCACTGTGTTGTAACTACCCGGCCGGCACATGGCTGAAAGGTGTACATGGTGCATAGCCAGCCATTGCTTTGTAACTACCCAGCCGGCACATGGCTGAAAGGAGTACATGGTTCATAGCCAGCCACTGCGTTGTAACTACCCGGCCGGCACATGGCTGAAAAGAGTACATGGTTCATAGCCAGCCACTGCGTTGTAACTACCCGGCCGGCACATGGCTGAAAGGTGTACATGGTTCATAGCCAGTCGCTGCGTTGTAACTACCCGGCCGGCACATGGCTGAATGGTATACATGGTTCATACCCAGCCACTGCATTGTAACTACCCGGCCGGCACATGGCTGAAAGGTGTACAAGGTTCATAGCCAGACACTGTGTTGTAACTACCCGGCTGGCACATGACGGAACATTTACAGTGGAACCTCTCTAAACCGGACACCAATAAAACACTGATTTTATGGCTCAGAATGGTCAAATGCCTGATTTACAGTGAAACATCTCTAATCCGGACACTCTAGGGACCTCCCAGGGTGTCCGGTTTAGAGACATTTCACTGTACATTAATTTGCAAGACAATTTATGCGAATGTGTATATTATAGTGCTGAATTTGATGTAAATAACAGAAATATATCTTTAAAATACAAGAACGCAGCTAACAGCATGTATCCCATAGCTGTCGTGGCTGGATCATAAGCATGCATATAGATATGGTAAAGAAGTTATAGGAGAATGGAGAAATGCACATGGTGCACATATCTACTGAATGTCCAGTTACTTGACCTTGCCCTTGGGCATGGGGGAGCATGCATGGGGTGAATGAAAATATGAATGATGAGAAACATGCACATGAAGTTTCAAGCCAATCGCCAATACACTAAGAAAGTTATAGAAGAATGGAGAAATGCGCAAACATCTTCGTGAATGTGAAGTTATTTGACCTTGATCTTGGGCATGGAGGAGCATACGTGTTGGGCGGGGAATGAAAATATGAATGAGGAGAAACATGCACATAAAGTTTGAAGCCAATGGCTCATATGGTAAATAAATTATAGAAGTATGGAACAAGAGTCCCAAATGGGCCTGTATCGCTCACTTGACCTACGGACCATAACTGTGAAGTTCGACCAGTATCGGCCAAGCAGGTCACACGAAGAAGACGTTTGAAACCTATAATAAAAGTATGACCTTTCAGCGGCCATATTGGATGACGTAATCATCCGACAAAAAATGCTACAGAGTGAGCGACTCATCGATATCTTCTATTTGATATGTAACATGTAACATGACCGCACCCCCACATTTTTTATTTTTTTATCTCGGCGTCATCATGTTAACAAATCTGAAAGAGTGTTAACTATCAATCATTCCTGCCAAGTTTCGGCAAAATCAGTCTGGCGGTTCGTGAGAAGATTTTTTAAGAATTTGACCTAATTTTCTATGGCGGCCATCTTGGATTATGCAATGACCTCCATTGTAACAAATATGAAGAAAAGGCTTCACCCACGAACCATAACTGTGAAGTTTGACCACCATCGGCCAAGCGGTTCTCGAGAAGACATTAGAAATATATGATAAAAGGACAACTTTCGGCAGCCATCTTGGATGATATAATCATCCGATTTCGATAAAAAAGCTCCAGGGTGATTGCCTTCTATTTGATATATAAAAGGACCATATTTGGTCAATTTGAAAATTTACCCCTACATCTGCCTCTCCCATTTTTCATCCCAGGGTCATCATTGTAACAAATCTGAAAGAACATTCACTATCGATCATTCCTGCCAAGTTTCGTCGAAATCGGTCTGGCAGTTCGTGAGAATATGTTTTAATAATTTTAACTACTTTTCCATGGTGGCCATCTTGGATTATGTGATGACCTCCATATGAAATATGAAAAGGCTTCAGCAGCGCACAACTGTGAAGTTTGACCAGCATCGGCCAAGTCGTTCACGCGAAGAAGGCGTTTCAAATATAACAGGATGACCTTTTGGCGGCCATTTTGGATGATGCAATCATCCGATTTCGACAAAAATGTCTCCATAATAAATTTGATTTGATATATAACATGACCATATTTGGACAGACGACTTTTGCATCCCTATATCCCATTTTTGCTACATGAAGGGATAATAAGAAACGAGGCAAAGCCACGAAGGCCAGGTTTTTTCCAAGCATAGACACTTGGATAACATAATTATACCCACTTTTTGAGATATAGTACACGAAAAAAACTTCAAGAAAAAAATTCATTCAATGTAATTTGACCTTGAAATCAATACACAAAAAAACAAAGAGAGATAACTAAACAAGAATTCCGCGGAATCAAATGTCTCGCCTTGTCCCGCCGCCTTGACCTCGAGCCTGGGCCAGAAAGCAATTTTCACTGGCCCGAACATATTATACAATTATTGACTAGTGAGCCATAGAATATCAGATTATATTCTATGGCTCACTAGTCAATAATTATTTTAGTATATGATAATAGTCGGTATATAGCACTTACGACCTTATGCTACTAGACAACAAGAAACGAGGCAAAGCCACGAAGGCCAGGTTTTTTCCAAGCATAGACACTTGGATAACATAATTATACCCACTTTTTGTAGACTAGATGGCCGTGGCCTGCATGTCGCGCCTTGGGGCGAGGCATGGACACTAAAAAAATAGATATAGTAGATGGAAAAACTTTAACCAAACAACTTTAACCGGACACACAGACGTACGGACGGACGGACGTAAGCCAAAATGCCGACGATATCACGCTTTCCGCAAGCGGGCGGGACAATGATGATAAACACCCACGTGAAGTATCAAGGTAATGGGTGAAGCAGTTGCAGAGATATAGTACACGAAAAAACTTTAACAAAAAAATTCAAAGTAATTTGACCTTGACATTGGGCACAGGGGCCGCACGGTTGGGAGGTAGAATGAGGGGGGTAGAATGAAAATATGGATGATGATAAACACCCATGTGAAGTTTCAAGGTAATGGGCGAAGTAATTGCAGAGATATAGTATAACGAAAAACTTTTAACCAAAAAACTTTAACCAGACGTACGTTAAAAAGTTAACGTTGAAAATGGCTAAGTCAATTACGTAGAAATAATAGGTGAAGGTAAAAAAAATGGTCACATGTTGGATAGTTGTATGTGGTAGGCACCCCTTGGTTATGAAGCTGTGAAAGTTTGGTGGTCCTAGGTGGTACAGTACCAAAGAAATGGACTTAAACATGAAAACTTAACATTGTAAACGCGAAAACTTCTTAACATTGAAAATGGCTAAGTCGACTGCGCGGAAAAAATAGGTCAAGTTCAAAAAAAGGTAACATGTTGGATAGTGATATGTGGTGGGCACCCCTTGATTATGAAGCTGTGAAAGTTTGGTGGTCCTAGGTGGTACAGTAACAAAGAAATGGACTCAAACACGAAAACTTAACATTGATTGTGGACGCCGCCCGCCGCCCGGCTTTCGCCAATCCACTAGCCTGGATTATTTTTCAAAAAACCTGGCTAAAAATGAACTGTTAGTGTGGCAGTAAAACATGTAGATTATCATCATCATTGGTGACACCAAGTCTGTGGGGGAGGTGGCTCAAATAATTATCACAAAATAATGGAGGATAACAATGTGAACGCATGTGTTAAATATCGTAACATTCCATTGAAGAAAACAGAAACAAGAAACGGGCATCGTTAAACGAAGCTAATCCCCTCGCTGGCAGCCTTAATAAAAAAAGTACTCCGTGACCTTGATCTTGGGCGGTCAGACGTGGGTCGTATGCACAACAAAGCAGCATCCCTAGACACACATTGTGGCCAAATATTATCAAAATCGTTGAAGTGGTTCATGAGTTATTGAAACATGAAAGGTGTTACTAACGTACATATGTACGCACGTACATACATGGACTAACGCTATATCCCCTCTTGCCTATCGGCGAGGGGATAATCATAGGAAAGTTACCTGAATGTTAAGTGGTGTGCATACACTAAGCCTGTGACCGTGACCTTGGGCTTAATAGAGGCAGAAGGCCACAGCATAATAGAGAACCATCAGAGGAATGCATGTGTGAAATACCAAAACTTTCCCTAACAGGAAGCAGAAATTTACCCATCTTAATTTTAAGTGTGTGACCTTGACCTTGAAATTAGCAGTGTATGGATGATGGTTGATTTGTCACAGCACGATAGAGGACCATGAGAGGAATGCATATGTGAAATACCAAAACATTCCATGAAATGAAACACAAGATATAAGAATTTTTTTTCAAAGTTAAGTTTTGTCTATGACCTTGACCTTGCAACTAGAGAAAGTGAGCAGGGGCTCACTTATACCCCCGGCCGCTGCCTGGACCGACAAATAAAAACTTTAACGCAAATATTTAAAAAACTTTAACACAAATTTCTAAGTAATTTGACCTTGACCTTGGACATGAAGGCCACGTGAGTGTGGTATGGAATGAAAGTATGGATGATGATAAGGGAGTACCGGTATATGAAGTTTGAGGTCAGTCTGACTTACCATTACAGAGATAATGGGTACCCAAAATCTTTATCGTGGACAGACGGATGGACAAACTGATGGAAGGACGGACGGAATTACGAAAACAATATACCCCTCGACATACTCGTATGTCGGGGTATAAATAGTGGGGGCTGGCGGGTCATGGATTTGTCACAGCATCAGATAGGACCATCAGGAGGCCGTTTTACTAAACTTCGTACAACTAAAATGTTTGTAAGTGCAAACTTAGGATCCTCCGGAACTTTTAATTGATGGATTTACATTTATTGAGCATAGGCTATAAATGTAAATCCAATAATTGTTTACAAAAAAACATTGCTAATGCGAAATTTACAGACTCATAATTTTGCACTTACAAATATTTTAGTCGTACGAAGTTTAGTGAAACGTGCCCCAGATGTATGCATGTGTGAAATACCAAGGACCAGAAATTATAAGAAATATTCCTCAATATTAACCCTCACTACGCTGGAGACGGAAAATGTTGTCTGCTGTTTTTCATTTTTGCCTTAATTCTTAACAAACAAAAAAAACAGTTTTTGACAGCACATGTCTCCAGTGATTCTCATGCACTGTCAAAACAGGTTTGTGTCGAGAAATATTGAAAATAAAACATTTCCGGCAGACGACAAAATTTATTCAGCGTAGTAAGGGTTAAGTTTTAAGTCCGATACCTTGACCTTGGGATTACTTGGGGTTGGATGGCCATGATTGTCACAGCATGGTAAGAGGACGATCAGATAATGCATGGTGAAATATCAATAAGTTCTATAAAAATAAATAGAAGTTATAAGAAATTTACCCCAATATTAAGTTCTGTCAATGCGTGACCGTGACCATGACCTTGGGATTACTGAGGGTCAGAGGACCACAATGATAGAAGACCACAATGAGTGAACTATCAATAAATATCAGGAAACAGATGCTATAACGATAAGAACTATACCCCAACTTTAACTTAAGTTTGTGGACGCTGACGACAACAAATGACGGAGGTATGCCATTAGCTCTCCCTGTTCTTTTGTACGGGCGAGCTAAAAATCCATCAAAATGCTACAAAGATTCTAAAGACCATCTACTTAACAAGAGTTGTCAGAGGACAACGAAGCGCGCCCGGTGGCAGCAAAGGAACCGAGGGCACATTTGAACGTGGATTTGCCACAGCGCAGTAGAGGACCCTTTAAGCAATGCGTGTGTGAAATATGAAGCAAATCCAAGCAAGGAAACAGAAAATATAGGCCATTATTTACCCGAGCGACTGAATGTTAAGGTTTCGAGATGCACAAAGTATGTGACCTTGACCCTGGGCTTAGAAGGGGCGGCATGGACATGGATTTGCCACAGCGCAGTAGAGGACCCGTGGAGCAATGCGTGTGTGATGATGAAAGCCAAATCCAAGCAAGGAAACATAAAATATAGGCCATTATTTACCCGAGCGACTGAGTGTTAAGGTTTCGAGATGCACAAAGTATATGACCTTGACCCTGGGCTTAGAAGGGGCGGCATGGACGTTAATTTGCCACAGCGCAGTAGAGGACCCGTGGAGAAATGCGTGTGTGAAATATGAAGCAAATCCAAGCAAGGAAACAGAAAATATAGGTAGGCCATTATAATTTTTGAAGACAGACGTCCGTCCGGACGGACGGACGGACGGAAGGACAGACGGACGGACGCCTACGACGCCGAGGGTATGCCATAAGCACGGCTTCCTTCGGAAGGCGCGCTAAAAATGATGTCATATATTAATTTGTTACTTAGTTACGAACCCACGTGATCCCAAACCCTGTTTAAAACTTTCGTGCATTGTCCTGTGGGAGAAATGTTTGACTTACCCCGACATTGCTGGCTGGACGTGGCCCCTTGATGACCCACGGTGCTGGTGGGTGATACACAGGCCTCGCTGTTGGTCGCATTCACCCAGTAACTGTCCACAGGCACCACTGTACATGGTGGCAGCCCAGAGTCCGACACAAATCCTGGTGGGCATGCATCTGTAACACACATAGCATGCTTACTGTTGTTATTCTAATGACCTCGCGGCTGTTCACCATTTCACCCCTGAGTACAGTGAAACCTCTCTAAAGCGGACAACAATAAACATATGTGATCCTAATTTTGATGGGTTTCTTGGTCATTTATCTCAGGTGATAATGCCTGTTCGTGACCGCATAGCACTCAACTATGGCTTGGAATAATCAAATGCCTGATTTACAGTGAAACCTCCCAAGGTGTCCGGTTTAGCGAGGTTTCACTGTAACTTGAATGTATTAATTTTCACATGTTAATTTTCCGACCAATCCAATCGTCATAATCATTTGCATTTTAGTCCATTTATGAAAAGTGGTTGTTTTTTTCTATAAAAATGAAAATTAGTGGTCACATGCCAGCTCATCCGGATCTACACTGTTTGCAAACACCACTATAAACGTCTGTAGTGTTGAAATGTATTAAAACTTAAGTTATGATATTGGTTTTGCATTATAATTGCACAAAACATCGAAATTTTGATGTTTGAAACTACGTTACCAAGTGAAAACATGGGAATCGTTATCACTTATCCAATCCGCTCGCTGGCAGACTTGATAATAAAATGAACACATGTCCTCATTGACCTTGACCTTGTGTTTTCAGACGCACTGTGTATGCGAAACAAAGCACCCTCACTTATTAAAATTGTTGAAATGGTTTATAAGTTATTAAGAAATGTAAACTTGTTACTAACACACATAAGTAGCAAACAATTACTTGTCGGCCTTTGTGGCCGTTTCTGTCGACCCTCATCTTTATATATACTACTTTGATCTAATGATAAGTACGAAGAATTTACACATTTACGTTTAACCCTTAGACCGCTACACACAACAATTGTCGTCTGCTGTTGCTTTTATATCTTGCCTTCTTTCTCAATAAAAACATGTTTTGGGAAATGATTTTGAAGTGCTGCATATTTTAAATTATTTCTAAAATGCTGTCAAGGCATGTTTTTGATGATAAAAATGGAAAAGAGAAAATAAACAGCAGAAGACGGCAGATCCTGTGTAAGGGTTAATATAGATCACAACCGAAATAAATCAAATAAGCCTGTGTTCTCTACCGGTTTGAACACATCTTGTGTGGGATTATCCATTACTCATATCAATGAAATTTGTTCGTTACACACAATCGCGGTAGTAGTATAGAGGGATTCAAAATGATACCACCTAACGAGGGTATCATTTCTCCACCCTATATACTACTCCACCACCCCCCGAAAAATCAAAAATTGGTTAACGAGGAAATTGTCTCCCACTAAAAATTGGACGTGAAAAAAAAAAAACATAATGTTTTTCAGACAGTAAATTTAAGTATAGAGGGATTCAAAATGATACCACCTAACGATGGTATCATTTATAACCCTCTATACTATTCCCACCACCCCCATCAAAAAAATCAGTTAACGAGGAAATTGTCCCACGAAATATTCAAAATTGGTGTCATAAATACATCATGTTTTTTTTCACGTCCAATTGACCAGATAAAACAATAGTCTTAAAAAGGATTTATTTTTGACACCAATTTATGAATTTATTCTAATAAGTTTCTGATTTAAATGTGCCCACGAGTGATAGTTTATATTCCAACACCCCATTTTTCTCCTCCAATATAGATAATTTATTTCGCAGATCAGCAATTAATTCTACCAGCTCTAGTCTACCACGTTCACCTGTAGCCACCTGACAGTGTAGTTGCTTATGTCTACAAAGAGTTTGGGCACTAATGAATTTACAAGGGCATCTGGGGCATTGAAATTGCGGGGGGACACAAGGAATTTTTCTCTACGTCTCGCTAGATGCCTTCGTAGATATTCTTTACGCGTAAACGTCTTACAACAAGTCTCACACTCCATTATATATGTATATGTTTATGTTTATATTCAATTAGAAGTGAAAAAACATAATGTTTTCAAGACCAATTGAACATATAAATTTTATAGGTTATACAAAAGTATATTACAGAAAATATGATAACGTCAGAAACTAGAGCAGAAATAGAAAGTTTGAGAAGAAAAGCCGAATCTCTAGGGATTACTTATAGTAAACGGTTGAGAGTTAGGGGTGACAAAGTTGATAAATGCCACAAAGAATGAGGCGTTTACAGAAAATATGATAACGTCAGAAACTAGCAGAAATAGAGAAGAAAAGCCGAATCTCTAGATTACTTATAGTAAACGTTGAGAGTTAGGGGTTGACAAAGTTGATAAATGCCACAAAGAATGAGGCGTTACAGAAAATATGATAACGTCAGAAACTAGAGCAGAAATAGAAAGTTTGAGAAGAAAAGCCGAATCTCTAGGGATTACTTATAGTAAACGGTTGAGAGTTAGGGGTTGACAAAGTTGATAAATGCCACAAAGAATGAGCGTTTACAGAAAATATGATAACGTCAGAAACTAGAGCAGAAATAGAAAGTTTGAGAAGAAAAGCCGAATCTCTAGGGATTACTTATAGTAAACGGTTGAGAGTTAGGGGGTTGACAAAGTTGATAAATGCCACAAAGAATGAGGCGTTTACAGAAAATATGATAACGTCAGAAACAGAGCAGAAATAGAAAGTTTGAGAAGAGAAGCCGAATCTCTAGGGATTACTTATAGTACACGGTTGAGAGTTAGGGGGTTGACAAAGCTGATAAATGCCACAAAGAATGAGGCGTTTATGAAGCGGTTTACCCGCGCCTATAAAAGAGGGGCATTTAATGACATATCCAAAGCGGAGGAAGTTGGTAACAGAAATCAAAAAGAAAGTATTGCGGGGTTAAGGGCTAGTGTAATCAAACCTTCAAGCACAAATAATTTGTCCCAAATTAGACGCCAAAATAATAATAAGAAAAAATCTATCGTTAGCGCGATAGTGGAAAAAGGTGAAGAAATATGGGGCTCACGATGAACATTGGAAAAGGTAGAAAATGGAAGACGGGTAGTTTACATTATCCTTTCGTAAAAACATTAACATTAACGAGTCTGAACGCATGTCCGATAAACTCGCTCCGTATCTAACAACCAATTTTTATTTGAGATATTCATATTCTTACAAGCTAGAACATATGGAGGAAATTAAAAATGGAAAACCTAAAACTATAATATTTCACAAAAATCTCGGTGGTAGCGAACCACTATCATCAATGAAAACCGTTAAAAAATGGCTGTCAGATAAGGACAAACACGAATAATGTCCGATAAAATAGACAGACCGAATACAAAGTGGAAGTTTGTAAGATGGGTAGAGGTTTTCGTAAAGCTAATACAGGGTAGTAGGGAATAGATTTGGGACTACAATCCAAAGAAGCGGCAGGAGGAGAACTTCCAGAATGGCTGAAGAATAAAAAAGGTATGTATTCTTTAGATAAGTATAATGACGACCTTTGTCTGTTCAGGTGTCTAGCTATGCATATGACAGATAAAAGACCCGACAGATGTACAGAAAAGGCGAAAGAACTTAGTAAGCAATATTTTGGTAGTAATGTGGTTTCACCAATTCCTTTTTCAGATCTGAAAAAGGTTGAAGAGATTTTTTTAAAATCGGTATAGAAGTATATCAACCCACCGAATGTAATGTAGGTGGTTGAAAAAGGTACCAGCGCACTATAATGAAATAGGTAATAAACCAATGACATAGGACTGTTTAATAATCACGCATTTCTGATAAAAAACCTTAAAAACCTATCTAAAATTTACGCCTGCGATAATTGCAAACAGAAATTCACGACAGCGAGTAATATGAAGAGACACGGACCAACATGTATGAGAGGTGAGACAAAAGTAATATGTGATGGTAATTATTTAGAGCGCCCGCGTTCGTCGTTCGAGAAAGCGTTTTTACCCAAAAGGTTCTAACAGTTATGGGGCGATCGATTGGATGTATTCTGTGGAAAAGCGGGAGGGAATTCACATTCACCACGAACAGTGCGGACACGGAGGTGAAAGATGGATTTTAGGAGCTCCGGTAGATGGATACTGTCCAGAAACCAATACCGTATATCAATATCACGGCTGTTACTGGCACGGGTGTGAGATTCATGCAAAGCATAGAAAAGAAGAACGCGCATCCACTATGAGAAGAGATACATTTATTAGAAAAAGCAAAGAATTCAACCTAGTAGTTATGTGGGAATGTGAATTCAAAGAACGGGTAAAGATATAAAGATCGGTTGCGACACTACTCTTTATCCATATCAGATAGTATACATTTTATTTTGAGCATATCTCCAGTCAGAAGTTGAAACTACCGGTAATAGTTTAGAGTACGAAGCTGAGCACGTTCCGTAAGTGTTAGTATAGGAGATAATTTCTCAGGAACAGTAACTCATATTTGTGATAAAGATCCTGCAAAACTTATAGAAAAATTTGTAGAAGATTTGAAAGTCAGGGGAAAAGCTATAAGAGAAGAAGTGTGGTCAAGATATGGGTTTAATACAGAACATTTAAGTAAAAACCAAATCGCTAAGATCGAACAGTGGATAGAGCAAGTACCGGTTATGGGTTTTAAACAGCAGTAAGTACGATATAAACCTAATAAAGAAATATTTAGTAGGTGAACTATCTGCAACAACAAAGAAAGTAATGGTCGGAAAACGTGCAAACGCAACAATATTTCTATTTACTCCAGAATTTAGATTTCTTGATGTAATACTTTATCTAGGACCTGGTGTAAGTTACGATAGTTGGATAAAAGCCTACGACTGCAAAGGACAGAAATCTTTCTTTCCTTATGAGTGGTTCGATTCTCCAGACAAACTGGATTACCCAGGACTACCCGATATAGAGAATTGGTATTCCAAACTATCTGGGAAAATGTTAATAGACGAAACAGAATTAAGTAAATGTCGTAGAATTTTCGAAGAAAATAATATGAAAACTTTCAGAGATTGGTTGAAATATTATAACGATTTAGATGTAGCACCGTTCCTAGAAGCGGTGGAAAAAATGTGTGAATTTTATAAACACAGAGGTGTGGATATTTTCAAAGATGCGGTAACACTACCTGGAGTAGCTATACAATATTTATTGAGAGGAACCATTAAAGAACAAAAATCTTCAAAGACGATTATACCGGAGGATGCTCTATATGCACCAAAAGAAGAAACATACGAAATGATGAAGGACGCTCAGTTGGTGGTCCATCAATAGTATTTACACGCTATGCAGAAGTCGGTGTTTCCAATATTAGATCAAATGAAAGTAACAAACCTTGCAAGGCTGTTTTGGGGTACGATGCAAACGCGTTATATTTATCTACGTTAAATAAAGAGATGCCGTGTGGGAGAGAAACTATACCATATAGATACCCCACATAACCCTAAATTTATTAAAAAGTTTTGTAAAGAGTTTTATCTGGAGACTGGTTTGGGTTTGCGGAGGTGGATATAGAAGTTCCACACAACAAATTAAAACATAAGTTTCTGAAATGTCCCCAATATTTATAAACAGAGAAGTAGAGGTTGATGAAGTTCCCACACACATGTTAAAATATTTGGAAGATACTGGAAGAACTAGAGGAAATGGAAGAAAATTGGTGGGATCTATGACCGCCACTAAAGTATTGCTGTACGCGCCACTGTTGAAATGGTATTTAAAACACGGCCTAGAAATAACGGGAGTTCATCGTGTTATAGATTATATTAGTGGTAAACCCTTCGAATGGTTCGCAAAAGAAGTTACAGCCGCAAGACGAACAGGCGATGTAGAACCAAATAAGAAACCAGTAGCCGACATAATGAAATTATTAGGAAACTCGTGTTGTGGAAAAATGATAGAGGCAACGGAGAGACATTTAAATACGACATATACGCGAGACGAAACCTGTGTTGACAAAGCATTAAGATCCGCGTATTTTGATGATTTGGAAGAGATAGGATATGCGTACGAAATATCTTCAAGAAAACCCAGGAGTGCGCTAAAGAGACCATTCCATTGTGGAATAGCGGTTTATCAACTAGCTAAATTGAGAATGTTGGAATTTTACTACGAATTTCTAGATAAATACATAAAAAGAGAAGACTTTGAATTAATACAGATGGATACAGATAGTATGTATATAGGAGTTAGTGGAAAAACGATAGAGGAATTGATTAGACCTAACTTACTAGACGAGTTTGAAAAAGAAAAAAATAAATGGTTGGCTTGGGATAAATGGAGCGAAAGAGAGCCCGGACTTTTCAAAATGGAATTTAGCGGGGATAGGGCGATAGCGTTATCTAGTAAGTGTTATTTTTGTAGAAAAAATTAATTTCACTAAAGATAATTTGGAACAAATTAAAATTAATAAAAACTCTGCGAAAGGAATGTCCAAGAGAACTAACAATTTAAATTGGGATAGATATAAACGAGTACTAAGTGAAACTACAGAAGATGGAAAACACATTATAGATGTAGCACAAAATAGAGGATTTAAAATGAAAGACGGCGTTATGAAAACGTACTGTCAACAAAAATTAGGACTCTCGGCATACTACGATAAAAGACGCGTGTTACCAGACGGAATACATACAGAACCTCTATTGATTTAAGTAATCGGGGGTAGCTGGGTGTCAGAAGACACTATAAGAAGTTCTTCGCGAACAAACCCTCGAGATGGCCCATCATCCAAATAGTAGAGCACGGGCTCATCGTTTGGTAATAGATCGATCTAGATGATATACATTGAGAGACCACACTGGATCAGTCGCGCGGCGGCTGCCACCTTCGAGCTCTCCCGGTTGATAGAGGTACCGGACGTCAATATCTGATGGAAGCCGCTGCTCCTCTAAACCAACGGGTCGCCCGCGCGAGACGGCAGAGGGCTTGCTCGTCACCCTTTTAAACTTGATAGCATCTACAGGCTTCTTACCTATCAATCTGGTCACCTCTCCGTTCAGTGCGGAGACCACGGCGGGCAGTCTGGCCACCCACTCGGTCGACCGTGAATGGGGGTCTACAAGTTCTTTGGCGTATTGGTGTCCGAACAGTCTCTCAGCCAGGGTTCGATTGAAGCGTTCCACGATCCCCTGGTCCCCGGTGGATGTTGACGCGGCCGCGTCTGATAGAAACTTTATGCTTAGACAATAGAGAGAGACCGCGCCCATGAACTCGCGGCCGGGATCGACCTGGAGAAGATTCGGCCATTTGAGAGGACTCCTCTTATATATTCGGGAAAGAGCCTCGGCCACTTCCTTAGACTCTTTAGTGGCCAACGGCTCAGCCCCCTTGTAACGACTCGCTACGTCAACGATTGTCAGTGCGTACTTGTACGTTTTGTGACCGACGCGATCGTGAGGGAGAAACAGGAGATCCGCTTGGTGAACTTGGTTCGGCACCGGCACGTCGAATTTCGGCCGCGGAATATTGTGAGGCGCGGGTAAATAGATCTGCCAGATGGCCTGCTTCTTGAGCCATTCCTTGACAGCGTTTTCTGAAACCTTGGTCGCCGCCGCGAGGTTCTTGATGGCCGCGAGTCCCTTCCAGTAGCCGCGTGGACTATATATGTATTCGACAGCTTGCGCGTTAGTTTGGTATCAAGTTTGCGCGTGTTCATCGTATGCGAAGTATTCAATATATCGGACAATCTCCAACATGCCCTCGCCAGTTCGTCCGGTAACTGCTCGTTAATAATAAACCTTTGTTGGAAGTACAATTGCGATTGTCGCTGCAGCCCCAATCGCGTTTGGGTTGGAACAGGAGAGGGGAATCTAATTCATCCAATCTCCCAGGATTGGTGGAGGAATCTAACATCCGCTTTGCGAAAAGGGTGGCCGCTTTTTCGTCCTCGAGACAATCTCGGGCCAGACGAATCATACTCTTTGCACCAGGTAAACGATGTTTTTGGGCAGTGTAGCCTACATCAATCATAGCGTTATAAAGTTCGTCAACTAACATCGTTCTATATATATATATATAAAAAAAAAAATGTTTTAATTAATTAATTAATAAATCTCGATTGAATATAATAGCCGGCGAGACCCACCACACCCATTCCCACGATGATGAACGCGATCTCGCGGTCCTTTTGGGGCTCTGACGGTACATAGAAATCTGAAAGTTGGGGCTCGGGATCCATTGGATCGAGACTTTTGTGCGGATATGCCAGCGCGTACTCGCGGTTGGCTTTCTTCAACGTTCTGAAAAGTTTGCGCGGCGTGATTTTCGCGGCGAAGCTCTTCATTGACCCAGTCCAGATGGGCGGTTCGTTTTTTCGACCATGCTTCCTTTGCGCTATTGAGTTGTTCTACAGCTAAATCATGACGCTTACGCTCCTCATCCACGTTCGAGCTTTTCATTTTAGAGAATATAAAGTTGCTACCGCTGAACGCCAATGCGTTTACAAGCGCACCACCTACTATTACTGCGATTGAAGCCATTTATTTCCATATATTAACTGGTAGAATTCCAGCTTTAACTAGATAATCTCGGGTCCAAACTGCGGCCGCTACATCTAAGGTCGCGAGCCCTACGTCTCTCACAGTAAAGTCCAATTTGGGAGCGGTTCCTCCTAGGGCCATCTTTGATAGTCGAGCATACCCGATACTGAAACCCATATCACCACGGCGTGATAAAGCGCATTCACTAACATTTTACCATCTTGTTCAGCCATTGTTTATAATTATTGCATATAAAATGGGTCGCGATCAATGTTTAAATGGGGCGCATCCAAATTCAAACATTGTTGATGATTGGTGTTTAGTAACTTTCTTCTGAACACTGGCTGGTTGTTTTTTCTGGTATTTCCACACGCACAGGGCACCAACAACTGCCAGACCACCACCAACAACCCAACTCCAATTCACGAATTTGGGTTCAATCGGATTCGCCCAACTCCAACGGTAGTTGGTATTGGGTGACAAATTCTTTGAATTTGAGTGTGCTTCCAATTCGTGAATTGGGGGTGTTGTTGTACTCAACTCTGTATTCAGATGTTTTGCTGTCTCCGTCCCCAATCTCGATTGGAGTTTAGCCTCTCGAAGCTCGGCGAGTATTTTATCTTGTTTAAACTTTTCGGTGGCAGCCGCCGCCCGCCCAGCTGCCTGTCTTTTGGGATTTTTTATATGTGGTATGTCATCCAGTGGCGGAGTAACACTCTGGTTCGATTGTGTTGGAGCAATCTGGTTCAACTCCGTCACTCTCGTGGGTGTGTCTTGTGTCATCATTTATAATATTATTATTAGAGCTTATAGTTCGTGGGCATATATGTCCAAATTGACAGTGTTTACCCGTGGTCAACGCGGTTGTTAGTGGAGCTAAGTACATTCCAAACTTGTGATAAATTGAGCAGCATGCCGTTCTAAGAGTGTGTCCTATAAAAGGGTCAGTCTCTAGATCGTGAATCAACCCTTCGGTGTTTGGTATAGGGAGAAGTCTACTAACGGCGGTAGCGTACAAATGAATAGCCGCCGATCCAAGAGTTTTTGTCATCTCTGCTCCCAATTTGGATTCGTATCGCGCATACATTTTATCGATCTCCGCATCTGACATCTTATCCACCTGAAAAACTGAGAGACGCCTACCGAGATAATGCTCCGATTGTCCCCCAGCAACCAGCGCAGCTAGCCTGCTCGTCGCGCCGCATTTTCATTTTCATTCGGAGTCGTTGCACTCAACCCCGATTCCGATTGCTCTGTCGGATCATTATTGTTGGCAGTCGGAGTTGAGGTTTCTTCTATTAGCTGATCGAGAAGTTCGTCGCAGTTCATTTTTCTTAAAATTAATTTAACTATTCTAACAAGTCTCATCACTTTAACATATTTATTATTACAAAAATAATAAATGCGCACCATTATGCTCGCAACAAAGCTCGCAGCGGAGCACCAAATTGTTAATTCATTGTTAAGCATTTGTTCAGCATTTGTTCAGCAATTGC
>CM055265.1:23424324-23532357 GCA_029237695.1 Conchocele bisecta | reverse complement strand
ATTTAGCTACATGTGTAAGGTCAGGTCAGATATAGCAAATTATCCATTCCGATTCTAGGATAAGCCAGATTCATAATTTGACCATTTGGCAATGGGAAAACTAGCATACACATCAGACTTCACAAAGATGGCAGTTCTTGGTTTAGTTTATATGTAATAAAAATCGTGTCCAATTTCCTAACCCTCTCAACACTACAGACCTGTATATCTGGGGGTACATGTACAGACATAATCATCCCCCCCGGACATAATCCCCCTGTTAATACCAGGTGGACATAATCCCCCCCACTGACATAACCCCCCCCCCCCTCCCCCCCCCCCCTGCAGAAATCATAAGATATAAGAATAGTTGATTTAGGTTGATGTATCTAAAAGTATTTTAATTCATTTGTTTAATTTGGATAATCATATAACAATTACCATTGGCGAGAGTATCAGATATTAGCTGGACGTGGGACCCGTTTTTCATCTGTCACCGGTGTATAAATAAAATGCCTTATATATAAATGTGCTTTATGTCAGATATATACATGAATGGGCTATTAGTAAAGATAAGACGAACAAATTAACTACTTTCTTTGTAATATGTATTGTAGGCTTGTAACCTGATTTTAGGTTGATAGAATAAAACATGGGATTCGGCATATATGTAAATGTTTCGTAAACAAATTATTATGCACGTTCATAAAGATATAAAACTAGACACAACTTATGTGCTTTATTAAATCCTGCAGGGGGGATTATGTCCGATGGGATTATGTCCGGGGGAGGGATTATGTCCGGGGGGATTTTGTCCTCCCTGGTCAAAATAAGCAGGGGGGATTATGTCCAGGGGGAATTATGTCCTACACTCGTATATCTGTGTTCACAAACAGAGTAGAACCAGATGTGCCGGCTCGTAACGAGTTGGCTCATCAGGATCTGCGTTGTTTGTGATAATTTTGATAATTGCTGGGATTTTTTTTTCTTCTGATTTTTTAAAAACACACCTCTACTAATGAATGGGCATCTATAAATAAACATAAAATAGTCCATGCGAGTAACGAGCCGGCTCATCTGGATCTACACTGTTGGTGAAAACAGGTATACAGGTCTGTTACTAGTGGAAGGGTGAAAACAGGTATACAGGTCAGTAGTGGAAGAGTTAAAATAGGAAAAATAGTTCCACTTCCACAATGTGTTTATACCTTTGAACAACATCTTATTGGGCATACGAGTGCAATTGAATAACAAATTAACTAAATATACAAATGTACGTACATCCATGAGCCCATGTATTGAAGTATATCATTTTTATGAAACTTGTATGACTATTTCCTTTGTGTAATAGTCTATGTGTATTCCTACGCATATGCATGGCATTGCATGCAATGCACTAGAACCAAATTCATTAAATTAATTAATTTAATTTGCTCATTTATGGACGAATTTCAAAGACGAATTTCAAAATTTCAAAAAATGCCATTGCCTATTTTTTCATACAAATACATGTATGATAACTATTTTTACATTCGTCGATTTTTTTGTTCTTTTTTAGAAAATAGGCTGAGTTACCAGTCCTTAATTACCTCAGATTGCTATCAGTAACTTCTTTGAAGTTGAAATCAATACATCTGGTATCTCAGAAAATCCTCCAGACTCACCACATGGGGTGATGGCAATTCGCTATGACTGAACCCCATATTCTCTATACAAAGTGGGGTTCAAGCTTAAATGCAACATTCACGGCATGATTAATACATTTCCGGTATCACATTACGAGTACGCAAAACCCTATGGTCATGTGATTTGTGTCACAAATGGACTGGTTCCCTGTGTTTTGGTTGATGCGCTATCCTAAAGCAGAACGTAATCAAAGGAAATATATATAAACGGGAACCAGTGTTACACACGTTTTTAGCCTTGGGCTGAAATTTACTCGCCAACAACAATTAACATTATGGGTGACAGGTGACGAAGACCATTATGTTATCTTCAGTGCACCTATAGAAACGGTCAATACAGAAAAATGAAGAGTTTCAAATTTAATATGGAATTGTATTAACTAGATTGGTCAGTAAGCGAGGCTTACGGAATACCCCCCGCGTGGGCCCAGGTACCCCTAAATATGTAAAATAATTTCCAAGTGTGTGGGCTTGTGACCTGGACTCTTGAGCTGAGCAGGGGCGGCACGAACGTGAATTTGTCACAGGGTGGTAGAGGTCCATTGGAGCAATGCGTGTGTGAAATGTGAAGCAGATACGAGCAAGGAAATAGAAATTATAACCAATTTCTCTGATCTTAAGTTTTGTAAAGAGACTATGTATGTGACCTTGACCTCGATATCAGCGGGGATTTGTCACAGCATGATAGTAGAGCCTTAGAGGAATGCATGCATGAAATATTAAGATTTTTCGATGAAAGAAATAGAAGTTATAACATATTTCTCTGATGTTAAGTTTTGTAAAGAGACTAAGTATGTGACCTTGACCTTGGGATCAGCGGGGGTTGGACGGTCGTAGATATGTCACAGCATGATAGTACAACCATAGCGGAATGCACAAGTGAAATATTAAGAATTTTCAATGAAGGAAACAGAAGTTATAACTTATTTCTCTGATGTTAAGTTTTGTAAAGAGATAAAGTATTTGACCTTGACCTTGTGATCAGCGGGGGTTGGACGGTCGTGGATTTGGCACAGCATGGTAGTAGAGCCTTACAGGATTGCATGTGTGAAATATTAAGCATTTTAGATGAAGGAAATAGAAGTTATAACAATATTTCTCTGATGTTAAGTTTTGTAAAGAGACTAAGTATTTGACCTTGACCTTGGGATCTGCGGGGGTTGGACGGTCGTGGATTTGGCACAGCATGGTAGTAGAGCCTTACAGGAATGCATGTGTGAAATATTAAGCATTTTAGATGAAGGAAATAGAAGTTATAACAATATTTCTCTGATGTTAAGTTTACGGACTAAGTATTTGACCTTGACCTTGGGATCTGCGGGGGTTGGACGGTCGTGGATTTGGCACAGCATGGTAGTAGAGCCTTACAGGAATGCATGTGTGAAATATCAAGCATTTTAGATGAAGGAAATAGAAGTTATAACAATATTTCTCTGATGTTAAGTTTACCCGGACAGACGGACGGACGGACGGACAACCTGACTCCAGTATACCCCCTCACAACTCGTTGCGGGGGGGGGGGTATAATTATGTACATATTTACATACAGTCAAACCTGTCTTAAGCAGCCACCCAAGGGAAGTGACAAAACTGGCTGCTTAACAGAGGTGACCTCTTAATAGAGGGTTGTGTTTTCAGATAAATTTCAGGTAAATTTTGAAAATTTAAATGAAGACGAAGATAACATAGACATGTATGTTGACTTGATAATACAAATGTAATAAATAATATTAATGATTAAGTTAGAGTACCATATTGATTAAATATGTATGAATTATATCATTTAATGAAATAAAAAATCTATCTACAAATAAAAACACCATTGTTCACGTTTTTGTTGTTATTTTACAGCCTACTGCAACTGCTAATCTGCAAAACTCATATTGTAGACAACTTATTGTACTAGATAATAGGGCATAATGTGGTATAATCGGAAATGGTGTGGGATAAGTTATGCAATTTTTTAAAAAATATTTTTTGGCCGGGTATTGGTCAAGTCGAATTTGGATTCATTTCCAATTGTGTATGTAAATAATGCATAGGCGATGTCAGCAAAAGCAGTCAATAAGTGCGACATTCGACATATGAGGCCATTTGCTTAAATTATATTTGAGCCGGTTGCACTCGGTCCTGGGCAATACACACCAATTATATCAGCTATTCGTGTTTTCAATTGTCAATTTGGTAATTGGCAATGGGCTGTTCCTTTTTACAACATTTGTGTCGGTAACCTATAGATATTACGAATCGAAGGACAAGGGTGCAAGAACCCGGATGCGATAGGCTGTTCTTTCAATAATGCGCCGACAGTTTGGGCAACACAATTTGCACCTGTGAAACATACCCTCTCAATATCGCCGAGGCGGCGACGTGTTTGGTGTTTTAATTACCCGCATTGACTGCTGACATCATTGTTAATTCGCGCTTCGGTAACGACCGCCGGAGGGTACATTGAAATCGGGATTAGCGGTGACCGTTTAATGAAATTGGATCACTAGTTTGGGACGATAATTAATGACCGCTGGCCGCGTTAGACGAGTGATCGTTGAATGAAAGCGTTTTATGTAGCAAAAATGCGCGGGGGAATTTGAAGTGGCAGCTTAACGGCGGTGACTGCTGATTAAAGGTGACCGCCCGAGCAGGTTCGACTGTATTGCCATATTAGTTTATATATGTCTTAAGAGACCAAAAAGTTATTCTCCGCTAAGTGGTCTCTTAAGACAAGTTCAACTGTATTCACTTATGACAGGTCAATCAATTTGTGATATTATTTTTATTATTATCACATCATTGATACATTTTCGAGTTTTGTTTCTACATTCACACAGCACATGGGCAATGTTTGGACAAGAGGACACAGTTCAGTAAATCACGTACGTCCATATGGACGATCGATAATCCACTCGCTAAAGTTTGAATGTTAATTTGCTGTTCTGAAAGTGCCATGTAATTATTTTTGTGTTAAAGTAGTCGATGTTGATTAATTAAGGTTTAAGTGAATCCATTTAACATGTTTGTGCAACTTTTAACACATTTGAGCTGCTGCGTTTTTTATTTCTATAGATGTGTGAAAACTTACCCAAGATCATCTCGCTAATTCAGACTTGGCGGTGTCAGGCGCTTAATTTTCACATCGACTTATTAGAATGAGAATGTGAAGGAAACGTACTATCACGACTCGATTTCCACTTCGACTAAACCGAAATATTGACGTTTCTAATATTTATTTATCAGGAGTAAAATACATGATATATATAGAGAATTAAAATAGTTGGAATACCGGTAGTTACACAGATTTTCTAACTTACGTAATTACTTATCATTGTGGTTATAAGGAGTTGCTCACTTGACTAGGTGTCACACATACATTAAATAGGTTTATAGCGTGCTCAGGGGTACCCAATACCAGGGACTAATATTTTGGTTATACGGCTCATCTTATGTGCTGTATGAATGGCATGTAGTTATATAGCGCTTTTGAAGGTGATGATATTGATGGTACCTGCATCAATACAATGTGCCGTATATACAAAACTATAGAATATGTAGTCACAACAATATATCTTTTCCATAATGTGAAATTAATATTTGTGCTAAGCTGAATCTGATACATACACTGCATTCAGAAAAGCAGAGCAATTCCAAGAAATATATTTGCATATCCTATGCTCTTTTTAGAAGTCAGTTAGCGAGTTGAAACAGACACTGGTTTAATTTAATCATTCCCAGCAATGAAAAGCTTCCTCATAATGAAAGTCACCAGACTGGATTGTTTGTCTATTTGCAAAATTATCGCATGTTTATTTATAGGTGTATACTAGAAAGCAGTAAACCATATAGACCGTAGACTGATGGAAAATAATGTCAACATCAGTACTATAAAATGCGCAATTTAGGAGGACAGCAATTTTAACGAGGCACTTAACCATTATACATGTATCCGTATTTACCCTATGTATTGGGACAGTAAAAAATAAATAAAATTCTACGTGTCCCAATACATAATATAAAATAAATTAATTTTTTATTTTGGTGTCCCAATTATTAATATTGAAAGTTTGTATCCTCGAAATTGTGAAATTGCTATATCGGTACAATAACAGGTTGAATTTAATTATTTTCCGTTTCTAAGCATGTCACCCATTTTTATGATCGGAAAATACCCGAACTATATGTTACGGAAATTGCCGAGTGCACAAATGAAACAATTTAATTTCCAAATTAAAAAAGTATTATCTCGACCAAACTGCGAATGTAGAGTGATTTGATGATTGCAATAAAAAATATCCATATACATCAACGATTAGACGGTGAATTAGTGTTGAAAATGCGTAAAAATAAGTTGTAATCGCCAAAATTGTGCTGAATATTACGATCCCGGAAGTGAACCGAAAGTAGAGTTCGATGGGACAAAATCTGGCACCCTGACCACTTCGTACCAAATAAATCACATTCCGGCATTGACAGGCGGCATTGACGATGTATACGGTTTATTGGTAATCTATTTAATCAACAGAGCTCAGATTTACCGTCAGCACTGTGTTATATTAGTTAATCAGCGACGGCCTCTGTTTATAGCGAGACGTGCCAATAGTCGGCATGACCAGTTAGTGGAAGAGCATTAGGGTTGAGATCGAAAAAAAATAGGTCAAAGCTGAATTTTTCAAAATATGTTCAGAATATCATTAACAATAACATATCAAAACTCCCCATGAATCTGAGTGGAGCTTAATCCAGAATTCAAGATGGCGTCCAAAGTGGCGACCAAAAATGACCAAAACTACAACTAGTGCAATTTTCGCCAAACCAATTCAAATGAAATGTGCCAAAACAAATAGAATATAACGAATAACTACATTAACAGAAATTTTGAGAATTTAGTATTAATATTACGTCCAAGATGGCCGCCAATTGCATCATACATAGCTCTCAGAACGTGAGAAACAATTGTTAACCGAATGGCACTAGGGTTGCAGTCAGAAAAAATGCAAAAGCTGAAATATTCATGCAACATATTCAGAATACCATCAAACCCAACATATCACAGCTCTCCATGAATCCCACAGTAGTTTATGTATAATTCAAGATGGCCGCCAAAACAGTACAATCATGAATTACCTACAAATAAGCAGAGATCTGCTATGTATCAAAGTCAGAACATATTCTTTTGAGATCTACTATGTATTAAAGTCGGAACATATTGTTTTGATGGATACTATCAGTTTAGTACCCAATGGCGTCTAACTGATATAATCAAGATGGTCGCCAAGATGGTCGCCAAGATGGTCGACTAAATTAATGTATTTCCTGTAATATGCAAAATGTTTTCCAAAGCAATGATATCAGAATTCAATAAAATATATAACTACACCATGAGACGCAAATCACATTTATTGTGTATCATCGTCGAGTGCGTCAGGAGATATTTGTATAATATGTGTGCATGTTTGTCCGACGCATTGACTGCAGAGCGAAGAACAGTGAAGTCCAAGCTTTCTGCAGCCACATTGCTTCACCATTTTCAATAGCTTTGCAGGGGCAATCGGATTTTCTGTTTCTGTTGGTACTAAGCAGTTTTCCTTTAGCTGCCAGCCCCATTCGAGTGGATAAAGAGTATTCCCCATCCATTGTTGTACAGTGTGATACGTTCGGTACAAATGTTCTTTGGCTGCTGCACTTGTGGGCTGAATAGATTCTAACTTGAACGTACTTGAGAGGGATGAGCGACTTATTGCTCTGTTATAAGCTAGATATCTGTAGCGGTCAATAGTGTCGCCTGGTGAGCTCTATAAAAACTGAAGAAGAAACTGCTCGCCAACTGTAGCTACATCTCTTTCGTATCCAACCCAGAAATACCTTTTAATGTTTCTCTACAAGCTTGAATGCTTTCTTTTTTCCTTGACCGAACAGTGCTGACACTGTATCACATCCCGTTATCGCGGAACATTATATGTTGCCTAACTTCTATAGATTGCTGGATTTCCGCATGTCGTACACGAACAAGGTATTGCCATTCGACAACATGTCAGGTGGCATTGTTCAGTGCTTTGTGATACAAGCATTACCAGCAAGTCCGTGTCTGTTCCAACAACCACTATGTCCTGGTGGTCGGATCGTGCAATCGATATTGCTGTGGCAACAATTATACTATCCGCGTCAGCCTCAGCCTGCTTTATGACTACATCGTGAAGTTTCAACTCTTCAGCAAGCAGCTCTATCAATCTTGATTTGTTAGTTCCATTAGTCAGGAATGCTTCTTGGGTAGTCACTGTTTTCATGTCTGCATCAAATAATATATCACGGGAAGTGGTTTTTGATGCTCTTCGTCGTTGCTCCGCTAATTTCGTAGATGCCTGGCTGCTGTAACCATCAACCACCACGACGACCTCACTGCCACCAAAATGATCTGCAATGTATGATACGTAGGACTTACAGACCTCCTTGTAAGTTGCATTTGTCGGCCACACGACTGTGTGAAGGAGGTAACCTCCATCAATGACAAATGTTGCCTCATCAGGAAACGTGGATTGCGGATCAACTTTCGATTTCAACAATGTGCCAAGTGCACTTTTGGCAGTTCTCCTCATTCCACCATCATGAAAGAGAGACGTAGGCTGAGGTGCCAGCTCATACGCTAAGAACTGTTCCATTTCAGATCGATTTTGCATGACGCAAGTGATTCTGTTGAAGAGCAAAGTAGGATTCACTACAACTGGCTGACCACGGACTGTGACTGTGTTAATCGATGCGTTGATTGTTTTCACTCGACTCATTCCTTTTCAGCTTTACATCTGTAAATGTTTTATCTGTCATGGAATGTGCTGCTTTTTGGCCTATTTCAAACGCCATGTCACAGTTCACCGACTTGTCGGCAACTAAACCAGTTGCTATTGCAACAACTGACTTGGAATGACTGTGGGAAAATGGTGAATGTACTCGTAACCATCGCAAAAATGTAGTCCTTATGATCACGTGATTGCGAGCTTGCATGTAAATCCCTGTGCTTATCCGATGTACTGGCATGGACGCCTGTGAATGTTTCAAGACTCTCACATATGGGTACACAGCGGGGTAATGCATGAACCCACTTTGTTAATGAGCTAGCTGTGATGCCACGGCCATGGGTCATCCTACCTGACGATTTCAACAAGCGCATCAGCTCTTTCTCGATTGTCTGATCGGTAAAATTACCGCCCCAAAAGCGATCATTTCGTCGAATGGTAAAATACCCACCTTCAGTGAACTGCTGGTAGTCTTTTTTCGGCCATGATATATTCTAGTTGTGCCATTTGCTGTAGATAGTCTGGCAGATTTTGCGTAGGCAAGGTGGCCAGCAGCATGGAACAGCGGTATCATTCTCATTATGCAATATAAAAGGAGATTCCAGTGGCCTGTGCGTTCAGCTCTGATCAGTAGTCTCAAAAGAGACACCTGCTCTAAGTAGTTGACCCAAAGCTTCCCAGTGCGACTGTCATTTGCAGCATGTTCCATCAACTTACCAAGTACCTGACTGAGTTCTGCCAGACTAGCATCCTCTTCTACACTACCTTGACTGTTCAAAAGTGATGCATGAAGTCGACGTAATGACTCGGCATCAACAGTATCTGATGATTCCGGTTTCTCAAGCAGAAGTGAAGTTATGGCAGCTGAAGTTAACAGGTGAGCACGGACAGCTCTAGCATATGCATGCCCCGTTAACATGTGAATACCAATTCCTGGAGCGTACAGTCTCCCATAATGCTTCTAATCCGCTGCCCGCCATGATAAATCCAACTGATCCCATAAATGACATCAGTAGGTGAAAACTACCGAATCGTGTGATTATATTCGACAGATCTGGCGATGCAGCCACTATCTCTGTGGCTTTAATGTAAAGCGGTTGCTCAAATGTGACAATGCACATCTTCTGCCCATGCTTGTCACATTGGCTTTGTGCAAAACACAATGCCGTAAATATTGTGCTCAGGTTTGTTGGATCTAGATTAACGAATGGAAGAATCTCGATTCGGCTTTTCTCATGCTTTTCGCCTGTTACTGCCACCTGCATGAACCCACTCCATGACAGACAAGGGGTAAGATTTGTAGAAAAGCTGGCTAACCACAGCCGATCAACATCTACTACAACCACCAAACAAGGTGGGTCAGGTTTTGGAGCTTCAATTGGGCCAAACTTCACTGACTGCATGCGTACGGTTGGTTTCTTGTACGTTTTGATTGGGATGTCACATCTTTCCTATGAATTGGGGAGCTTGGTATATTGACAAACCGACTCAGTTTTTCTCCAAGCCTTTTCCCCTTGTGGGGTAACGCATGCAATTCCGCCCATGCTGTGGAAAGTATCATGCCCAGTTAGTGTCGCAACATTGAAATCTGCGCTATCAAACACTAATTGTGTGAACCCATTCAGATTATACGATGGTGTGTACTTACTGAGAATAGAACAAGTCAGTCTCTGTATTTCCTTGTAATCGTCGGCAAATCACATGCTAATTAATATATCTATCAACTTATAAATCTACGCTTTAAGACCCGGAGCTAGACATGCCACAAATACACAATTATATTATTTCTACGGTCAGCATCAGATTATTATTATTATTATTATTATTATTATTACGCTTTATAGATTTGTTGTCCGTTCAAACTAATATTTTGTTAAAAAATGCATTTTTCTTTTTTTTTTAAATATTTTTTATGTCAAGTTCCAAATTTGTTTATTGTAATACCATAATATGTGCATAATATTCTATTTGTGATGATATGCTGACATATGATGCAAAAAAAATACAGTTTGCACTATTTTTGTGACATTTATAACACTGGCCGATTACGGCAGCCATCTTGGACGCCATCTTGAATTCTGAGTTAAGCTCCTGTCGGATTCATGGGGAGTTTTGATATGTTTCAGCTGATGATATTTACAAACTATACAGAAAAATTCAGCTTTGACCTATTTTGTTTCGATCTTCGTGATTTTTTTATCTAATACTGCTGTTACTAAGTAGCAGGCGAAAAAAAATTAAAAAAATTGGAGTGGCGATTTTTTTATTTTCCCCAGCGGAATCCCTGACTGTGTTTAAAAGTATTTAAAAAAAAAAAAGAGATGTCCCAATACATAAGGTGCAGAAATTATTGATTTTTTTTTAAAATTGTGATGTGTCCCAAAACTTGTTTCCTAAATCCTAAAAAATAACTAGAAATGGACGCTTGTCGACAAGCGCATGTGTATCCCCCTCCCCAGATACACAAGTAGTTTGAAAAAAGGGTGATCGAGTTATGCTCCGGAGACAAAATCGGTGACGGACAAAGGGAGATAACTAAACAATTAGTGATGCAAGAGTTGTCATTCTTGCGCGACACACCTTTAGGGTCTATGCATGTGTGAAGCTACTGGAGCGCAGAATTATTTGTTAATAGTCCTATATTTATGTACATATGCACAGGTGCACATAATGCCACAATATTTTCAACACAGTTGACGGAAATGTAATATAGAATGTAAATAAAAAAAATAATGCTCGCTACTGGAGCCCAGAATGTTTTTTAATAGTCCTATATTTATCTACATATATCTGCACAGGTCCACATACTGCCACAATATTGTCAACACAGTTTAGGTAAATGTAATAATTTAGCTGTATAAATTACCTGTAATAAGTTAGTGGTCAGTTAAAAAATTGAAAAAGAATGTAAAAAAAAATAATGGAAAAGAAAATTAAATTAAAAAAAAGAAAAAGAATAATGCTCCTACTGGAGCCCAGAATGTTTTTTAATAGTCCTATATTTATCTACATATATCTGCACAGGTCCACATAATGCCACAATATTTTCAACACAGTTTACGGAAATGTAATATAATCATTTACCTGTATAAATTACCTGTAAGTGGTCAGTGGTCAGTTGCACATGCTAGCACATGCACAGGTGAATAGTCTGTATATAGCACTTACGACCTTATGCTATTAGACAAAAATTAAAAAATAATTTGAAAAAAAAAAAATGAAAAAAAAAAGAAAAAAAAAATGAAAAAAAAAAGAAAAAAAAAAAAAAATGAAAAAAAAAAGTTTAAAAATAATAATGCTTGCTATTGGAGACCAGATTTTTTTTTAATAGTCATATATTTATCTACATATATCTGCACAGGTCCACATAATGCCACAATATTTTCAACACAGTACCCAATGTAGTAATTTACCTGTATAAATTACCTGGTCATGCTAGCACATGGTTCTCCCAGTTTCTATTGTTCTCTCTACAGGTAAGGTGTACAGAGCACACCAGAAAAGGTGTACAGAGCAGACGAGAAAACAGGTCTTCATGCATTATTGTCCAGTTTGTAGAGTGCACAAAACAAAAAAGGGAGATAACTCAAAAATTAGCTACGCAAGAGTTGTCATTCTTGTGCGCGACACACCTCCGGGTCGTGGTCTATGCATGTGTGAAGTTTCTTGAAAATATTCCAAAGGGTGGTCGAGTTATGCTCCGGACAGGAAATCAGTGAGCGAAAACAAAAAAGGGAGAGAACTAAAAAATCAGCTATGCAAGAGTTGTCATTCTTGTGCACGACACACCTTCGGTTCGTGGTCTAATTGAATGTGTTAAGTTTCATAAAAATATTCCAAAGGGTGGTCGAGTTATGGTCAATCAGTGCGCGAAACAAAAAAGGGAGATAACTAAAAAATTAGCTATGCAAAGAGTTGTCATTCTTGTGCGCGACACACCTTCGGGTCGTGGTCTATGCATGTGTGAAGTTTCATGAAAATATTCCAAAGGGTGGTGGAGTTATGCTCCGGACACGAAATCAGTGCGAGAAACAAAAAAGGGAGATAACTAAAAAATTAGCTATGCAAGAGTTGTCATTCTTGTGCACGACACACCTTCGGGTCGTGGTCTATGCATGTGTGAAGTTTCATGAAAATATTCCAAAGGGTGTTCGAGTTATGCTCCGGACAAGAAGTGTCTGCGGCGGACGCGGCGCGCTGTCAAATCCATAGTATCCCCCGACGGAGTCCGGGGGATACAATTATTTCTCCCCAAAACAGGGGTGTCCCAATACATAGGGTAAATACGGTATATGCTATTTGTATGAGTTTTAAATTATATAATGAAGAACATACATATGTCAGAATGCTCTGTATTCAGAGCTGATTGATACAATGCATGCTAATATGTCATATCATGTGCGAATCGTGTCCATTATCTGTCATCATGCTTGTATTTTCAAATTGATTGTCTGTTTTTATCAAGAGCCAGCATGTTTTATGCAATACACTATCATTGTGCATAGTCGGATGGCACAACAGACTGCTCGTAGCCATTCAGAGCTGATTGATACAATGCATGCTAATATGTCATATCATGTGCGAATCGTGTCCATTATCTGTCATCATGCTTGTATTTTCAAATTGATTGTCTGTTTTTATCAAGAGCCAGCATGTTTTATGCAATACACTATCATTGTGCATAGTCGGATGGCACAACAGACTGCTGGTAGCCATTATACATTAGGAAAGATACATGATCGGATATCATTATGCTTATAAAAGCTGAGACCTTTGTGGATACGTGCTGATCTGTATGATTTGTTAGTTAGAGATCACTGTAATGCATTGTTTCTTACATATCTTATGTGAAAGTTGCTATTTTAATAATAAGTTGGTGATATTATTTAGTATTACATGAAATAAACTGACTATATAGATCCTCTAGTATGGTGTCAAACAAAACAAATTCACACTTACCTCAAGTTGTTTACTTAATTAATCTACCTGGATATACATGTATTTGTGTGTTTGTCAAGATTCATTAAGCATATCACGCTGGTCATTTACGCATGTCACTGAGAGTCGTTATGCCACCTTGTAATGTTGATTAGCTGACTACCTTTGGTCATTAGTTAATTGGTGATTGTTTACTCGTGGTGTAATGGACAAAATGATTTCATATTTTTCCATGTCTCTTCATCACTATCTCGAACCTAGTTCTATCTCGACTATATGGACGATCTCCCTTCGACTTCCGAGATACTGGTGCTCCACTGTACGTTGCAATTTTGGTGAAATAGGCTACTGGACAAGCAGTGCAAGTATTTGTTTGTATATGCTTACCTGAGAAAAAGTGTGAACAAAACTATCAGCAGGGCGGGTTAAAGTCCATTCGATGCCATTGGCTGCTGCTATATTAGGACACGTCAATGCCTTGAAGACATAGAGTATATTGTCTATTTCCATGTCATGTTCTCTGCTAGCAATACACGGCTGGATGGAACGTGATGTGATCTCTTCATATACAAGTGTAAACTCCAGGATTGAACGAGCATCTGAAATCGCTGCAACAGATAAAGACCCATGTGCCTGTGACTGGAGAAAAGTGGCTTATGGGATTTGTGAGGGGTATATGGATAAAGGTGTCGTGAAACGCTTCTATGGCGTCCAATAGCGATAACATAAATTTAGCACAAAAAAAAGCAAACAAAACATTTATTACACTGATCAAGCTGTTGGAACTATTTTTATGGCATAAGACGCGTGTTTTTAACCCAAAAAAATATGCGCTGCAACCGACATAATTATGCTCATTTGCCTAAAATCTGTAATACCTCAAATTTGGATATTGGTTATATAATTCTCACTAGAGCTTGAACAAAAATGTCTAAGTTGAAAGGGCAATCTTTTTGGGGAAAAAATATTTGTTGGTTGTAAAAATCAAGATGCACATATGTTCAATATGTGTAGAAGACACGTGTAAAGTTTCAGATTGATTAACGAAAAGCTGTCAAGAGTTGATTACAGGACTATGCAAAAGTGTAGAAAATTGGCAAGTTGAAAAGGATGTATTTTTTTGCAAAAACAAAAATGTGTCCATAGGACACAGTTGCCTTCACTAGCAGCATATATCAATGAAAGATGTACGACTATGTCATAAGCATAGGTGACATGATTACACCAATGTGGCACTCCATACATGACTGCTGTTGTTCGACACCGCTCACAGACGTGTTCAAACATACAGCGTGTGCTGTGTGACCATGGCTGTAGACAATGCTCATTCCAGGGCGAAGCCAACACTTATGTAATGCATGTGTCTCATGACGTTAATAGAATGCGCCGTTACGTCACCAGACCAGTTCACAACGGTCGCAATACAATTTTGAAATTGACGTGGCTGCATCACGCGACGTGTACTGTGGCCCCGGAATATGTATGTGTAAATCAGCTATTTGAATGGAGCAGCTTATCAAAGTACCGAAAGTACTGCATATATGCTTAATCCAGCAGTAGGTAAACGTTTGCCGTGGCACGAGGGAACTGTTTGAACCACAAGGCTGTATTTCACGAAATAAAAAGAAGGCTCATTCTTAAATAATTTTCCTTTAATTTAATATTATAGAAAAAATATTGTTTTTGAATTGTTTATATAGCTTAAAAATTTGGGCAGATTTCGCGAAACAGACAGTAAGTTATCTCATTTACGAAGGCTAAATTAAGTTTACGATTTAAATAGTGCTGTTTTAATGGGATAAATAGAATTGCAATCTCCTAAGCCTCGCCAGATATTTTTTCCAATTCACGGCACTACTATTCTCTATTTCCATATACTTACGTTGACAGAGCATTGCGGGTAGACCCGTCCAGACAGTGGTACCAGTATGCGAACAATTCATCGTTTGGTTTGCTGAGTCGTCTTTGTACGCGAATCCATCCTTGCAGTCGACGACACAGGAAAGGGCAGAGGTGCCAGTACACACCGGCATCAGTGCATTATCATCCATCACCGGGATTGCACCAGGAAAACAGGCTCCAGCTGACCAAATATAATATAGAGAGCAAGTGAGCAGCTAGCTAGAGGCTCACGGATACCCCCGGCCACCGTCTGGACCGACAAATAAAACAGACGGTCGGAATCAGGAAAACTATATACCCCTTGACATACGTCTTATGCCGGGAGTATAACCAGGCTAGTGTTTTTTGATATCAAGTTAATCAGACAAGGCTAGGAAACGGGTAGGAATTCCGAGGCTTGCCGAGTCCTGATAAACTTGATATAAAAAACAAACTAGCATGGTATTATATTTATCAGGTAACGATTATAACGACTACATAATGAACAGACGACGTTGTTTACGTTGAAAAGAACGCAGAGTTGTTTCTGTGACGTCATTCCACCGACTTAATTCGGTAACATCATGTGACGTCGTTCGACCAATGTAACGTTATAATATAGTTTTCAAATGTTGTAACCCGGATATTCGTATCAGGTCAATACCTGATACTAGTGAGCAATATGTTATCAGACAGTATGTATCTGACAAATACAAAGCTTGTTACTTGATAAAAACATGTATGCTTCAGTGTGTCAGTGACTTTAGATATGGAACCGTTTACTTTTGTGGCTGTGACTGGAGGAATGGGGATCAGTGATATTTGTGACCAGTGCAGCTCGAGATCAATAGTAGTCCGACAGCAATCTATTTTGCCAGTTAGAAGCATGAGAGTGGTTAGCTACAATAATTTGCCTACGATATGTCATCTAGGCATGTTAAAAAAAAGCAAGCAACAAAAGTACATACCCAAACCCATTGCAAAATATAGTAAACTGTATAAGTAAGTTATATCTTTAAATTAATAATCTTTGATGTAGCAGTGCACTGGTTATTTGCGGGAAATCAAATGACACAGACGCCATCTTTGTTATGATTGGTGCAATTTCAACTGACTATTTGCACAGTTGGACCAGGGCATAACAGACCAGATTTCAGGCGAAACGGACCAGATTTCTGGACATAACAGACTGTTCTGGATAATATGTTAAAGGTACATGCCCACGCAGTAGGTTACACTGTACTACTACTTTTCATTTTCTGTCATGCCTTATATGAGCCATTTGTCTACCCACTAACAAGTTATTTTTAATTACGGCGCATGTTAATTGGTGTTAAATCGCATTTTATATGCCGCGACCAGAAAGGTTATTTTCCGACCTCGTGCTATTTTTACCAATACGCGTCATGTGACACGGTCAATCATATCACATCTTTTGACATGCGCAGTGAAGTATCGGAAGTTGAGAAGAAAAATCTCTATTTAAATCTCCACGTAACTCTTTCCATTTGGTGATCTGGTCGTCAATATTAACCACTTTCTCTCTCTGTACTGCCTGTCCCTCAGACATTTCACCTTTTCTTTGGCCGACGCCGTTTCATACAATTTCCGTCCTGGACGTTTCGACATGTTGATATTCTTGTTTACATATTGGGATGCCTACTTGCGTGCGTAGTATACTGCGCATGCGCACCGCAAGCCGTGATGTGAAAGTCGTCGTCCCCGCACATTATCAAAATAGACTGTTACCGACGTGTGTCGCTAACAGTAAATTGATAATTAATAAATGATTATATTTGTATAGCGGGCACTCGTAATTTTTAGAACTGGTGGAATAGCGACATAATTATACACTTATTTAATTCCTATAAAGAACATTTGGTGCCTACTACCTTTAAGATATACCGGAAAATAACCATACACTACAATATTTTATTTAAATGATTGTATATCAAAGTGTTACAGGCATTTTAATGAATACAAGTCAAATCGTCCGCTATTGGTTAAAGTCACCCGCTAGTATACTATGTTATCATGATGCAATGCTATCCAAACTGGTAACATTCGGTTTTGTTGATAATACCGCGGAGTTACCGGTTTTTGTGCCCATAAGGAGTAAAGTAAAATCAAATAGAAACAAGAACTGCGTCTGTCGAACGCGGATGCCACCTGCAGCATATTTGAGAAACTGTGACAAAGTGGTTAAGTCATTTAAGTAACCTGGTGAAGGTGAAAAGGCGAAGGTCATATAAATTATGAAAAGGCAGGTGTGGCACACATACCAATGAATGAAGTGTTGAAGTATTGAAGCGATTAAGCAACTTATGTAGATGATATGGCCAGTTTGAGAAACAGTGACGAACTGGTTAACCAAAATTGTTAAGTAATTTAAGTAACCTGGTGAAGGTGAAAAGGCGAAGGTCATATAAATTATGAAAAGGCAGGTGTGGTACACATACCAATGAATGAAGTGTTGAAGTGATTAAGCAACTTATGTAGACGATATGGCCAGTTTGAGAAACTGTGACGAACTGGTTAACCAAAATTGTTAAGTCATTTAAGTAACCTGGTGAAGGTGAAAAGGGGAAGGTCATATAAATTATGAAAAGGCAGGTGTGGCACACATACCAATGAATGAAATGTTGAAGTATTGAAGCCATTAAGCAACTTATGTAGATGATATGGCCAGTTTGAGAAACTGTGACGAACTGGTTAACCAAAATTGTTAAGTCATTTAAGTAACCTGGTGAAGGTGAAAAGGCGAAGGTCATATAAATTATGAAAAGGCAGGTGTGGCACACTACCAATGAATGAAATGTTGAAGTATTGAAGCGATTAAGCAACTTATGTAGATGCTATGGCCAGTTTGAGAAACTGTGACAAAGTGGTTAACCGAAAAGTGTGACGGACGGACGGACGGACGGACGTCTTTACTTTCAGGTAACTATGTGGCTTATCGCATGTTAAATATTAGCCACATAAAACCATTTTTAGCCACATAAAACGATTTTTTAGGTGGCTAATTGTAACCAACCCTATCCTTTAACAAGTCCATAACCCTGTGGGGCTAGCCACATAAGTACCCGAATGTCTGCCCGGACGGACGGACGGACGTTCTTACAGTACTATACTTATGTGGCTTATCACATGTTAAATATTAGCCACATAAAAGGATTTTAGCCACATAAAAGGATTTTTTAGGTGACTAATTGTAACCAACCCTATCCTTTACCAAGTCCATAACCCTGGGGGCTAGCCACATAAGTACCCTAATGTGTGCCCGGACGGACGGACGGACGGACGGACGTTCTTACATTAGGGTACTTATGTGGCTTATCACATGTTAAATATTAGCCACATAAAACGATTTTTAGCCACATAAAAGGATTTTTTAGGTAGCTAATTGTAACCAACCCTATCCTTTAACAAGTCCATAACCCTGTGGGGCTAGCCACATAAGTACACTAATGTGTGCACGGACGGACGGACGGACGGACGGACGGACGGACGTTCTTACAAATGGATACTTATGTGGCTTATCACATGTTAAATATTAGCCACATAAAAAGATTAGCCACATAAAAGGATTTTTTAGGTGGCTAATTGTAACCAACCCTATCCTTTACTAAGTCCATAACCCTGTGGGGCTAGCCACACAAGTACCCTAATGTGTGCCCGGACGGACGGACGGACGGACAGACGGACAGACGGACGGACGGTCCAAAAACAATATGCCACCCGGCTCTTCGAGACCGGTGGCATAAAAACAACTTGCCTGAACAGATATAAATCATGAACAAAGACTACAACCATCCCTCAATCATTTCATATGATATCCGAGTTCATTCATGAAACATTGGTTCAAATGTTGTCTATTTTTGTGCAGTCATGTAATATGGCGCAATTGTAGACTGGTAAGGCTGGTGACTACTATGAGTTAATCACCGAAATGACGGACGACCTATCTCTCCAGCAAATAATTAAAACAAGAGGGCCATAATGGCCCTAATTCGCTCACCTGACTCCATGAACACTAGAGGAGAATGTGTTATAAAAAAATTGTGCTATTTTTAGATGACGGTCATCTTGGATTAAGCGATGACTCATTTTACCAAATCAGGTGAGCTAAAAATGGATAAACGGCTCAGCTCAGACGAACTCTCGGAAACATTACAAGCAAATTCCAACAGATAATACAGTCAATGAACCTGTGAAAGATTGGTCGGATAGAGTGCTCCAACTGGCCGCAAGAGCATTGAAAGGACTGCCAGAAGAGTATATAAACAGACAAGCAGTCATGCGGTTCTGTATGGGCTGTTCAGACAAAGAGGCAGGTCGTCACGCATGCTCAACAAAGCCCCGCACCATGGAGCAAGCGGAGGACGCAATTGAATGGTACCAATGTGCACAACAAGCAGTATATGGGAGACCATCACGACCTAGATCCAAAGAGCCTGTGGCCAAAGCTTATGCATTAAGACAAGGGCAGGACTCTGATTCATCTGCTGAGGATGAGGAACTATATGGAGTCCGACAAACAACACAATCAGTCGCACCGACAAGACTGGACAATAGGAGGTTTCCACAAAAGAACTTGAGCCCTGATCAGACAAACAAACCAAAGGACAGAATATCCGCCCTGGAACAAGATCTATCTAAGGTAGATGGGAAAGTTACAAGTCTTGGCAACACTGTGCAAAACATGGCTGAGAATATAAACAAAATATTTGGTCAATTGCAACTCCTGAATAGAAGCAATACTAGACGATTACCAGTCAGAGAATACTCGTGCCCAAGTAGATCTCCCTCACCTAATGACGCAAAATGTTTTTATTGTGGCGGTACCGGTCATTTTAAGAGGGATTGTGAACGATATCTGAAAAGTTTAGATAAACATGTAACCTTTGAAAAGGATTTAAACTTACGGGGGTCGGACACAGGGGCTGAAGTCCGACCCAACAAGGGGTCACAGGCCTAGATCATACAGAGCGTATTGTAAAAGAAAATGACAGTCATGTCCCCATGGTAGTGGACAAAGATACTGTCGACAATATTGCAAAATTACAAAACGACAATCATGTCCCCATGGTAGCGGACACAGATAAAAGTAAGGATCCACAAATATTCCAGAAACAAACTAGGGTCCATGCGTTTTGAACCAATCTCCATACTTCTAAGCCGAGTACAGTATCTGATGATATGGGTTAGGAGACAATCAATGCTGTTCCCGACACACAAACATACACAGCTGAAACATTCACGCTCCCCAGGATGCCGATTATCAGTCTCAACCTGTATACAGTCAAACTTCAAAACTCGTGCGGAGTCCAAAAATTATTCAGGGTTTCGATAGGGGGGGTCAAAACGGATTAACGGACTTACCTTGCGGTGGGTTCAAGTATTGCACCAGGATGCATGAACAATGGGCCATATTCTTAGAGGAGATAGATGACATAGTACCATGGGTGACAGGCGGCCTGACAACATGTACTGAATCAGAAAATGCAGCGGTGCTAAGGTCGTCGTCACAGACTTGGGATCCAGGTGGTCAAGGTGCCCACTATATCAGACAGCAGGAAATCAGAATAATTGTTAGTCTTTTTAGCTCAGGGTTTGCTAGAGACATGATAATTGTGAACGTACCCAATATACAAATCAGAATAATTGTTGTCTTTTTAGCTCAAGGTTTGCTAGAGAGATGATAATGGTGAATGTACCCAATATACAAATCAGAATAATTGTTAAATCTTGTAGCTCACGATTTGATAAGGAATGAGTATCTGAGCGCACCAATTATTGGGATTCATTGAATCATTAATTAAATAGTAACAAAATGCTCTACTTCCAGGAAAATATGGCAAACAACTACTGCCAAGATTACAGGGATAAAGTTCGAGAGGCTACCCGAAGAGGCACCCTTCTGGATGCCTACGACCTGGCAGAATCATTATTCCTGGTTGCTGACTTAAAAACGGAGGAGGCGAAGAAACTGGTGTTGGGGAAAACAGAAATTGCCAGGTGAAAGAGACCGAGTTGGTTGAAGGTCGCGGCACAATCCATGCAGTCGTTATTTAGCAATCAGTGGATTAATAGTAACATCGCTAGGATCCACAAATATAAACAAGCAACAACGACGGAAGCCGTATTCCAGCCCGTGAGAGACATTAGGCTGACCAGTAACCCGGAGTTGCCCCGACGGTGTGACATACACCGATCAACTCGGCCACGATCTCCATCACTAGTTCGGGATTTAAACTCGCCGCCCATGGAGGAGGCATCTGGAACTGAAGATCAGCTACCGCAGCAGTCGCCCAGGGGGGAGATTGTAAACGACAAGCTCCGATCTCTCCGGTACGGTTCCCTACATTGCCCTCCTTAAAAAGATCAAGTCCCAGGACGGAAAAAGACGAGTCAAGAGATAACAGAAAAATGGCATGCATGGTGTCGCCCAGGGGGGAGACACGAATAGGGTCCGATCTCGATTTGTCACCTGAACAGTCAGTCGCCCAAGAAGCCGAGCAATATCGTAGGATATAGTTGTCAAGCGTCGGAGAGGGAAAACGAAATTACTGGTTTGTGGAATTGCGGGATGTGATGTGGCAACTAGCTTTATGAAGCAGCACCCGATCGATTTTCACGTTCCACACATATTTGACGAGCGTCTCCCGCTGACAGATGATCTCTGCTACCACAGATATGATGCTCTACTGTTGATGGCCCGTAGAATGGCGGAAGGAATCTCGTCCTTGACCGAGGCCGTCGACTACCTAAACAACCAAGCATTGGTAGTAGATGGATCTGATGGAGGAGGGTTAAACACTGTTCAACGCAAAGCTATGGAACATCTCTGCCAGGTCCAGGGCTGGGAGGTTCCGCATCAATTTACACATATCCTGTTGAATTCGCCGGCTACCCTTTTGCACTGGCGCGTCTTGGAAGCGAAGGCGCGACTGATGACTGCCACGCGTTTGTCCGTCATCAGGCACAGTGTCCAACCACAGTCGGAAGACAAGAGGAGGACCCAAACCTCTGAATATAGACATCGCCCAGGGGGGAGACGTCGATGGAGATCCGTTTGGGGGACGGTGCAGCAGGAGGCAAATTGTCAAGTATTTGATACAGGCTGTCTACAACAACATCTGGACCTGCCCATGGAGGAGGATGCTAACGACCTTCTACTGTTGCCTGTGGTATCTGCCTACGACACTCACTTCCATTTATATAGGACCCGCAAATATCTACGACTACCTGGGTCAGCAAGATTAGCTGATGTGGTCGAGGCCGTACCAATGGACCAAATCCATGGGTGCTATGTGCGTTTGACGGGATGCATCCTGGTATATTGCGACCGGGATACCTACCCGACGAAATGGCGAGGAACGTGTCCGATGGGGTACGGGTTGTCGTGGGGGCACACCCCAAGATCAATACTTTGTCAGACGAGGATTTGGAGAAATTAAAAGGACGGTTACGTCTTTCCGGGGTAGTCGGACTAGGGGAAGTAGGCCTGGATCATTCTGTAAGTCCGGCAGACAGATGGTACTACCAGGAGGAGCAACTTCACCGTATCCTGGAGTGTTGCCTCGAACCTCGCCATGTTCTGGTAATCCACTGCAGAGGCATGAAGAATGATCCCACAGCTGTGGAAGCATATATGCGTTGTCTTGGCATCGTAATAGAACACGCAAGCACCCTGCAAAAAATCCATATGCATTGTTTTACAGGGCAACCCAAAGTGGTTAAAAAATGGTTAAATGCCTTCCCAAACACCTGGTTCGGTTTCACTGGGCTGGTCGCCTCTCTTAGTGCCCGGCAACGGAAAGGTCTTAAGGCGGTGCCAAACAACAGACTAATACTTTAAACGGATGGACTTTACTTCCCGCCTTCCAAGGATTATCCCGTTAGCGCCCCCCATCTACTGGGTTTTGTCGCAAAGGAGGCGGCAGTCTGCCTGAGCACGACCATGGAACTAATTTTGAATCGTTCTACCACCAATATCGCGGCCCATGGAGGACGTGTTGTGTTCACAAATATAGGGACGTATTAATTGCAACTTTTGTTGCGGCCCAAGAAGGACGTGTTGTTTTCACAAATATAGGGACTTAGTAATAGCAACTTTTGTCGCGGCCCAAGGAGGACGTGCAACTTTTTGTTCATTTATTATATGGACATTTATATATGTAAAAAGTTAACGTTGAAAATGGCTAAGTCAATTACGTAGAAATAATAGGTGAAGGTAAAAAAAATGGTCACATGTTGGATAGTTGTATGTGGTAGGCACCCCTTGGTTATGAAGCTGTGAAAGTTTGGTGGTACTAGGTGGTACAGTACCAAAGAAATGGGACTTAAACACGAAAAGTTAACATTGTAAACGGGAAAACTTAACATTGAAAATGGCTAAGTCGACTGCGCGGAAAAAATGGGTCAAGTTAAAAACAAGAAATGAGGCAAAGCCACGAAGGCCAGGTTTTTTCCAAGCATAGACACTTGGATAACATAATTATACCCACTTTTTGTAGACTAGATGGCCGTGACCTGCATGTCGGGCCTTGGGGCGAGGCATGGACACTAAAAAAATAGATATAGTAGATGGAAAAACATTAACGAAAAAACTTTAACCGGACACACGGATGTACGGACGGACGGACGGACGGACGGACGGACGTATGCCAAAATGCCGACGATATCGCGCTTTCCGCAAGTGGGTGCGACAATGATGATAAACACCCATGTGAAGTATCAAGGTAATGGGTGAAGCAGTTGCAGAGATATAGTACACAAAAAAACTTTAACAAAAAAATTCAAAGTAATTTGACCTTGACATTGGGCACAGGGGCCGCACGGTTGGGGGTTAGAATGAAAATATGGATGATGATAAACACCCATGTGAAGTTTCAAGGTAATGGGCGAAGCAGTTGCAGAGATATAGTATAACGAAAAAGTTTTAACCAAAAAATTTAACCAGACGTACGTTAAAAAATTAACGTTGAAAATGGCTAAGTCAATTACGTAGAAATAATAGGTGAAGGTAAAAAAATGGTCACATGTTGGATAGTTGTATGTGGTAGGCACCCATTGGTTATGCAGCTGTGAAAGTTTGGTGGTCCTAGGTGGTACAGTACCAAAGAAATGGACTTAAACACGAAAACTTAACATTGTAAACGCGAAAACTTAACATTGAAAATGGCTAAGTCGACTGCGCGGAAAAAATGGGTAAAGTTAAAAAAAAAAAGTAACATGTTGGATAGTGATATGTGGTGGGCACCCCTTGATTATGAACGCTGTGAAAGTTTGGTGGTCCTAGTGGTACAGTAACAAAGAAATGGACTCAAACACGAAAACTTAACATTGATTGTGGACGCCGCCCGCCCGCCCGCCCGGCTTTCGCCAATCCAATAGCCTGGATTTTTTTTCAAAAAACCTTGCTAAAAATAAGCAATTTGGGGTGTTTTTATAGCAATAAATCTTGGGCAGCATTTCGTGGAACAGACAATAGTTGTTGTATGTCTGTAATTCAGGCGCTTATTTTTCGCCTCAATCTCTCTGCAGCCACAAAGACTGCGAGAGCATTGTTCCCATGACATATGTGTGTGCATAATCATACATGTGTCTGTCTGTGCCTTGGAGGTTAATAATTCCCTGACATTTCAGTGAAAGTCTACATTGATATCTCAAATGGTAATTTCAGTGAGAATCATAAGGGTACACATTCAAGAACCACGAATATTACTAACATTCTCTAAATTTCCATAACACAAGATGAAACTCCTAATACTTGGAACATTTAGGAATTTTGTAATGTGTACAGTAAATTCCTAGCATTCCTACAATATTCCCAGACTGATAAATTTTTAAAAAAAACTGGGATTTCTGGGATTTTAATTAACAAGTTATTCCTAGGAATTTCTTAGGAATCCCAACTTATAGCATACCTAGGAATGTTAAAATCAAAATATTCATAGGATTCCTTAGATTTTCCTATGATGTGATGGAATGAGATTTTTGCACTTTAATTCTTAGGAAAATCCTAGGATTTTATAGACTATGAATAATTTTGACAAATGATCCATGAGAGTTGAATCTGGTTATACCCCTTAGAGGGGAAGGGGATACATGTAAGTCATCTTGCTCTTGTGATAAGGGCTCCTGGTATCAAATCATGAGATTGTAGTTTCAGGACTGATTAATATTTGTAATTCAGTTTTGATGTTGTGACTTCCTCCGATGCAGGAACAGTACTGGTTCTATCCTGTTGGAGGGCGGTTGGTCGGGAGCATGCGACGGGTAATTGCCATTTCAGACAACCTTGCGCAATCTGCTATTTCAATCTCACAGAAAGTTTCTTTTGTGGCAATGTTATGGCAAGCTTATGATGTGCTATCTTGCAAAGTAATAGTTGTGGCAACTTTGTGGCAACCTGCTATTTAAATCTCGCACAAAGGTTTGTTTGTGGCATGGTTCTGGCATGCTGTAAGGGGGCCCATAATGTAGTCCAAAGAAGATATTTGAAAACAGCTAATTGCTTATTAATAAAGGTTTTACATTTTGAGTCTCAGAATTGTTTAGACATCTAATGCACAATACTTTTAGTAGTATAGAGGGATTCAAAATGATACCACCTAACGAGGGTATCATTTCTCCACCCTATATACTACTCCACCACCCCCCGAAAAATCAAAAATTGGTTAACGAGGAAATTGTCTCCCACTAAAAATTGGACGTGAAAAAAAAAAAAACATAATGTTTTTCAGACAGTAAATTTAAGTATAGAGGGATTCAAAATGATACCACCTAACGATGGTATCATTTATCCCAACCCTCTATACTATTCCCACCACCCCCAAAAAATCAAAAAAATTAGTTAACGAGGAAATTGTCTCCCACCAACCACGAAATATTCAAAATTGGTGTCATAAATACATCATGTTTTTTTCACGTCCAATTGAACATATAAATTTAATAGGTTATAATAAAATATTATAACAAAATGGATAATAAAATACACAACGAATTGGACGTTTATAATGATTTGGATGAAGGATTTTACGCTGTTGTTTCTACAGTATTAAAACACGGTAAAATGACAATACTATGTGATATCGAATACATGAAATATCAGCGTAATTTATTACGCTGCGATAAAAACGTTGCATTTACAATATTAAACCGGCAATTAGTCGCCGGTATAAGTATCAAATTTATATAATGAAGCGACTAAATAGGATCGGAGAAACACTACCGAAACATTATCAAACTAATTTTATAAAACAGTTTAAAATCAAAGATTCGTTTACGGATATGCGTTTCTACAATATCGCTTTTAACGAAGAAATTGGAAAATTATTAGAGAAATTGAAAATTATTGAACAGAACTAATTTATGTTATAAGCAGACGACAATGTTCCAATTACACTGTTATGAACATGTAAATTAGGTGTCCATTTTATAGAGAGATTACACGATTACGTCTTCCAGGATGAAACATAAACACACTGTAATAGTGGTATCATTTTGAATCCCTCTATACTACTGTAATATATACTACACACACGTGGGTGTATTACACAACCCGCTATCGATATTCCGGAAGTATTTCTTACATTCTTATTGGTTGTCATGTTTTTTATTTTTCTAATTTTACTTTTTAATAATTTAGAACGTTATAACCTATATTATTAAATAAAAAATGAACTTGTTATATATAAAACAAATAAAAATAAACGAGTAAATATTTGGTATTGCACAACACGGTTTTAGCTTAATATATGTAAAATTAACAACAATAATTTGTCTGGGGGGACGCCCCTGGATAAAATGAGCGCTCAGTGCTTCCGTGCAGGCACTTGCTTCCGTGCAGACACTTCCAAGGTTGCCTAGAATTTCGACACTGATTCCTAATCAGCTGATAGATGGGGGTGTACTGTACGGGTAGCTATTACACCGGCTAGCCATGAGATGAGAAAGAGAAAGAGAAAGAGAAAGAACAAAAAAAGATGGCTAGCGGGTGGGCCCAGAAGGGTTTTGCTGGCGCGGGTTCGAGCCTCGGTTAAACATTTGTTTTTTTTGTTGTTTTTTTTAATTATTAATAATTTTCTTAATTAATTCTTTAGAATATCAAAATTATTAATAATTAATTATTTTTTAAAACCACATTTGTAGGTATATAAATAAAAAATAAAAAAATGTTTAGCTCCAACCACGGCGCGAACCCACGACCCTCGTCTCTATAGATTATCTCCTTAACCCACACGACCATGTAGGCTGTTATGATAAAATTCATTACCTAGTGTTGTACAATTATCAATTACGACAATGTTTCAATTACACGGTTATGAACCATGCGTAAATTAATAGCAAGGTAAACAGAGCCGAGTGTATCAATTACACAGACGGTGTGTATAGTGTAATCCTCGACTGAATTTATAATTTTCAGTGTAAATAATTAATAATTTTGATAATTCTAAAGAATTAATTAAGAAAATTAAGAAAATTAGAAAAATTATTTTTTAAAAATATCACAATGGTGCTGTAACATTTCCTCCCGACTTTATTTCCAAGTTTTACCCTAAATTTATCCCAATCAGTACACTCAATTTTTGGCATGGTGGCGCGCGCCTTGATCCTTATATCATTTTTTAATTCTTCATATCTCCCCATTTCTTCCACCACGGATTCAAACTCTAAATTTGGATATTTTCTTATCGGCCAACGCTTTGGACACCATAACTCGATGCTATTTTTCTTAGACCTAGCGAGAACGGATATTCTATCATGTTTTCTACTTTTTTTCTCGAGTTGTTTTCCACCCGCCGCCCTAATTACCATACAAAGTGTTCCAGATAAAACGGTAATTCCACTCAAAACCCCTGCAAGTGGAATCATTACAATTGTAGATAGCGTTGCAGCAGTCCCCGCCCCACACAACACAGAAACACTTGCCAGAACCGTACTAGATGCTTCAGCTATGTTTGCCGCGCGCCTATATTTATTAGAGTGTCTTTTTCTATTTGCACATTCTCTAACTAAAATATCCTGCATAGCGACGATATTATTCAACCTAAAATCTGAACTTTTTTCGTTAATTGAATACAGTGTTGGTGGAGTGGATGAGAGTTGAATACAGTGTTGGTGGAGTGGTATTGAGAGTTGGATACAGTGTTGGTGGATCGGTATTGACAATTGGAAGCGGTGATTCGTTCATAGTTAAATTTATTTCAATATATTAGTATTTACACAATAAGTTCAATTAACAATGAGACAATAGTGGAAGAACTCTCTGAGTCACCGATTTTCGTAACAAAGTTAATAACACTACCTTGGAAAGTCTAATTCGATCATCACCTGGAGAACGAAACCACCGTCGAACTATCTCCAGAGATTTTAGTGACTCCAACCCCCGTTCTTCCCCATCTACTACAATATTTATCGCGACCGCGCCCACAGGTTTACCACTAGCATTAACCGAGCAGACCGCCATTTGGATAACTTCACCTGCAGCTGTCATAGTGTATCCCCCATATTTATTACTCGCTTTGGCACCGAACGAATATTCATAGTGCCCCACAACCAATGGGCCCCGCTTCTCAGCCCAAACTGTTATGACACGTTTTGGTGTTTTCATTGTTTTCACTATTCCGGCAAGCGCATTGTTTGCGTTATATGCCTCAGTACGAATCTCATAAGAGGCCTCCTCAAGAGCTTTTGGTCGCGGCTATACGATCATGTTTCAGTTTATCGGTTATCATCTAGTTCAGTAAGTGTCGCTTCTCTGTTGAGAGAGTCCTCTGAGCGCAACGCATCATAAGCCTCCGTAATGGTTGTCTGGTGGTCTTCTAAGGCTTTATCAATACCCGACCGGTCTCTTTTTTGAAATTCGGTTATTTTTTCATCTAGTTTAGTAAGTGTCGCTTCTCTGTTGATAGAGTCCTCTAAGAGCAACACCCTATAAGCCTCCTTAATATCCGCCTGGTGGTCTTCTAGGGCTTTATCAATACCCGTTCGACTCCATCAAGATCAAACCGGGTCTCTTTTTTAAATTAATTCGGTTATTTTTTATTTTTTTTCATATAGGTCAGTAAGTGCCGCTTCTCTGTTGAGAGAGTCCTCTGAGCGTAACGCCCCATAAGCCTCCGCAATGGCCTCTTTGTGATCTTCTCGGACCCCCTCAACCCCCGACCTGGTCTCTTTTTATAAATTCGGCTATTTTTTCATCTAGTTCGGTAAGTGTCGATTCTTTACTGTGAGAGTTCTCTAAGCGCAACGCATCATAAGCCTCCGCAATGGCCTCTGCAAGGTTAGACTGGTGGTCTTCTCGGACTTTATCAATACCCGACCGGGTCTCTTTTCGAAATTTGTTTATTTTTTTATCTAGTTCAGTAAGTGTCGCTTCTCTGATGAGAGAGTCCTCTGAGCGCAACACCTCATAAGCATTCATAAGGTCCGCCTGGTGGTCTTCTCGTGCTTTCTCAATACCCGACGTGGCCTCATTTCGAAAATCGATTATTTTATTTTACCGTCTAATTCAGCAAGTGTAGCTTCTTTGCTGAGAGAGTCTTCTAAGCGCAACGCATCATAAACCGCCGTAATGTCAACCTGGCGGTCTTCTCGGCTTTATCAATCCCCAACCGGGCCTCTTTTTCTAAATTTGGTTATTTTTTTTACCTAGTTCGTTTAGTTCCGTATGCGTTTCTTCACGACTTTGTGTATTCACAGCCAGGCATATTCTTCTAAGTTGTGATAGTAGACTCTTGTGAATCTCGTCCGTGGCCCTCGATATAGTTCTATTAATCAAGGCCTTTGTTTTTGGGTAGTTAAAAAGTCACCCTCTGTCGGGATGAATCCCCCTTCTGCAGGTTCCAAATTATTTGAATTTGTCACCCAATCGAAGAACTACCTGGTCCGTATATACTCATAATGTTGATAATATATATTGAACGAACATGCGTTTAATTCTAATTTTCTAATTTGAAATTTCTAGGACGACCGAAATCGGGTAATCGTTCTTCAACTCTCGCCCTTTATCATCAAGAATATAAATCTTCAACTCGTGGATGTGTCCCGATTCCAAAACTTTCATCTCTGGGTGTGGGAATGTCTAACGTTACAGTCTCGCCATAGAAACAATCGCTGGCGGGCACAGTTTTCAGTAATGTGCTGGGGGATCCGTCTATCGTGTTGTACGATGTGTTCACCCGATCCAGGTGCACCCTGAGAGTTTTCGTGACGGCGAAGTTTACTGGGGTATCGCCGTGGTGCACTCCCACGGGGAAGACAAACATCAACGGGGTACTAAGCCCTTCATTCTCGTCGTAAGGGGGTGCAAATTTAATCCTAACATTGAGGCCAACCCCGGGAGATCTCTAATTTTTTATCAACGTCCAATGTCGCAATCCCCGTGGCTTTTGAGACTGTGAGAGTGACATTATCAGGCATATTCCTTGCGATTAAAGCTTGGACATCTCTGACACCCCAAAGGCCGGGAAGTAATGAGACACTTGATTCCCGAATGCGTCTCTCTACTTCTGCATGACTATCGGCGTCCTCTAGATCTAAAGGATCTAAGGGTCTGATATACTCGTACGTTTTGAGGTTTTTCCACCCGACCGTGAACGTGATTGATCTAAGGCCTACCCGGCGTTTTCCGCAGCAGTTGTCTATTAATTTTTGAAGTTCACAACTCCCTTTTTGAACATTAGTTATAGTAGCAAACATAATAATATCTTTCAATGGATACCAAAGCATTTAGCTTTAACTCTAATGTAAAGTACGCGGTCGGAGGTAAATACACACAAAAAGACGTTGTTAACCGCCTTGTACACCCAACCGTAACGGTTAGACCGGACAGTGGCTTTGCCACCAACTTCCCTAACATCTTTGAACAATATAGGTTGCCCAAGATTACTACGATGGAGGTGGTAAACGGCTGGAAAGCAACACCGATGCAGTTTTGGCAGAACCAAATAAATTTCGCTGTATGGTGCGCAACAGCCGGGTGTGGAGTTTCATATAAAGACCATCTGACATCCAAGAATGTCATGCTCCGAAGTGTCCTACAACTTTCACGTGTATTATACTATTAGGAGGATTCTCAAAGAACTAGGTATTTCACTACCTCAAGACGACGCCTGGGATCCCATTTCCAACACATATAACCGTATGGCCTTTGAAAGACTGTGTAACGAATTTTACGTTTCAAAAGACGCGGACTGGAGACAGAAAGCATTTCCTACCAGCACCGGTCCTCGGGACGTTCTCATTCACGGCCAGTCTGGGAATTGGACACAGACTGATTTTAGACACGATCACTCCGGTGACCACATCGTCAGTCGGAACGCCGGGAATTTTGACCCCGCGACTATGACTTTCGGGACGGAAGTGTCTGGAGGTCGACACTGTGGCGTGTTTTCTTGTAAAATGTTACCTCCGAAACTGGCTCACGTCGATTACATACAGCAGGCTGCTGAGGTTCAGAACGCGTGGGGTACATTTATGTTAGATACGGGTCTAGGGTTCACGCAGGCCGGGGTTACTCGCCTCAACGACTCCATTCGTACATATGTGTGGGCTATACTAGGTGCACAAAAACAAACTCGCAGTTCTATACTGGGCATGGGAACAGCGTTTGATGCACAAAAACAATTTTTGGCACTTGTAGAGGACGCCATCTCAGCTAGGGTGGACCTGGAGAAGGCAATCCAGAATTATCAAGACGTTTTGCAGACTGCCAGCACCCAGTAGACTATGTATTTGGAATAGGTCTTTATATGGCGCCGAGCAATATGATACTACGAGACGACCCGGTTGACGGTTACAATAATCAGATCGTAATCGCCACCGTCAATCAAAAAATTGGCCGCAACGGGAACGTGAATACGGATATCATCAAGCGCACCCCCAACAGTGGAACCGATTTCATAAAACACAAAATGGATACACCTCCCCCAATTCGTAAATCGAACCCAGTACCCCCAATTCGTAAATTGGATGAACCATCGAAATCCATCAACAGACCAATCGCGATTGGAGAAACACCAATCAATCGTAGATTGGATGAAATTGGAAGCACAACACACGAGGAGGAGAAATTGGGTCTCGTCATCGCCCTCGTGGCGATCGGATTATTTACGCTTTGGTTGTAGGAACTCTCTGACAGAGAATAATAGGAGACCAGCGATTGCCACGATTAAAGCCCAGGTATTTTTGGCTAGCCATCCGGCCGTTTTTGATAATATAGATAGCAAGTAAGAAACGATACTTCCGATCAGTCCAGGTAGTGCGGCAGCCGCCTTTCCAGCTAATTTAGCTAGAAGACTGGCGAGGGCTTTTAGTTGTTTTTTTATTTTTTTACCCACTCCTTGGCTCCACCGGATGGAGCGGGTGCTGGTGCTGGTGCTGGTGCTGGAGCGGGTGGTGGCGCCCGCACCAGCAGTGAAAGCTAGAACTATGGTCGATATAGTCATGCCGATAGCAACGAGGATGCTTGCTATCGTGACGCCCTGCTCTCTGAACAGATGCGAAGACGCTCACCGAGTGTCGTCTCTCGTGCAGGACCCTCGAGATTGATTATCGCGGATCCGACTTATTTGTGTGCGGAGAGCCTCACGGTTAGCCGAGGCGGCCTCCAAGCGAGCTTCTCTTTCATCCCGCAAAGACCGCAGGAGTTTGTTGATCCGCTCGGTAGATTCTCTATCGTCACCGGCTTCCTCCAGTTTTCTTTCTTCTAGCGCGATATGTTCATCCAGCGCCGTGAGTTTGGAGAGGTTAAGGACCAGTTCGCCCCGGACCGTTTGTAGAGCCTTATCGAGTCCACGGAGTTCTCGAAGGGAGTAACGGTGGGTCATCGTTGAGTATTTTTCCCAATTGTGATTGCACGCTGAACGTGGTCTCCATCGTGTTAATAACGTCGGTGGCTATTTTAGGGACCTCGCTGAGATCAACCGTTTCTATCGCGGTGGCCGTCTTCGCTATAGTTTCGTCGGTAGACTGTAGGGCCTCTACAGCGCGGGCCGCACAATTGTTTTACCACGCGTCCAATCTGGAAATCCTAGTTCGTTCTTTATGATTTCGCCACCGCCCCCCGGTTTCCGGCAATGGTGTTTAGCGATAGGGGTTTACCGGTATTCGTGTTGATTATTGGGAGATTTGATGATTTTAGTCGCAACCTACCATGCATATCCAATTCGAACTTGGAGTAGTCGCGACCGACAGACGGGACCAGACCGATTTCTGACAAATTGTTGTAGTAGTCGTTTACAGCTCCCTCAAGTAATTCCTGACTTTGACCAACGCTGCTGGTAGCGCCACCTATTTCCCCCAATTGCGATTGGATTGGAACTGGAGTCTCTATGAAGGGCGTTTCGTTATCATCATCATAATCATCGACGAAATCGTCTCTGCCTATTTTATCCATGTTAATATCGTAATCAGCCATCTATATAATTTTCTTAAAATTAATTATCTATTAAAGACAAAACCATACAGGTTTAATAGTTTCAATAATTTTGAAAAAATTAATTATGTCTTCGAGTCAATACGGTCGCAAACTCAATCCATACCGCAGACTGCGTGAGCCCCTCGGGGCAAAAGGCGTGAGACAGAGTGTCGTTATTACGAACAACCCATCGACGATCGACCAGAACCAGCAGCTCTTAGTCCGCTTCCCCAACCTCGGAGCTAACGACGTCATTGTTCCGGGTACTGTTCGCCTCGCTTTCACTATTTCGCTAACGTCGACGGACGCGGACCGAACCGTCGTTCAGAACTTGGGTCGCGCATAGTCAAGAAGACTATGATAAAGATTTCTGGTAATGAGGTGATGTCGATCGATGACAGCGACGTCTACCATTGCTATCAGGACCTGTGGAAGACGTCACACGAGCTTGAAAACGCTGTATATCAAGGTATTGACACCAGCAAAAATAAGAACGTAACCAAACTTAGAATCGGGGCTGCTAACAAGGCAGATAACAACGCGAGTGACAACGCGGTCGCGGGCGCTTACGGCAACCGCTTCTACATTCCGCTCGACTTTGAGTTGCTGGAGAGTCACATGCCCTACTATCAGAGCGCTTTGGCTGACCGCCTCGAATACGAACTAACGTTCAACGACTACGGCCGAGTTCTCATAGCCACCGACCATTATCGACGTATACGATCGATAATGTTTCGCTGGAGTACGACATGGTCACGATGCCCGAACTAGCGCGATTGATCAGAACCCAGTACGCCGGGCGCGTTGCCATACTTTACGACCGAGTTCTTCGCCATCGCAAGATGCCGAAAAACAAAAGCGACACATTGTGGAATATTAACGTCAACGTACCCGCCCCGCTCGATGAAAGGTATACTGATGTTGTTCGAGGATGCTCGGTTCGCGTTCGGTGCTAGAAAAACCGACAGATTCTATAACCCCAAAATCATCACGAAGGTAGAGGTGACGATCGAGGGAGTCCCCAATCAACTCTACAGCGCGGGTCTTCGCGCGCACCAGCAGTGGGATGAAGTAAGAAAGCAGTTTGCTGCCGGATCTAAGCGCTCTCCGGAGGTTGCAGCAGTTGCTAAAGACCTGCATCTCTCGGCCGTCTCCCTCGCGGAGTTCCTGAATACCAAATACGCGTTATGGCTAGACATGCGAGCCAGCGACGATGACCAAATACACGGTAGCGGACGCCAAGTTGAGAACGCTAGTGAGGGTGTGACGATCCAGATAACCAAAGAGGCGGACGGAGCCGGGCCATTGAACGTGTACTTATATATAATTACAGACGCACAACTCAACATCGAAGATGGTCGATACGTATCAGCGATCTACTGATTTAATAAAAAAATCATCTAACGATTTATTAATAAAAAAATCATCTAACGATTTATTAATACATAATTTTGAAAAAATTAAGAAATCTAGCAATCAATACCAATTCACGATTGGAGATGCTCACTCCGCCATAATATGTGGGCAGACAGGATGTGGAAAAACGGTTTTCATCCTCAACTTACTCGAGGGATCCTACCGCGATGCCTTTCGTCACATTGTGATCCTATGTCCCACTGTGCGGCACAACGATACTTATCAGCGGTGCCCGTGGATATGGACCGACCCTGAGGTATACGTTATTGACCCCGGTGATAGGCTTCACGATTGGTTGCGTGGTTTATACCAAATATTTCAGGGCGAGCCACCCTATACGTGATTGACGATTGCTCAGCCAAGGCGGCGATGACCAAAAAGAAGGACATGCTCTCCGAGCTCGCATTTTCTGGCCGCCATGCGAGGCAAAGCGTATGGATATCCACTCAAAAATACAACGCCGTCCTCAAGGATCTGCGCGAGCAAACGAAATGGGTCGCCCTCTTTCACTGCAAGGACCGAGACTCATTCGATGACTGTCTTCGAGAGAATGACGTTATCCCAACGCGCGAGGAGCGCCTGGAGGTTCGACAGATACTTTCGAAAACTAAGCACGCCAAGCTTCTGCTAAAGACTGATCAACCAACTGCTTATAAAGTTATCAACTAAATCTAACGATTTTGAAAAAATTAGGAAAATTGCAAAGTAATAAGCTATTGCAATGCTTAGCAATTGCTGAACAAATACTGAACAATGCTTAGCAATTGCTGAACAATGCTTAGCAAATGCTGAACAAATGCTGAACAAATGCTGAATAATGCTGAACAAATACTGAACAATGGTTAACAATGTTAACAATTTGGTGCTCCGCTGCGAGCTTTGTTGCGAGCATAATGGTGATCATAAGTATCGGGTGGTGCGCATTTATTATTTTTGAAAAAATTAAATAAATATGTTAAAGTGATGAGACTTGTTAGAATAGTTAAATTAATTTTAAGAAAAATGAACTGCGACGAACTTCTCGATCAGCTAATAGAAGAAACCTCAACTCCGACTGCCAACAATAATGATCCGACAGAGCAATCGGGATCTGGGTTGAGTGCAACGACTCCGAATGAAAATGAAAAATGCGGCGCGACGAGAGCGGCTAGCTGCGCTGGTTGCTGGGGGACAATCGGAGCATTACTCGGTAGGCGTCTCTCAGTTTTTTCAGGTGGATAAGATGTCAGATGCGGAGATCGATAAAATGTATGCGCGATACGAATCCAAATTGGGAGCAGAGATGACAAAAACTCTTGGATCGGCGGCTATTCATTTGTACGCTACCGCCGTTAGTAGACTTCTCCCTATACCAAACACCGAAGGGTTGATTCACGATCTAGAGACTGACCCTTTTATAGGACACACTCTTAGAACGGCATGCTGCTCAATTTATCACAAGTTTGGAATGTACTTAGCTCCACTAACAACCGCGTTGACCACGGGTAAACACTGTCAATTTGGACATATATGCCCACGAACTATAAGCTCTAATATTAATACAAAATATAATTTTGAAAATGATGACACAAGACACACCCACGAGAGTGACGGAGTTGAACCAGATTGCTCCAACACAATCGAACCAGAGTGTTACTCCGCCACTGGATGACATACCGCATATAAAAAATCCCAAAAGACAGGCAGCTGGGCGGGCGGCGGCTGCCACCCGAAAAGTTAAACAAGATAAAATACTCGCCGAGCTTCGAGAGGCTAAACTCCAATCGAGATTGGGGACGGAGACAGCAAAACATCTGAATACAGAGTTGAGTACAACAACACCCCCAATTCACGAATTGGAAGCACACTCAAATTCAAAGAATTGTCACCCAATACCAACTACCGTTGGAGTTGGGCGAATCCGATTGAACCCAAATTCGTGAATTGGAGTTGGGTTGTTGGTGGTGGTCTGGCAGTTGTTGGTGCCCTGTGCGTGTGGAAATACCAGAAAAAACAACCAGCCAGTGTTCAGAAGAAAGTTACTAAACACCAATCATCAACAATGTTGAATTTGGATGCGCCCATTTAAACATTGATCGCGACCCATTTTATATGCAATAATTATAACAATGGCTGAACAAGATGGTAAAATGTTAGTGAATGCGCTTTATCACGCCGTGGTGATATCGGGTTTCAGTATCGGGTATGCTCGACTATCAAAGATGGCCCTAGGAGGAACCGCTCCCAAATTGGACTTTACTGTGAGAGACGTAGGGCTCGCGACCTTAGATGTAGCGGCCGCAGTTTGGACCCGAGATTATCTAGTTAAAGCTGGAATTTCTACCAGTTAATATATGGAAATAAATGGCTTCAATCGCAGTAATAGTAGGTGGTGCGCTTGTAAACGCATTGGCGTTCAGCGGTAGCAACTTTATATTCTCTAAAATGAAAAGCTCGAACGTGGATGAGGAGCGTAAGCGTCATGATTTAGCTGTAGAACAATCAATAGCGCAAAGGAAGCATGGTCGAAAAAACGAACCGCCCATCTGGACTGGGTCAATGAAGAGCTTCGCCGCGAAAATCACGCCGCGCAAACTTTTCAGAACGTTTGAAGAAGCCAACCGCGAGTACGCGCTGGCATATCCGCACAAAATTCTCGATCCAATGGATCCCGAGCCCCAACTTTCAGATTTCTATGTACCGTCAGAGCCCCAAAAGGACCGCGAGATCGCGTTCATCATCGTGGGAATGGGTGTGGTGGGTCTCACCGGCTATTATATTCAATCGAGATTTTAAATTAATTAATTAAAACAATTTTTTTTTATAAAAATATATATATATAGAACGATGTTAGTTGACGAACTTTATGACGCTATGATCGATGTAGGCTACACTGCCCAAAACATCGTTTACCTGGTGCAAAGAGTATGATTCGTCTGGCCCGAGATTGTCGCGAGGACGAAAAAGCGGCCACCCTTTTCGCAAAGCGGATGTTAGATTCCTCCACCAATCCTGGGAGATTGGATGAATTAGATTTCCCTCTCCTGTTCCAACCCAAACGCGATTGGGGCTGCAGCGACAATCGCAATTGTACTTCCAACAAAGGTTTATTATTAACGACGCAGTTACCGGACGAACTGGCGAGGGCATGTTGGAGATTGTCCGATATATTAGAATACTTCGCATACGATGAACACGCGCAAACTTGATACCAAACTAACGCGCAAGCTGTCGAATACATACTATAGTCCACGCGGCTACTGGAAGGGACTCGCGGCCATCAAGAACCTCGCGGCGGCGACCAAGGTTTCAGAAAACGCTGTCAAGGAATGGCTCAAGAAGCAGGCCATCTGGCAGATCTATTTACCCGCGCTCACAATATTCCGCGGCCGAAATTCGACGTGCCGTGCCGAACCAAGTTCACCAAGCGGATCTCCTGTTTCTCCCTCACGATCGCGTCGGTCGCAAAACGTACAAGTACGCACTGACAATCGTTGACGTAGCGAGTCGTTACAAGGGGGCTGAGCCGTTGGCCACTAAAGAGTCTAAGGAAGTGGCCGAGGCTCTTTCCCGAATATATAAGAGGAGTCCTCTCAAATGGCCGAATCTTCTCCAGGTCGATCCCGGCCGCGAGTTCATGGGCGCGGTCTCTCATCTATTGTCTAAGCATAAAGTTTCTATCAGACGCGGCCGCGTCAACATCCACCGGGACCAGGGGATCGTGGAACGCTTCAATCGAACCCTGGCTGAGAGACTGTTCGGACACCAATACGCCAAAGAACTTGTAGACCCCCATTCACGGTCGACGAGTGGGTGGCCAGACTGCCCGCCGTGGTCTCCGCACTGAACGGAGAGGTGACCAGATTGATAGGTTAAGAAGCCTGTAGATGCTATCAAGTTTAAAAGGGTGACGAGCAAGCCCTCTGCCGTCTCGCGCGGGCGACCCGTTGGTTTAGAGGAGCAGCGGCTTCCATCAGATATTGACGTCCGGTACCTCTATCAACCGGGAGAGCTCGAAGGTGGCAGCCGCCGCGCGACTGATCCAGTGTGGTCTCTCAATGTATATCATCTAGATCGATCTATTACCAAACCCGATGAGCCCGTGCTCTACTATTTGGATGATGGGCCTCTCGAGGGTTTGTTCGCGAAGAACTTCTTATAGTGTCTTCTGACACCCAGCTACCCCCGATTACTTAAATCAATAGAGGTTCTGTATGTATTCCGTCTGGTAACACGCGTCTTTTATCGTAGTATGCCGAGAGTCCTAATTTTTGTTGACAGTACGTTTTCATAACGCCGTCTTTCATTTTAAATCCTCTATTTTGTGCTACATCTATAATGTGTTTTCCATCTTCTGTAGTTTCACTTAGTACTCGTTTATATCTATCCCAATTTAAATTGTTAGTTCTCTTGGACATTCCTTTCGCAGAGTTTTTATTAATTTTAATTTGTTCCAAATTATCTTTAGTGAAATTAATTTTTTCTCACAAAATAACACTTACTAGATAACGCTATCGCCCTATCCCCGCTAAATTCCATTTTGAAAAGTCCGGGCTCTCTTTCGCTCCATTTATCCCAAGCCAACCATTTATTTTTTTCTTTTTCAAACTCGTCTAGTAAGTTAGGTCTAATCAATTCCTCTATCGTTTTTCCACTAACTCCTATATACATACTATCTGTATCCATCTGTATTAATTCAAGTCTTCTCTTTTTATGTATTTATCTAGAAATTCGTAGTAAAATTCCAACATTCTCAATTTAGCTAGTTGATAAACCGCTATTCCACAATGGAATGGTCTCTTTAGCGCACACCTGGGTTTTCTTGAAGATATTTCGTACGCATATCCTATCTCTTCCTATCATCAAAATACGCGGATCTTAATGCTTTGTCAACACAGGTTTCGTCTCGCGTATATGTCGTATTTAAATGTCTCTCCGTTGCCTCTATCATTTTTCCACAACACGAGTTTCCTAATAATTTCATTATGTCGGCTACTGGTTTCTTATTTGGTTCTACATCGCCTGTTCGTCTTGCGGCTGTAACTTCTTTTGCGAACCATTCGAAGGGTTTACCACTAATATAATCTATAACACGATGAACTCCCGTTATTTCTAGGCCGTGTTTTAAATACCATTTCAACAGTGGCGCGTACAGCAATACTTTAGTGGCGGTCATAGATCCACCAATTTTCTTCCATTTCCTCTAGTTCTTCCAGTATCTTCCAAATATTTTAACATGTGTGTGGGAACTTCATCAACCTCTACTTCTCTGTTTATAAATATTGGGGACATTTCAGAAAACTTATGTTTTAAGTTGTGTGGAACTTCTATATCCACCTCCGCAAACCCAAACCAGTCTCTAGATAAAACTCTTTTACAAAACTTTTTAATAAATTTAGGGTATGTGGGGTATCTATATGGTGTATATTTCTCTCCCACACGGCATCTCTTTATTTAAACGTAGATAAATATAACGCGTTTGCATCGTACCCCAAAACAGCTTGCAAGGTTTGTTACTTTCATTTGATCTAATATTGGAAACACCGACTTCTGCATAGCGTGTAAATACTATTGATGGACCACCAACTAGAGCGTCCTTCATCATTTCGTATGTTTCTTCTTTTGGTGCATATAGAGCATCCTCCGGTATAATCGTCTTTGAAGATTTTTGTTCTTTAATGGTTCCTCTCAATAATATTGTATAGCTACTCCAGGTAGTGTTACCGCATCTTTGAAAATATCCACACCTCTGTGTTTATAAAATTCACACATTTTTTTCCACCGCTTCTAGGAACGGTGCTACATCTAAATCGTTATAATATTTCAACCATCTCTGAAAGTTTTCATATTATTTTCTTCGAAAATTCTACGACATTTACTTAATTCTGTTTCATCTATTAACATTTTCCCAGATAGTTTGGAATACCAATTCTCTATATCGGGTAGTTCCTGGGTAATCCAGTTTGTCTGGAGAATCGAACCACTCATAAGGAAAGAAAGATTTCTGTCCTTTGCAGTCGTAGGCTTTTATCCAACTATCGTAACTTACACCAGGTCCTAGATAAAGTATTACATCAAGAAATCTAAATTCTGGAGTAAATAGAAATATTGTTGCGTTTGCACGTTTTCCGACCATTACTTTCTTTGTTGTTGCAGATAGTTCACCTACTAAATATTTCTTTATTAGGTTTATATCGTACTTACTGCTGTTAAAACCCATAACCGGTACTTGCTCTATCCACTGTTCGATCTTAGCGATTTGGTTTTTACTTAAATGTTCTGTATTAAACCCATATCTTGACACACTTCTTCTCTTATAGCTTTTCCCCTGACTTTCAAATCTTCTACAAATTTTTCTATAAGTTTTGCAGGATCTTTATCACAAATATGAGTTACTGTTCCTGAGAAATTATCTCCTATACTAACACTTACCGGAACGTGCTCAGCTTCGTACTCTAAACTATTACCGGTAGTTTCAACTTCTGACTGGAGATATGCCTCAAAATCGTATACTATCTGATATGGATAAAGAGTAGTGTCGCAACGATCTTTATATCTTACCCGTTCTTTGGAATTCACATTCCCACATAACTACTAGGTTGAATTCTTTGCTTTTTCTAATAAATGTATCTCTTCTCATAGTGGATGCGCGTTCTTCTTTTCTATGCTTTGCATGAATCTCACACCCGTGCCAGTAACAGCCGTGATATTGATATACGTATTGGTTTCTGGACAGTATCCATCTACCGGAGCTCCTAAAATCCATCTTCACCTCCGTGTCCGCACTGTTCGTGGTGAATGTGAATTCCCTCCCGCTTTTCCACAGAATACATCCAATCGATCGCCCCATAACTGTTAGAACCTTTTGGGTAAAACGCTTTCTCGAACGACGAACGCGGGCGCTCTAAATAATTACCATCACATATTACTTTTGTCTCACCTCTCATACATGTTGGTCCGTGTCTCTTCATATTACTCGCTGTCGTGAATTTCTGTTTGCAATTATCGCAGGCGGTAAATTTTAGATAGGGGGTTTTTTTAAGGTTTTTTATCAGAAATGCGTGATTATTAAAACAGTCCTATTGTCATTGGTTTATTACCTATTTCATTATAGTGCGCTGTACCTTTTTCAACCACCATACATTACATTCGGTGGGTTGATATACTTCTATACCGATTTTTTTTTAAAAAACTCTTCAACCTTTTTCAGATCTGAAAAAGGAATTGGTGAAACCACATTACTACCAAAATATTGCTTACTAAGTTCTTTCGCCTTTTCTGTACATCTGTCGGGTCTTTTATCTGTCATATGCATAGCTAGACACCTGAACAGACAAAGGTCGTCTTATACTTATCTAAAGAATACATACCTTTTTTATTCTTCAGCCATTCTGGAAGTTCTCCTCCTGCCGCTTCTTTGGATTGTAGTCCCAAATCTATTCCCCTACTACCCTGTATTAGCTTTACGAAAACCTCTACCCATCTTACAAACTTCCACTTTGTATTCGGTCTGTCTATTTTATCGGACATTATTCGTGTTTGCTCCTTATCTGACAGCCATTTTTTAACGGTTTTCATTGATGATAGTGGTTCGCTACCACCGAGATTTTTGTGAAATATTATAGTTTTAGGTTTTCCATTTTTAATTTCCTCCATATGTTCTAGCTTGTAAGAATATGAATATCTCAAATAAAAATTGGTTGTTAGATACGGAGCGAGTTTATCGGACATGCGTTCAGACTCGTTAATGTTAATGTTTTTACGAAAGGATAATGTAACTACCCGTCTTCCATTTTCTACCTTTTCCAATGTTTCATCGTGAGCCCCAATATTTCTTCACCTTTTTCCACTATCGCGCTAACGATAGATTTTTTCTTATTATTATTTTGGCGTCTCAAATTATTTGTGCTTGAAGGTTTGATTACACTAGCCCTTAACCCCGCAATACTTTCTTTTTGAATTCTGTTACCAACTTCCTCCGCTTTGGATATGTCATTAAATGCCCCTCTTTTATAGGCGCGGGTAAACCGCTTCATAAACGCCTCATTCTTTGTGGCATTTATCAGCTTTGTCAACCCCTAACTCTCAACCGTTTACTATAAGTAATCCCTAGAGATTCGGCTTCTCTTCTCAAACTTTCTATTTCTGCTCTAGTTTCTGACGTTATCATATTTTCTGTAAACGCCTCATTCTTTGTGGCATTTATCAACTTTGTCAACCCCTAACTCTCAAACCGTTTACTATAAGTAATCCCTAGAGATTCGGCTTTTCTTCTCAAACTTTCTATTTCTGCTCTAGTTTCTGACGTTATCATATTTTCTGTAATATCTTTTGTATAACCTATAAAATTTATAGTTCAATTGGTCTTGAAAACATTATGTTTTTTTCACTTCTAATTGAATATAAATCATAAACATATACATATATAATGGAGTGTGAGACTTGTTGTAAGACGTTTACGCGTAAAGAATATCTACGAAGGCATCTAGCGAGACGTAGTAAAAAATTCCTTGTGTCCCCCGCAATTTCAATGCCCCAGATGCCCTTGTAAATTCATTAGTGCCCAAACTCTTTGTAGACATAAGCAACTACACTGTCAGGTGGCTACAGGTGAACGTGGTAGACTAGAGCTGGTAGAATTAATTGCAGATCTGCGAAATAAATTATCTATATTGGAGGAGAAAAATGGGGTGTTGGAATATAAACTATCACTCGTGGGCACATTTTAAATCAGAAACTTATTAGAATAAATTCATAAATTGGTGTCAAAAATAAATCCTTTTTAAGACTATTGTTTTATCTGGTCAATTGGACGTGAAAAAAACATGATGTATTTATGACACCAATTTTGAATATTTCGTGGGACAATTTCCTCGTTAACTAATTTTTTTGATTTTTTGGGGGTGGTGGAATAGTATAGAGGGTTATAAATGATACCATCGTTAGGTGGTATCATTTTGAATCCCTCTATACTTAAATTTACTGTCTGAAAAACATTGTTTTTTTTTTTTTCACGTCCAATTTTTAGTGGGAGACAATTTCCTCGTTAACCAATTTTTGATTTTTCGGGGGGTGGTGGAGTAGTATATAGGGTGGAGAAATGATACCCTCGTTAGGTGGTATCATTTTGAATCCCTCTATACTACTCTTTTGGATATATACGCTAGCTAATGTATACCTACAATTGGACCATGTACGTAAAGTTTCATGATGATTCTTCGTTTTAGTAGTGACACATTGAAACCTACATGCTTTTTTTAAAATCGCCACACACATGAATGTCAACGAGAATATCAGAACATTTGCGAATAGTTTTGTCGATTAAATACGGCATATAATCTCATGAGTAATGCACAGTATTCTTTCATTTATATTTTATTAATTTAATTAGAAACAAAATAAGAAACATCCTTGTTATATTTTTCTGTCAAAATAATTTAGGAATCCTCCATGAAGACCCTCCTACACTCATTTCCCGGAAGGGCACGACTACTATTTACCCTGTCAACAATATTACACATATCACACGACATCAATAAAATAGGCAGTGTTCTTGTCAATGTTCCATGAATGAACTCCGTTATCATGTGAAGTGATGAAGGGATGGTTGCAGTCATTGTCGATGGTTGATATATGTTCAGGAAAGTCGTTTATGCTATTTGTTGTGTACTTTATTCCTTATGGGCACGAAAACCGATAACTCCTCGGTATATTTGCGCAAAATGAACGCCGTTTTTCTTCGGTGGTTTAAAAGTAATATTTAGAGAAATAATCTGGAGTTGCTCGCTATCAGGTCGTTGATTCATGTTTACTGTTTCAAAGGCAGCGTCCAAACGTGACGTAATATAACGCGTTAGGCGTCAATCGCGCGACATGATGTGGGCACGAAAACTCACGTGGCATGATTATAGTTGTCTGGATAGTACTGAATAATGTATGGTCGAGACGCCAGTTTCCGGGGTAGTTGGAGTTTTCGGGGTATTCATATATTTTGTGATTTATAGACATGTATGCAGCCGCGATGTGCTTTACGTCAGGTGATTAAAATAAACATGACTTGACGTACACTAAGTCCTTTAAAAATCCCACCAAATTCAGTGTTGGGACTAAATATTGGTAATTTTTGCCATTTATATTAGGTAATTTTGTGATTTTCTGCATCCGCCATTAATCTGTTTTTTAATATTGTTAAAATCATAAACAATAGAAAGGTTTCAAGTTTTCCTTCACTGTCGCTCATTCATCTGCGAGATGATCAACATGTAGCCAATGAAAACTCGGGACGAATTAGCAGATTTATTGACACTTTCGGAACATACTCCAAAAACACTAACCATAAGTCAAGATTCAAGACGGCCGACTCCTGTGTTGCTAAATTTTAATCTAACAATAATCTTATTTTGAAGGCAAGAAACATTGAAAGAAATGTTTACCAATGGATTGAACTGACAAGTTGGCTCATATGTTATGTTTTATAAAAACCGCTAGTTGATGAACGTGTTAATACCCTGAAAACTAGACCCACAATCATAGAGATATTGTTTTTCTAGATTACCCGGTATGCCATATTATGCCATATCGCATACATGTATGAAAATGTTACAAAATGCAATTCGGACACAAGTCATATAAAGCCTATATCTTTGTAAATACAGTCGAAAAATTTACAAACGTTTCAGGACACACATCAAATGAAATGTAATGAATCTTTTGTCAAATATCCACTTATTTACGAAAAAATAATTCATATATATTATATATATTTTCTTTGAGGTGGGGGGGGGGGGGGGGGGGGGGTTTGGAGGTAGGGGGGGGGGGGGGGGGGGGGGGATTAAACTTTACGATATATACGGAAATATGACAGAACATCCCACACACTGGCCGGACGCATGCACATCAACAGCGAACAGGACAGCCCTGATCTGACAACGATATATATTTCCGATCACTTGGCACATATTGATTATGAGCCTAGATATGGAATTACTGGAAGGCATAGAACAGACAATGATCTTTGTTATTGGCATGGGTAAATAAGACAGACAAAATGGCACAGTGTAGCATCTGATCTGTTGTTTCATGGAGGAATAAGATAAAGCATACCGATTAAATGGCAAACAGTATAGGCACTGATCATTTCTTATTGGTATGGGTAAATAAGATGAACTTAATGGTAAACAGTGTAGAGATTTATCAAAATACTTTCATTGAGGAATAAACTACAAATGTATATGCATATCTATTTAATTAATTAACAAATTCCAGTTTGTTTATGAGGTTCCGTTTATCACACAGCAAATGTATTGTCTAGTAAATGACACCATGAATCTGTTTCACTAGTATGATATATAATGCAAATCTATAAAAACAGTTTTGTTAGTTTTAATATTCTTATCTATGTGCATGTAATTATGATGTAAAATATGCACAATTTATCATAATTAAATTTAACGTATATATCAACTCATTTACAATCCATTCATTTACTATTATAAAGGAATATAACAAATCAAAATTTGTTTAAGTTGCATTTCTTACATTATTTCTAAACAAAAATCCTATCATAATATGAAGTCCTATTAAAATATTAAGTATGGCTACGAATTGACAATGGGTACGAATTGAGGGGAACGGCATTATCCCCCCGGACATTATCCCCCCTATATATTTTAACACAGGAGGACAATATCCCCCGTCAAAAAGACAGGTAGGACATTAGCCCCCATTAAAAATCACAGGTAGGACAATATCCCCTCTCCACCTCCCCCCCACCTTTTGAAAATGAAAATTTGATGATTTGATTGCTTTTTCAACTGCATTTAAACTGATCATAATTCAATGAATTATGTTTCATAATAACATACGATTGTTTAATTGTTGATTAAATAATTTATGTAATTACGAGATGGTATTTGAATGCTCTAAGCGCGGTATTCTGAAGTGCATAGGGGCTATTGTAACAGATATAAATGAAAACAGATTTTCAATGGTGGGGAGGGGGGGGTGGGGGGTAATAATGTCCTGCCCATGATTTTCAATGTTGGGGTGGGGGGATAATGTCCTATACAGGATTTTCAATGGAGGGGGATAATGTCCTATCCAAGATTTTCACAATGGTCGGGGGGATAATGTCGTGCCCATGATTTTCAATTGGTGGGGGGGGTGGGGGGTGGGGGGTGGGGGGGGGGTGGGATAATGTCCTATCCATGATTTTCAATGGGGGGGGGGCATAATGTCCTACCTGTCTATAATAAATAGCAGGGTATAATGTCCAGGGGGGGGGATAATGTCCTACACTCACGAATTGACCAACTTTGTACGAAATGACCAAACTGGGTACGAAATAACTTGCTATGGGTACAAATTGACAATATACTGGGTACGAAGTAACCAAACTGGGTACAAAATGGTATTGGTAACAATTGACCAGGTACCTTTTCAAATTGTTTTTCTTGCAACCCATTCATTTACTATTATAAAGGAATAAAACAAATTAAAATTTGCTTAATTTACATTTCATACATTATTTCTAAAAAAATCTTCTCAACATCAATGTTTATAAATACGGATGCAAACTTAAATAGTGTGCTCGAACCAGCAGGGCCCGGTTGTACCGTAGACAGTTACAAATCCGCCAGGTAGTCAAAAGTTACCGTGTAAATATCCGTGATATATAAATATTTAATACGCATGCGCATTCAACATAACAAATAGTAATTTTCGAGACAGCTTTTGAATTTACAAGTCGTGCACATAAATGTCAGATAAACACCCTCACACGGCAAAATAAACATTTTTTACACTAAGTTATCAAATGCGCCGGAAAAACGATTGCAAAAATAATTCTTCCAACTGTTACAAAGAAACTATCGCCTTAAATTGCTACCGAGGAGAGAATATCGCAGTGAGGTAGCAATTTTGTTTCTAGAGAGTAGTATTATTGATGGAATGGTGAACAGTGCAGATCATGACCCCAGTTCATCAATGAAACATGGCATGCTTCTAACCAGCAATATAAATCATTATCAGGCTACAGGAGTGTGCTATTTGATCACAGGTAACAAATCACATAATCCCCATTTCTCCAGTTACAGCCACTTTATTACAAATAATAAAATCTCTGTAGAATAGCGGTAGGTGATACAGACTACTGACCCAGTTGTCATAGGTTCGAGCCTTATCCTAGGCATGCATTGTGTCCTGTAACAAGACGCTGCTTCCATTCAGTCAGGTGTACACGGTTACATATGAGACACGCCATGTGATTTTGTCCCTTCGGACATCTGTGTAATTTCATGAAATACGTTTACAAAGTTTACAATATTTTCCGTAAATGGCGTCAAAAGTTGACAAAAGTTTAATTCTGCATGTACATGTACTCTGAAAATTTTGTCAACTTTTGACTTTATTTATGAAAATTATTGTCAATTTTGTAAATATATTTAATGAAATTACGCAGATGTCCGAAGATACAAAATCACATGGCGTGTCTCATATAGCCTTGATCAATTAGTTTCGGAACACCTAACAACAAGTGCGTCTTTCATTCAGTGGAACAGCAAATTTCAAACAGAATAAATCAATAAAGTAAGAAAACGATTCAATTCAGATAAAAAACTTACCATGGGAGTTACAAATTTCCGATTATTTACATTTTTACCAGATGCTCAAGTTAAGAATGTACAAAAACAAATGATAAATCACATTTTCGATGGTGATTTTCCACATTTTTTCTGTGGTGAATGGACTTGTGTGTTTTCCAGAGAAATCCCATCGAAAACGGTGGTACAATTTGTGAAATCAAGCGCGCTATACGTTATATCCGGTGGTGTTCCGAAACACAATGTGTTCCATTTCACATTATCGACGATATTGTACAGCGGCAATATTCTGCGGGGGTTATTTCCGCTATTTCTGCCGTCATTGAATATCCGCAAATTCAATGCACCGCAAATAATTTCCAACAACGAGTCCAGGTTGACAGAGAAAACTATTTGTCTGAGCATTGCTTTTGTCCGTGTATTGGTTAACATCTGTCCGCTACACATACTATCAAATAAACTAGAAATGGACGCTTGTTGACAAGCGCATGTGTATCCCCCTCCCCAGATACACAAGTAGTTTGAAAAAAGGGTGTTCGAGTTATGCTCCGGAGACAAAATCAGTGATGGAAAAAACAAAGGGAGATAACTAAAAAATTAGTGATGCAAGAGTTGTCATTCTTGCGTGACACATCTTTAGGGTTGTGGTCTATGCATGTGTGAAGTTTCATGAAAATATTCCAAAGGGTGTTCGAGTTATGCTCGGACACGAAATCAGTGCACAAACAACAAAGGGAGATAACTAAGAAATTAACGACGCAAGAGTTGTCATTCTTACGTGCGACACACCTTTGGTCGTCTTCTAGCATGTGTGAAGTTTAATAAACTAGAAAATGTGTTCATACAACACGGATGTCCCACATATCGCTTTGATAATAAATGAGGCCAAATTCCAAGTCAAAATTTTCTTTTACCTGAGCGTTAAAAGTTTTTGAAGCACCAGTATGTGACCTTGACCTTGGGCTTGGCGGGGGCAGGACGAACGTGGATTTGGCACAGGGCGGTAGAGGACCATTAGAGCAATGTGTATTAAATATGAAGCTGATCCGTGAAAGAAAACAGAAAATTTTATAAGATATTAAACCGAGCGTTAAAGTTTTTGAAGCACCAAGTATGTGACCTTGACCCTGGGCTTGGCGGGGGCAGGACGAACGTGGATTTGGCACAGGGCGGTAGAGGACCATTAGAGCAATGCATATATGAAAATATGAAGCTGATCCGTGAAAGAAAAACAGAAATTATAGATATTTACCTGAGCGTTAAAGTTTTTTGAAGCACTAAGTATGTGATGTTAACCCTGGGCTTGGCGGGGGCGGGACGAACGTGGATTTGGCACAGGGCCGTAGAGGACCATTAGAGCAACGCGTATATGAAATATGAAGTTGATCCGTGAATGGAAAGAAAAATTATAAGATATTTACATGAGCATTAAAGTTTTTGAAGCACCAAGTATGTGACCTTGACCCTGGGATTGGCGGGGGCAGGACGAACGTGGATTTGGCACAGGGCGGTAGAGGACCATTAGAGCAATGCGTATATGAAATATGAAGACGATCCATGAAAGAAAACAGAAATTTAAAGTTTTTGAAGCACTAAGTATGTGACCTTGACCCTGGGCTTGGCGGGGGCAGGACGAATGTGGATTTGGCACAGGGCGGTAGAGGACCATTAGAGCAACGCATATATGAAATATGAAGTTGATCCGTGAATGGAAAGAAAAATTATAAGATATTTACCCGAGCGTTAAAGTTTTTGAAGCACCAAGTATGTGACCTTGACCCTGGGATTGGCGGGGCAGGACGAACGTGGATTTGGCACAGGGCGGTAGAGGACCATTAGAGCAATGCGTATGAAATATGAAGATGATCCATGAAAGAAAACGAAAGTATAAGATATTTACCCGAGCATTAAAGTTTTTGAGCACTAAGTATGTGACTTGACTGGGCTTGGCGGGGGCAGGACGAATGTGGATTTGGACAGGGCGGTTAGAGGACCATTAGAGCAATGCGTATATGAAATATGAAGCTGATCCGTGAAAGAAAACAGAAATATACGATATTTCCACCCGAGCTTAAATTGTTTTTGAAGCACCAAGTATGTAACCTTGACCCTGGGCTTGGCGGGAGCAGGACGAACGTGGATTTGGCACAGGGTGGTAGAGGACCATTAGAGCAATGTGTATATTAAATATGAAGCTGATCCGTGAAAGAAAACAGAAATTATAAGATATTAAACCCGAGCGTTAAAGTTTTTGAAGCACCAAGTATGTGACCTTGACCCTGGGCTTGGCGGTGGCAGGACGAACGTGGATTTGGCACAGGGCGGTAGTGAACCATCAGAGCAATGTGTATATGAAATATGAAGCAGATCGGTCGAAGGATGAAGAAATTATGAGACATTTACCCGAGGGTTAAAGTTTTGTGACTGACGGACGGACGGACGGGAGGACGGAACGCACGTTCCTACGAATGAATACTTGTTGGGTTTTTACTGTATAAAAATACCCAACAAGAGTACCCAACACTATCCTAACCCTACCCAATAAGATCCCAGTACGCTTACAACAAGTACCCATTCGTGTGTGCGGACGGACGGACGGACGGACGGACGGACGGACGGACGAACTTACATTTCGGACCTTAGGGGGTACTTGCTATATAAAAGATCAAAGGAAATACCCCGTAAGACACAATAGACTTACGGGGTACGGATTAAGTTCCATTGTGTTCTAACCCTAACCCATTGTCTTAGGTCACGCCCCCTACCCCATAAGTACCCTAATGTGTGCCCGGACGGACGGACGGACGGACGGACGGACGGACGTTCTTACATTAGGGTACTTATGTGGCTTATCACATGTTAAATATTAGCCACATAAAACGATTTTTAGCCACATAAAACGATTTTTTAGGTGGTTAATTGTAACCAACTCTATCCTTTAACAAGTCCATAACCCTGTGGGGCTAGCCACATAAGTACCCTAATGTGTGCCCGGACGGACGGACGGACGGACGGACGGACGGACGTTCTTACATTACTATACTTATGTGGCTTATCACATGTTAAATATTAGCCACATAAAACGATTTTTAGCCACATAAAACGATTTTTTAGGTGGCTAATTGTAACCAACCCTATCCTTTACCAAGTCCATAACCCTGTGGGGCTAGCCACATAAGTACTCTAATGTGTGACCGGACGGACGGACGGACGGACGGACGGACGGACGGAGGACGGACGGACGGACGGACGGACAAGGGTAACACTAAATGCCCCCTCCACTATCGTGGTGGGGCATAAAAATATTCCAAAGGGTGTTCGAGTTATGCTCTGGATACAAAATCAGAGCACGAAACAACAAAGAGAGATAAGTAAACAAGAATTCCGCGGAATCAGATGCCTCGCCTTGTCCCGCCTTGACCTCGAGCCTGGGCCCGAAAGCAATTTTCACTGGCCCGAACATATTATACAATTATTGACTAGTGAGCCATAGAATATCAGATTATATTCTATGGCTCACTAGTCAATAATTGTTTTATTATATGATAATAGTCTGTATATAGCACTTACGACCTTATGCTACTAGACAAAAATTGGGGTCACCATTTGAACAACTTTGAAAGAGCATTGTACATCAATCATTCCTACCAAGTTTCGTCGAAATCCGGCTAGCGGTTCATGAGAAGAAGATTTTTTAAGAATATATGCTATTTTTAGACGGCGGCCATCTTGGATTAGCGATGACCTCCATTTTAACAAATCTGAAAAGGCTTCACACATGGACCATAACTTTTAAGTTTGGCTACCATGGGCCAAGCGGTTCATGTGAAGAAGAATTTTGAAATCTCTAATAAAAGAACCTTTTGACCTTTCGGCGGCCATCTTGGATGACATAACCATCCAATTTCAACAAAAAATGCACCAGAGTGATCGCCTCATTGATACCTTCGATTTGATATATGACATGATCATATTCCGTCAAAAATAAAATTTGACCCCACGGGCCACGCCCATTTTTGACCCCGGAGTCACCATTTTAACAACTTTGAAAGAGCATTGTACATCGATCATTCCTACCAAGTTTTGTCGAAATCCGGCTAGCGGTTCATGAGAAGAGTTTTTAAAAATTTATGCTATTTTTAGACGGCGGCCATCTTAGATTAGCAATGACCTCCATTTTAACAAATCTGAAAAGGCTTCACCCATGGACCATAACTTTTAAGTTTGGCTACCATGGGCCAAGCGGTTCATGTGAAGAAGAATTTTGAAATCTCTAATAAAAGAACAACCTTTTGACCTTCAGCGACCATCTTGGATGACATAACCATCCGATTTCAACAAAAAATGTACCAGAGTGATCGCCTCATTGATACCTTCGATTTGATATATATGACCATATTCGGTCAAAAATAAAATTTGACACCAATTTGACCCCACGGGCCACGCCCATTTTTGACCCCGGGGTCACCATTTTAACAACTTTGAAAGAGCATTGTATATCGATCATTCCTACCAAGTTTCGTCGAAATCCGGCTAGCGGTTCATGAGAAGAAGATTTTTTAAGAATTTGTGCTATTTTTAGACGGCGGCCATCTTGTAATACGTAATGACGTCATTTTAACTATTTTGCAATCCCCCTACATAAGGACCATGACCATGAAGTTTGGTGACTATAGGCCCAATGGTTACCGAGGAGAAGACGTTTGAAAATGTTCACGGACGACGATGGACGACGAAGGACGACGATGGACGACTAACACATTGCGGTAACAATAGCTCACATGAGCTTCGCTCAGGTGAGCTGAAAATAGGGTGGAAATTGTTTCAAACATAAAATGGCCACCAAATTTAAAATGTCCACCATAATAACAATATATTGTTCGCTTCAACTTTACTGAAAGCTCCTATAAGATCGCACAACACACGGTAATATGGTCACTCAAGCTATGTATATATATCTATATACAACCATATACAACCATACTTTATGGGCTCAAGTTTCACTATTTTGCGAAACTCACAATTTACAGTTTTCAGCGTGCATCATAAATCAAGTTGTTGATTTACAGTAATCAGGTTCTTTGCAGTTACTATCGCATTGTGACACAGAATAATAGTGCATTTTTGTTTTATCTACATGATACACAGTACACGTACTATAGATAATGATATCAAATGGCTATTTGTGAAAATCTCATAAGGTGAGTAAAAGGAAACACCATCAACAGCATGTATCCCATAGTTGTCATGGTGGTTGGATCATAAACATGGACATTCAGTTTTAAGTCAATCGCTGATACAGTAAAGAAGTTATAGGAGAACGGAGACACGCACACATCTATAATTGAATGTGAAATTTCAACATTTTTGACCTTGACCTCGGGCATGGAGGGAGCATCACTGGGACGGGAATTTGAAAATATGGAGATACGAAACATGCACATGAAGTTTCAAGTCAATCGCTAGTACACTTAAGATGTTACAGGCGAATTGCGAAATACGCACGTATCTACTGAATGTGAAATTATTTGACCTTGACGGTTGAGAACATGGAGAGCATGGGTGTGGCAGGGAATGAAAATATGACTGATGATCGCGAAACATGCTATTAAAGCCTGGAAACTTTAGACTACAAATTTGATTATTATCTATTGGTGTATTGTGTAGTATGTCTGTGCATTTATTTTCTACACAAATGAATATATCTATTTATTATATACCTACCCATGAAATACATAGTTATACGATGTAAATTAAAGTCATATGTTCTCATCGATGAAATAAACAACTTCCGGTGAAAATACGACTGCTTCCGCTATCTATATTCATAACGCGCATCTGCAGAAAACAGCGCAAACAGGCTGCAAATACACGTTCATTACCGTATACAGTCTAAACAAGAGTGCCGCAAGTCACAAAATACGCCCGTCGAATATGGGCCAGACAGCGAAGATGCAGAAATGTGAAGCTGTCACCAAGGCAAGAAACATTAATGAGAATTTGAAAGTCTATAGCATTATTTCTTCATCTCGTTGTGCTAAACATGTATACTAATTTAGGCAGAGATAGAAAAGTAGAGTGTAAAGTAGAAATGATAGGGAATTGGATACAATAATGTAGAAAAAATGGTCGTGTGTATAGTTTCAGAACGATCGACTGAACAGTTTCGGAGGAGTCGTGTACACAAAGTCTGTATTGTATATAGAATTGCATAGAAAATTGTAGAAAAAATGGCTAAGTTAAAAAGCGGATATTTTTGTTAATAAATATTTTTTCGCCATAACAACACCAAGGTGCACATCTTCAATATGTGTAGAAGACGTGTGCATAGTTTCAGATTGATCGACTGAAAGGTTTCGGAGGAGTTGTGTACACAAACTCTGTACCGTAAATAGAATTGTATAGAAAAATGTAGAAAAAATGGCTAAGTTAAAAAAGTGATATTTTTGTTAAAAAATATATATTTTCGACATAAAAACACCAAGGTGCACATCTTCAATATGTGTAGAAGACGTGTGTATAGTTTCAGAACGATCGACAGAACGGTTTCGGAGGAGTTGTGTACACAAACTCTGTACCGTAAATAGAATTGTATAGAAAAATGTAGAAAAAATGGCTAAGTTAAAAAGGCGATATTTTGGTTAAAAAATATTTTTTCGGCATAAAAACACCAAGGTGCACATCTTCAATATGTGTAAAAGACGTGTGTATAGTTTCAGAACGATCGACTGAACGGTTTCGGAGGAGTTGTATACACAAACTCTGTACCATAAATAGAATTGTATAGAAAAATGTAGAAAAAATAGCTAAGTTAAAAAGGCGATATTTTTGTTACAAAAATATTTTTTCGGCATAATAACACCAAGGTGCACATCTTCAATATGTGTGGAAGATGTGTGTATAGTTTCAGAACGATCGACTGAACGGTTTCGGAGGAGTTGTGTACACAAACTCTGTACCGTATATAGAATTGCATAGAAAAATGTAGAAAAAATGGCTAAGTTAAAAAGATGATATTTTTGTTGAAAAATATCTTTTCAACATAAAAACACCAAGGTGCACATCTTCAATATGTGTAGAAGACGTGTGTATAATTTCAGAACGATCGACTGAACGGTTTCGGAGGAGTTGTGTACACAAACTCTGTACCGTATATAGAATTGTATAGAAAAATGTAGAAAAAATGGCTAAGTTAAAAAGGTGATACTTTTGTTGAAAAATATTTTTTCGCCATAAAAACACCAAGGTGCACATCTTCAATATGTGTAGAAGACGTGTGTATAGTTTCAGAACGATCGACTGGCCGGTTTCGGAGGAGTTGTGTACACAAACTCTGTACTGTATATAGGATTGTATAGAAAAATGTAGAAAAAATGGCTAAGTTAAAAAGGCGATATTTTTGTTAAAAATATTTTTTCGCCATAAAAACACCAAGGTGCACATCTTCAATATGTGTAGAAGACGTGTGTATAGTTTCAGAATGATCGACTGAACGGTTTCGGAGGAGTTGTGTACACAAACTCTGTACCGTATATAGAATTGCATAGAAAAATGTAGAAACAATGGCTAAGTTAAAAAGGTGATATTTTTGTTAAAAAATATTTTTCGGCATAAAAACACCAAGGTGCACATCTTCAATATGTGTAGAAGACATGTGTATAGTTTCAGAACGATCGACTGAACGGTTTCGGAGCAGTTGTGTACACGAACTATGCGCTTTTTCTTCAGCCGCCCACCCGCCCGCCGTGCGGTAAAACATAATACGTACCGTTTTTTAAAAACGGTCGTATAAAAACTGCTTATTTCCATGAAGCGGTATATAATAAATAGAATATTCATATTTTTGCATATCCTCTATAAACTAATCAATACGATAATATGTATTTTCATACTTGGAAACTATCAAATCTATATCCATTGAAACACTTGATGCATGTGCATCCTGTTAGTGCCAGCTGCTACTGAGCAAGCTTCAGAAAGATATACATGCATTTCTATTGTATTCATATACACATTGGCAGTTATATCTACTGTTAGTGCCAGCTGCTACTGAGCATGCTTCAGAAAGATATACATGCCTTTCTATTTTATTCATATACACATTGGCAGTTATATCTACTGTTGGTGCCAGCTGCTACTGAGCATGCTTCAGTAGGATATACATGCCTTTCTATTTTATTCATATACACATTGGCAGTTATATCTACTGTTGGTGCCAGCTGCTACTGAGCATGCTTCAGTAGGATATACATGCCTTTCTATTTTATTCATATACACTTGGCAGTTATATCTACTGTTGGTGCCAGCTGCTACTGAGCATGCTTCAGAAGGATATACATGCCTTTCTATTTTATTCATATACACATTGGCAGTTATATCTACTGTTGGTGCCAGCTGCTACGAGCATGCTTCAGAAGGTATACATGCCTTTCTATTTTATTCATATACACATTGGCAGTTATATCTACTGTTGGTGCCAGCTGCTACTGAGCATGCTTCAGAAGGATATACATGCCTTTCTATTTTATTCATATACACATTGGCAGTACTAGACATATGCGTCATCACAATAGCAACTTTTCAAATGTGGGTAATATAATATGAAACGATAACCAGTGGTTATATGACTAGATAGAATCCCAACAAAACTTCAACTTAACAGTTTACAAGTCTCGTTTATTTGGGGGATTTGATAAATGAGACTTGTAAACTATCATCTCTAGATGACCAACATGTCACCATGTTGCAACAAATTCAAGCCACCGCAAATAATTATTTTTAAAGAAAACCGCAAAATAACTAGATTGGTCAGTAAGCGAGGCTTACAGGTACTCCTAAAATATGTAAACATTTCCAAGTGTGTGGGCTTGTGACCTTGACTCTGGGCGTAGCGGGAGCGGCATGAACGTGAATTTGTCACAGGGTGGTAGAGGTCCATTAGAGCAATGCGTGTGTGAAATGTGAAGTAGATCCGAGCAAGGAAATAGAAGTTATAATCAATTTCTCTGATATTAAGTTTTGTAAGAGACTATGTGACCTTGACCTCGAGATCAGCGGGAATTTGTCACAGCATGATAGTAGAGCCTTAGAGGAATGCATGTATGAAATATTAAAGAATATTCGATGAAAGAAATAGAAGTTATAACATATTTCTCTGATGTTAAGTTTTGTAAAGAGACTAAGTATGTGACCTTGACCTTGGGATCAGCGGGGATTGGATGGTCGTGGATTTGTCACAGCATGGTAGTACAACATTAGAGGAATGCACAAGTGAAATATTAAGAATTGCCAATGAAGGAAATAGAAGTTATAACTTATTTCTCTGATGATAAGTTTTGTAAAGAGACCAAGTATTTGACCTTGACTTTCGGATCCGCGGGGGTTTGACGGTCGTGGATTTGGCACAGCATGGTAGTAGAGCCTTACAGGAATGCATGTGTGAAATATTAAGCATTTTAGATGAAGGAAATAGAAGTTATAACATATTTCTCTGATGTTAAGTTTTGTAAAGAGACCAAGTATTTGACCTTGATCTTGGGATCAGCGGGGGTTGGACGGTCATGGATTGGCACAGCATGGTAGTAGAGCCTTACAGGAATGCATGTGTGAAATATTAAGCATTTTAGATGAAGGAAATAGAAGTTATAACATATTTCTCTGATGTTAAGTTTTGTAAAGAGACCAAGTATTTGACCTTGATCTTGGGATCAGCGGGGGTTGGACGGTCGTGTATTTGGCACAGCATGGTGGTAGAGCCTTACAGGAATGCATGTGTGAAATATTAAGCATTTTAGATGAAGGAAATAGAAGTTATAACATATTTCTCTGATGTTAAGTTTTGTAAAGAGACCAAGTATTTGACCTTGATCTTGGGATCAGCGGGGGTTGGACGGTCGTGGATTTGGCACAGCATGGTAGTAGAGCCTTACAGGAATGCATGTGTGAAATATTAAGCATTTTAGATGGAAGGTAAAGAGTTTTATAACATATTTCTCTGATGTTAAGTTTTGTAAGAGACCAAGTATTTGACCTTGATCTTGGGATCAGCGGGGGTTGGACGGTCATGGATTTGGCACAGCATGGTAGTAGAGCCTTACAGGAATGCATGTGTGAAATATTAAGCATTTTAGATGAAGGAAATAGAAGTTATAACATATTTCTCTGATGTTAAGTTTTGTAAAGAGACCAAGTATTTGACCTTGATCTTGGATCAGCGGGGTTGGTTGGACGGTCATGGATTTGGCACAGCATGGTAGTAGAGCCTTACATGAATGCATGTGTGAAATATTAAGCATTTTAGATGAAGGAAATAGAAGTTATAACACTATTTTTTCTGATGTTAAGTTTTGTAAAGTATTTGACCTTGACCTTGGGATCAACGGGGGTTGGATGGTTGTGGATTTGGCACAGCATGGTACAGTGCAGTCTGCGTTTTTGTTCCACCGTAGACAACACTTGCAAACTCAACGCGAACGCAACGGTTTGCTGTAGTGTTGTATACGTTGTTTAAACCATATAATACGGTTCGTACACGTGTAATACACATTGTCAAACCGTTTAGTTTAAAAGCGTTGTATACGTTGTTTAAGCGTATAATACGGTTCGTACACGTGTAATACACATTGTCAAACCGTTTAGTTTTAAAGCGTGTAATACGTTTAGCTTCAAGGCGTATAACCCGCTTTGGCGTATACATATGCAGCTAGGTGAAAGCGTTGAAACGTGTACAACGCTTTACCAGGAAGCGTGTAGCTATATGAAAGTGTTGAAACGTGTACAACGGTTACACGTTTTAACGCGAATACCTGTTCGGCCCCGATCGCTAAGAGGCGGCATACCAAAACGTGTAATGCGTTAAAACCCGTGGAAACGTGTTATACGTATAACACGGTTTCATCTGTACGGTGCTGTGTACATGTAGAAGCGTGTAACCGTTCGTCAAAGAAAGCGTTAAACCGTTTAAACGGTTTACCTTAGCGTTGTATACGTTTACAACCGTTGTATACGTTTACAACCGTTGTACACGGATTACACGCTTTTGAAACTCAATGCGTTGTTTACAACCGTTGTATACGTTTACAACCGTTGTACACGGATTACACGCTTTTGAAACTCAATGCGTTGAACACGGTTTGTTCGACTTTCGCGCATGCGCAAGAGTGTGGAAACGCAACGCATGGCCGAAAACATATTACACGTAGACGACACACGGTTTGAAACGCAACTAACGGGAACTCCACGGACACACAACGCACAACACTTTGAACACGTATAAACCCGGAACATTTTGACAGAAACGACTGTAGTAGAGCCTTACAGGAATGCATGTGTGAAATATTAAGCATTTTAGATGAAGGAAATAGAAGTTATAACAATATTTCTCTGATGTTAAGTTTACGGACGCACAGACACACGCACGGACGCACGCACGCACGGACAACCTGTCTCCAGTACACCCCCTCACAACTTGTTGCGGGGGGTATAAAAACACCGCATAATTATTCCGCTGTTCAGTGTACCTATATACTGGGAGCATTGATTATACAGGAGACACGCCATGTGAGATTGTACCTTCTGACAGCTTTCCATAAATGGCGTCAAAAGTTGACATGTACTCTGAAATTTTTTGTCAACTTTTGACGCCATTTACGAAAAATATTGTAAATTTTGTATTTCATGAAATTACGCCGATGTCTGAAGGTACAAAATCACATGGCGTGTCATATGTGGCTGTGATTGGAGAAATAGGCCTTATATGATGTATCACCAGTGAAGTTCCTGATCTGGTACCGCACACCTCAGCAGTCTGATAATGATACATACTGTTTGTTAGGCACTTGCAGATGTCTCACTGACTATTGGCGAACAGTGCATGTCCTGATCATTCTTAGAATGCGCGTATGCACAGGCAGATCTGGGATTACACTGTTTGCAAATTCCATAAGCGTCATTTCTCCAGTCGCAGCCACATATATATTCGGATTGGTCTGGGACACTATTTGTTATAACCCTAGAGCAAGTGAGCTGGGGCTCACTGATACCCACAGCCACAGCTTGAACCGAAAAACCAAAACGCAAAATCAAACTAGATTGGTCAGTAAGCGAGGCTTCCGGATTACACCTCGCGTGGGCCCAGGTACCCCTAAATATGTAAAAAAAAATCCAAGTGTGTGGGCTTGTGACCTTGACTGGGCGTAGCGGGGGCGGCACAAATGTGAATTTGTCACAGGGTGGTAGAGGTCCATTGGAGCAATGCGTGTGTGACATGTGAAGCAGATCCGAGCAAGGAAATAGAATTTATAACCGATTTCTTTGATGTTAAGTTTTGTAAAGAGACTAAGTATGTGACCTTGACCTCGAGATCAGCGGGAATTTGTCACAGAATGATAGTAGAGCCTTAGAGGAATGCATGCATGAAATATTACGAATTTTCGATGAAAGAAATAGAAGTTATAACATATTTCTCTCATGTTAAGTTTTGTAAAGAGACTAAGTATGTGTTCTTCACCTTGGGATCAGCGGGGGTTGGACGGTCGTAGATTTGTCACAGCATGATAGTACAACCTTAGAGGAATGCACAAGTTAAATATTAAGAATTTTCATTGAAGGAAATAGAAGTTATAACTTCTTTCTCTGATGTTAAGTTTTGTAAAGAGACCAAGTATTTGGCCTTGACCTTGGGATCAGCGGGGGTTGGACGGTCGTGGAGTTGGCACAGCATGGTAGTAGACTTACAAGAATGCATGTGTGAAATATTAAGCATTTTAGATGAAGGAAATAGAAGATATAACATATTTCTCTGATGTTAAGTTTTGTAAAGAGACTAGGTATTTGACCTTGACCTTGGGATCAGCGGGGGTTGGAGTCGTGGATTTGGCACAGCATGGAAGTAGAGCCTTACAGAAATGCATGTGTGAAATATTAAGCATTTTGGATGAAGGAAATAGAAGTAATAACAATATTTCTCTGATGTTAAGTGTTGTAAAGAGACTAAGTATTTGACCTTGACCTTGGGATCAGCGGGATCGGACGGTTGTGGATTTGGCACAGCATGGTAGTAGAGCCTTACAGGAATGCATGTGTGAAATATTAAGCACTTTGGATGAAGGAAATAGAAGTTATAACAATATTTCTCTGATGTTAAGTTTAGTGACGGACAGACGGACGGACGGACGGACGGACGGACGGACGGCCCACCAATAGTGAAGAAGGGGTCATTTCCATTGTTCTAGATCAAAGAGATGGCCCCTTGTAAACAATAGAATTAGGGGCCATACGGAATAAATCAAAGGATTATTTTGTGTTAGGCTCCGCCCCATGGCCCCTTGTACACCCTTGTTTGCTCGGACACATGGACGCACGGACGGACGGACAACCTCACTCCAGTATACCCCCCCCACAACTCGTTGCGGGGGTATACCAAGAGTGCCGAAGGTCACAATATATGTTCGATTCATGGCCAGTAAACAAGAGATAACTCACTGAAAATCAATAGGTTTCTTCTTCTTGCCATGATAAACATGCATGATTAAATTTGGTTAAGATCCGTCAAGGGGATGCGTATACTGAATGTGGAAATTAAATGGCCGACAACGGGAGATAACTCATAGGACATCAACCGATAGGGTTCGTCCTCTTGCGATGATAAACATGTGTACTAAATTTGGTTATGATACATCAAGTAGAACATGAGATATTGCGTGGACAAGGATACACAATGCAAAAATTACAATTGGCCACTAAGGGGAGATGGATCATCAGAAATTTTTGACAATCAATAGGCTTCTTTGTCTTTCAGTGATAAACATGTATGTTCCATATGGTTATGATTAGTCAAGTATCACTTGAGTTATTAGCAGGATACAGAATGTGAATACTAAAAAATGGCCGCCAACGGGTGGAGGTAAGTTAGTCAAAGATATGAAAACAATAGGATTCTTTGGCTTGTCCTGATAAACATGTGTACCAAATTTGAATACAATCTGTACAGTAGAACTCCAGTTATTGCGTGGACAAGCTGTGCCCGCCCATACAAGGTGAATACATAATATGTCCTGTTTTGTCAAACGGGCGTATAAAAATATAAAACTTATGTGCTACAGATGGATGGACAGTTAAATTGATGGATAGATGGACAGATAGATAGATGGATATATGGATGGACGGATGACCATACGGAAATGTGAAAACTATAATACAACTTGGCATACTTTGTGATGCTGGGGCTATCATGATAATGAAATAAATGAATTTCAACTCACCAATAAAGGCCACTTGTACAGCAGGGTAGTAATAGTTGACGTCATCGGTCACCGTGATGCGTAACTCCAGGAATGTTCCAATATCGGCGACGCCCACGAACATAGTAATATTGGGCAGAATGGATATGGAGCCCGCGAATGTACCGCCAGTGTTAACATAGCTGGTAAAGTTGACCATCTGCCCATCGGTGGTGACGCGAATCTCAATGGTGTCGGGTACCGCAATGGTTTGTAAGTTGCCTCTAACTGCAATAATTAATATATATGCCATTAACCCTGGGTTTTTTTCATACTAATTTTTGGACTATTTCATTAAAGGTACATGTCCACTCAGTAGGTTCAAAATGTTCTTTATAGGAATTAAATAAGTGTATAATTGTGTCACTATTCCACCAGTTCTAAAAATCTAATCATTTAGTAATATTTATTGAACTGATAGTGACTCAGGTTTTTTTCACATGTAGATGAGGCATGATATTTTTTTAATTATTTGTCGTAATTAAATGTGTCACCTGAAAAAATAATATTTCCGACAGATTATAAAGTATGATCATTGCACATCAAAAAATAACTAGATTTGTCAATAAGTGAGGCTTACAGAATACCCCCACGTGCCCCTAAATATGTAAGGAAATAGATGTTAAGTTTTGTAAAGAGACTAAGTATTTGACCTTTACCTTGGGATCAGCAGGGGTTGGACAGTCGTGGATTTGGCGCAGCATGGTAATAGAGCCTTACAGGAATGCATGTGTGAAATATTAAGCATTTATAATGAGACTAAGTATTTGACCTTGATCTTGGGATCAGCTAAGATACGAATTTAGAGAAAACTAAGGTAATAATATATTTTATTGTGATTCTACACAACCGAGAGGGAATATAGGTTCAGACGGGCAATATGACTTTGTAGAATCACAATAACGTATTTCTCCAGAACTAAGTTTTATAAGTGTATTGGTACATGAAATGTCATAAAAATATGGCGCCAAATGGCACGACGCCATGACATAAACAAGTAGAAATTTGTTAATAACTTGATAATTTCTGGACCGATTTTCAAAATCTAACTTTTGTTTTCTTAGTTAGATCATGTCCAGTCCCATTGACTATGTTTCGGATCATGATTTCCAAAAACAAGAATCGTTTTCGACTCCACCTCGAACCGCTGCCATTTTTATTTTAGCCATATTGATGTGCTTGACAGGTAATAATACTAATATGGGCTCACATTACCCGTCAAGCTGACCATAAATTTATCTGCGGTATGACAATATATGTTATCATGTAACAAGCTTTGTATTGGCCGAATACACACCGACTGATAACACATTGTTGTATCCTGCATTAACTAGATACATATATGGAGGTCACAACAAATTCAAAACACGTTTTATTGGTCAAAACGATGTCACATGATCATACCGAATCAGTCTACATACTTTTCAATGAAAACCATGCGATATTTGTGCATTATGTAGCTTATATATTAGGCCAAGCCATTATTTTACTCTGTTAAGCATCCACCCAGATGGCCAAAACCTACCTTCATATCCGGTAAAAACAAAGAAGATCTTGAAGCAAACTTTAGAAACAAAATAAGAAGAAAATATGCCAACTAAACTTATTAAGTGTAAATTCATGAACGGATATAAAACGTTGTTAATACCTCATATTGAAATGATTGTATGACATGGGTTAAATGAAGAGGCTGGAGAAAATGGGCTTATGGGTTATATGACCAGTGTAGAGCCAGATCAGCCTGTGCATCCGCAGTCTGATCAGGATCTGCACTGTTAGTCATTCCATCAATGAAACATCGATCATGCTTCTAACAAGCAATATAGATTGTTATCAGGCTGCAGGAGTGTGCTATTTGGTTATGAGCTACACGGACCAGAAATCCCATAAGCCCAATTTCTCCAGTCACAGCCAGAAATGGTGAACTTGTTCTATGCTGTACCTCTCTGTGTAATTTTGAATGAGCAGTCGGTCGATAGGTCGTGATAGTCTGTCGCCGTGTACGTCACCGTGATGTCTTCGCTGGTAATATCTCCGGGGCGGACTGAGTTGTCGCTGCCGAACGACTTCAAGGCCATGGAATTGTCGCGGGCCATGGGCGGGATAAACTGCACGGGCTCCATGGCAACGACAGATATATCCGACGGACAGTTGTCTATGACAGGTTCTGTGCTATCTGAATGTAAATAAAGGATCTTACATGAGTGATGATTTAACCCCTTCACCCCTAAGTAACTGGAATGGCTTTTTATATGTTAATTTTGCAACCAATCCAACCATCACAAAATGATTTTGCAGACTAGTCCATTTATGAAAATGGGGCGTTTTGTTCTCAAAAATGTGAAAATTACTTGCAAAAAGTGCAGATCGTCACGAGCCGGCTCATCTGGATCTACACTTTTTGCCAATACCACTATACAGGCCTGTGGTGTTGAAAGGGTTAATATACATTTATTATAAAGTTTACCAATATCATAGGAAATGAGGCTATAAACTCTGCATGCTAGCAGTGAAAATATCCGCCTAACGAATTAGGAGTATATGATTATTTCTCTCTGTAAATATGTCTTGAAATTTCATTAGAATTGAGTCCTCAGGACTCAATTCTAATGAAATTCCAAGACATATTCATGATATTTATGGGGAGAAATACAAGAAAATATGATTTTTGACCGCAAGTTTTGAACTATTTATAGCCCACAAGTTTCCCAGCATGCAAAGAGTTAATACACAAATGTTAGCTTATGTTTAACACTTAGACCGCTACTCACAACAATAGTCGTCTGCTGTTGCTTTTATATCTTGCCTTATTTCTCAATAAAAACATGGTTTGACAGCACTTCAGAATCATTTCCAGTGGAAATGATTCTAAAGTGCTGTCAAACCATGTTGTAAATTATTCTAATGTTCTGTAAAAGCATGTTTTTGATGATAAAAATGGAAAATCGAAAATAAACAGCAAACGACAAAAGAAATAAGATAGCGGTCTAAGGGTTAATGTATTAGCATATATCATCATACATTGGAGATGTACAGATCACCTGACCCGTTTTCTGTTCATTTACAGATGTAATACAATTGGTGTAATAATATGATTTTTAAATGTGGCTGTGACTGGAGTAATGGGGCTTATGGTATTTGCGACCAGTGTAATTCTGGATCAAATAGCACTCGTCAGATAATGGTATATATTGCTTGTTAGAAGCGTGACAGATGTTTCATTGATGGAATGGCGAACAGTGCAGAGCCTGATTAGACTGTGCGGATGCACTGGCTGATCTGGATCTACACTGGTCTCAAAACTCATGAGCCCCATTTATTAAGTCACAGCCACAAATACACTGTATTCTTACACAGCAAATGTCAAGGTCACCAAAGTCAAAGGTCATAATATGAGGAAGTTCAAAATTATTGATACGAAGGTCATGGTCACCAAGGTTAAGGTCACACAAATGCCACTGGGTGGATAGCCATCAAAGTGAGGTAACTATTAGTGAAGTTTGGTAATGATCCGACTAACGGATCCAGAAATATTCAACATTTGGATGGACATCTAAAAGTATTGACGAAAGTCAACGTCACTAAGGTAATGTCAAGGTCACCAGCATGTGTAGGAAGCTAATTATGAAGTTTGGTAATGATATGACCGAATCAGGAGAAAAAAAACACATTTGGAACATATGTCCAAAATTGTTGACACCAAGGTCAAGGTCAGCTGAATTACACTGGTAGATTTCCATCAATGTGAAGAAGCTATTGATGAAGTTTGAAGATGATCCGACAAACGGATCAAGTGATATTCAACATTTGCATATACATGTATGTCCAAAATTATTCACATGAAGGTCAAGGTCACCAACGTGAAGGTCAATGTCACCCGAATGACACCAGATGGATAGCTATGAATGTGAGGAAGCTATTGGTGAAGGTTGCTCATAATCCGACTATAGAGATAGTCAACATCTGGACGTACATTCAAAATTGTTTAAACCAACATCAAGGTCACCATGGTCATGGTCACCCGAATGACACTGGTTGGATAGCCATCAAAATGACAAAGCTATGTATTAAGTTTTGTAAGGATCCGACTAATGGATCAAGAGATATGCAACATTTACGTCCCACAAAGGTTAAGTCAAGGTCACATGAATAACACTGGATGGATAGCTATCAATGTGAGGAAGCTATGGATAAAGTTTTGTAAGGATCCGACTAATGGATCAAGAGCAGGGCTTCTAAAATGTTCAGTTTATCGGTTCTGGACCGATTTTTGATATCTCGGACCGATTGAGATTTGAAAACTAGTCTGAAAAATCGGTCCGAGAAAAACTAGATTTGTCAGTAGCGGGGGCTTACGGAATACCCCCCCGCATCAGCGCTGACCTAGAATGAATTCCAGCTCGCATACTATCATTCCAGTTGAAAAAAGCAAACTAGACATTCTAAGTCCGTGACCTTGACCCCTGGCATAAATGGGGATCGTAGGTTTGTTGCAGAATGATGTATGAGTGTCAGAGAAGGGCCGGGTAAAATATCACTGCATTCCGCAAAGGGAAAGAGAAGTTATAAGGAAATTTACATTTGTTAAGTTTTAGTTTTTATCTAAGTTTATAAGTCCGTGACCTTGAGCCCTGGCATAAATCTGGGAGTCGTAGGTTTGTTGCAGAATAATGATGTGAGTGTCAGGAAAGGGGTTAATGGGTAAAATATGAAAGATTTCCGCAAAGGGAAAGAGAAGTTAAAAGGAAATTTACAATTGTTAAGTTTTCGTTTTTTTCTAAGTTTCTAAGTCCGTGACCTTGACCCATGGCATAAATGGGGGTTGTAGGTTTGTTGCAGAATGATGTATGAGTGTCAGAGAAGGGGCGGGTAAAATATGAAAGATTTCCGCAAAGGGAAAGAGAAGTTAAAAGGAAATTTACAATTAAGTTGTTTTTTTTCTTCTAAATTTCTAAGTCCGTGACCTTGACCCCTGGCATAAATGGGGGTCGTAGGTTTGTTGCAGAATGATGTATGAGTGTCAGAGAAGGGGCGGGTAAAATATGAAAGATTTCCACAAAGGGAAAGAGAAGTTAAAAGGAAATTTACAATTGTTAAGTTTTGTGACGGACGGAAACACGGAAACACGGACGGACGGACGGACGGACGAACAAGCTGACTGCAGTATACCCCCTCACAACTTCGTTGGGGGGGGGGGGGGGGGGTATAATTACCTATTTGCTGCTATTTCCTATCAACCGTGTAAATGTAACGATGTTGACACCAAGTAATGTCAATTTTATGACACATATCCGGGGAATATCCGTGTTAACAAACATTGTTGTGTGTTTGGTCACAGGCATTCGGCATGTTTCGGCTTTCATCGATATGGTTATACTGATGAAAGCAGAAACACGTTGAATGCCTGTGTGTTTGGTCGCCTTTCAACACATTTCTCCATGTATCGATTTTTTATAACACGCGCGTGGTAATTGTTACAGGTGAAGGTCTCGATAGCTGTAAAGCGGTTTATAGACTGGCTTTAGCGTATTTAAAATAAAATAAAGAACCTATGCACTGTGGTTAATATCCGTGTTTGTAATATTTAATATTACGCATTGCATCCCCAAGTTACAAGTAACTGACACAGACTATTCCATATTAAGTGTGGAACTGTTACATTACGTTGTATTAGGGGTAATGTTTGGTATAAATAAAGTACGTACGAATGGCGTAGATCCTGATGAGATGGCTCGTGAATAGCATGCTCATCGGGATCTACAGTTTGCAAACAGTTTGATAAAGGACAAAGGTACGTTTGTCATTTTAAAAGTATTATGATTCGTCTAGAGCTGTCGTTTCGCAATTTTTCCGTCTTGCGAAAACATGTGAATCGTCTCCTAAAGATATGAGAATCGTCTTGCGTTTTTGCCATCTCGTCTTCCACTTTTGGAAATATATTTTGCTGTAACCCGAATTATAAAACGCAGGTAATGCAGGGCGACTTACCCTGTGTTATAGTCAGAACATGCGGGTTGTTTTGCTCATGCGCGTTGATGCAGATCGCGAAGCAAAAATGCGCGATCTTCCATCTGTGGGCGAAGTTGCGAAAAAGCAATATTGAATACGAAAGAACCGCGTATTTTCGTCTCGCAAGCTCGAGATCATACTTCGCATTTGCGCGATCAACCTATGCTCGATAGTAAAATGTCCCCAACAGGAGAAGTAACTAGAAAATGTGTTCATAGAACACGGATGCCCCACATATCGCTTTGATAATAAATGAGGCCAAATTGCAAGTGAATTTTTTTTTACCTGAGCGTTAAAGTTTTTGAAGCACCAAGTATGTGACCTTGACCCTGGGCTTGGCGGGGGCAGGACGAACGTGGATTTGCACAGGGCGGTAGAGGACCATTAGAGCAATGCGTATATGAAGTATGAAGCTGATCCGTGAAAGAAAACAGAAATTATAAGATATTTACCAGAGCGTTAAAGTTTTTGAAGCACTAAGTATGTGACCTTGACCCTGGGCTTGGCGGAGGTAGGACAAATGTGGATTTGGCACAGGACAGTAGAGGACCATTAGAGCAATGCGTATATGAAGTATGAAGTGATCCGTGGAAGGAAACAGAAAATTATAAGATATTTACCCGACAACCCGAGCATTAAAGTTTTTGAAGCACCAAGTATGTGACCTTGGCCCTGGGCTTGGCAGGGGCAGGACAAACGTAGATTTGGCACAAGGCAGTAAAGGACCATTAGAGCAATGCGTATATGAAGTATGAAGCTGATCCGTGAAAGAAAACAGAAATTATACGATATTTACCTGAGCGTTAAAGTTTTTGAAGTACTAAGTATGTGACCTTGACCCTGGGCTTGGTGGGGGCAGGACGAATGTGGATTTGGCACAGGACAGTAGAGGACCATTAGAGCAATGTGTATATGAAGTATGAAGCTGATCCATGGAAGGAAACAGAAATTATAAGATATTTACCCGAGCGTTAAAGTTTTTGAAGCACCAAGTATGTGACCTTGACCCTGGGCTTGGCGGGGGCAGGACGAACGTGGATACAGGGCGGTAGAGGACCATTAGAGCAATGTGCATATGAAATATGTAGCAGATCGGTCAAAGGATGAAGAAATTATGAGACATTTACCCGAGCGTTAAAGTTTTGTGACGGACGGACGGACGGACGTTCTTACTTTCAGGTAACTATGTGGCTTATCGCATGTTAAATATTAGCCACATAAAACCACTTTTAGCCACATAAAACGATATCTTAGGTGGCTAATTGTAACCAACCCTATCCTTTAACAAGTCCATAACCCTGTGGGTGGCTAGCCACATAAGTACCTGAATGTCTGCTCGGACGGACGGACAGACGGACGTCTTTACTTTCAGGTAACTATGTGGCTTATCGCATGTTAAATATTAGCCACATAAAACCATTTTTAGCCACATAAAACGATGTTTTAGGTGGCTAATTGTAACCAACCCTATCCTTTAACAAGTCCATAACCCTGTGGGGCTAGCCACATAAGTACCCGAATGTCTGCCCGGACAGACAGACGGACGGACGGACGGACGGACGGGACGGACGGACAAGGGTAACACTAAATGCCCCCTCCACTATCGTGGTGGGGCATAAATAGTCTTAGGAAACGATTCTCATGTGCTGCTGAAACATGCTTTTATTAAGAAGTAGAACAAATGTGGACAGAGACACCAATAAATCTTGACAAAAAACAACATAGTTTGACAAAAACATGATAATCGTCATCTTAGGAGAAGATTCTTATGTGCTGCCAATACATGTTTATTGGGGGAAAACATATTTTGATATGTGTTATTGGTTACCGCATCGCACCGCTGGTTTTTGCCTTACCTTTTTTTCGGGGATTCTGCACCTCCGATTTTTAAATTTCGATGTCATAAAGTTATGGAGCAATTGTGTGCGAAACTCTGAAATTCCAGAGCCAAATCTTACTAAATAAAGTATTATTTTATTCCATGCCTAATAGAGTCCCGGAATGGATAAATATGTGTCGAGTAATTGGTCGTAAATGTGTGTCTTTGTTGACATCACATAGGCACGATACAGATTACAACCGCACGTGCATATTATGTACGACGTGATCGGACAAAACCGGGCTTATCGTACATTATGCGACTTGAGAAGACCAAAACGTGTCATCAGTAATAAAAAAAACGCGGGATTGTAACGTGTCCCCAACGCGGGATTGTAACTGTCCCCAACAGGACACATAATACTCGTCTTAGGAGACGATTCTCATATGCTGCCAAAATATGGGGAGGGGGTAGCACTAATATCGATCATACCGGCTCCTTCGGACCGGCAATTACGTCCGGACCGATTGGCATTCTGAAATTTTAGAAGCCCTGATCAAGAGATATGCAAAATTTAGACAATGTCCAAAATATACATCCCACACAGGTTAAGGTCACCAAGGTGAAGGCCAATGTCACCCGAATGACGCTGGATGGACAGCTAACAATGTGAGGAAACTAACGGATCAAGACATATGGGAAATTTGACTACTTCCAAAATTTAATTCCCAAATTGTTGATGCTGACGCCGACGACTGTTTTTCTAAAATTGTATTCTCGGTATGTGTTCTCGTGCTCAAAATCAAGTTTGATTGGTCGAGGCTGAGTGGTTCAAAGACAGCCAATAAAACTGCATGTACGAATGTGATGCAGGTGCTCAGAATATTTTATAAGAGCCGGTCTAGGTGATGTTTGTCTTACCCACAATAGTGGAAAGTGAGACATAGGAGTCACAATTCGCGTGTCAACGTTGTCGGCGATGTCTATTCCAGGGGGCTGTACTTCGTACGACTAAGATGTTCGTAAGTGCAAAATTATGTAAACAATTATTGGATTTACATTTATTGAGCATAGGCTGCATATGCAGATAAATGTAAATCCATTAATTGAAATTTCCAGACGATCTTAAATTTGCACTTACAAACATTTTAGTCGTACAAAGTTTAGTGAAACGGGCCCCAGTTACTTAGGGTTGGAAGGGTTAAACTAATGTATTTTGACCTTGTAATTTGGCATAAAGGGAGAACGAGTGCGGAATAGAATGAAAATGTGACCCAACAAGGGAAAAGGGACCAGTTGGGCGAAAATGACGGATTTGTCTTGCATTTACTAAATTTCCGTTCATTTTTTGTATGTTATGACTGTCTTAGTATTTTTTAATTAAACTCCAAAGGCACGCATAGAACATCACTAAAAGGTTTTAATGACGTTACGTCATGACGTCAAACTTCTGTTAAATTATGACGTTGTATACCTTGTGCTAAAAGCCGTGTTATCAGAGAAGCTCCGTCTGCTGATATAATGTGTTATAGTGATGGTTACTTAGTCAGATTCAACATAGTGTATGAGCTAGCCATTGGCTGTAAGTGGTCCAAATTACAGAGCTGTATATCATATGTGTTTGGAGAATCGGGGAGAATGGTATATGACAAAGTATATGACAAAGTCCATCTTCAACAGGTGTGTTGCCCAATTGATATCAACACACCTGTGAAGTACATTGTATAATGAAAATATTCAATGCGGTATATGACTTATGCTCCAAACAATAAATCTCTGGTCTACGGATCCCCGCAGGGGACATGGATTTTTTATTATTAAATTGTCACGAAATAACAATTTGTTCCCTCAGTTTAACAATTTGTTACCTCAATTTAACAATTTGTTCCCATGATATAACAATTCATTCCCTCGAATTAACCATTCATTCCCACAAAATGACAATTTGTTCCCTCAATTTAACAATTTGTTCCCTCGAATTAACAATTCGTTCCCATGATACAACAATTCATTCCCTCGAATTAACCATTCGTTCCCACGAAATGACAATTTGTTCCCCCAATTTAACAATTTGTTCCCTAGAATTAACAATTCATTCCCATGATATAACAATTTGTTCCCTTGAATAAACAATTTGTTCCCACGAAATGACAATTTGTTCCCTTGAATTAACAATTCGTTCCCACGAATTAACAATTCGTTCCCGTGGGAACAAATTGTTATTTCGTGGGAACAAATGTTTAAAAAAGAATTCTACGTACCCTGCGAGGCTCCGTACTGGCCTGCCACCTGTTAAAACACGAGTACAAAAATGGCATGTTTCACAAATGATGTTACACTTAATTATGCTGTTTCATATACATTCACAGAACTTACCATAGCAGTTAGTTGTAGAATTTAGGTTGGAATACTTTGCAACACCTGAACTAAGCTCACAAACGTCTTCGGTCACACCGTCCATTTGGAAACCATCACGTTTACACTCGAATGTGACGTTTTGGTCGAGCTCGTAGCTTGTAACTATTTGCCTTGCACCAGCAGGGGTACCCGGATCAGGACATCTATCCGCTGAAATAATATCAGTCATTTACTGTAGACGTTAAAACATCTATCCGCTGAAATAATATCAGTCAGTTACTGCAGACGTTAAAAACATCTATCTGCTGAAGTAATATCAGTCATTTACTATAGACATTAAAAACATCTATCTGCTGAAGTAATATCAGTCAGTTACTGTAGACATTAAAAACATCTATCCGCTGAAGTAATATCAGTCATTTACTGTAGACATTAAAAACATCTATCTGCTGAAACAATATCAGTCATTTACTGTAGACGTTAAAAACATCTATCCGCAGAAACAATATCAGTCATTTACTGTAGACGTTAAAAACATCTATCTGCTGAAACAATATCAGTCATTTACTGTAGACGTTAAAAACATCTATCCGCAGAAACAATATCAGTCATTTACTGTAGACGTTAAACACATCTATCTGCAGAAACAATATCAGTCATTTACTGTAGACATTAAAAACATCTATCCGCTGAAACAATATCAGTCAGTTACTGTAGATGTTAAAAACATCTATCTGCTGAAACAATATCAGTCATTTACTGTAGACGTTAAAAACATCTATCCACTGAAATAATATCAGTCATTTACTGTAGACGTTAAAAACATCTATCCGCTGAAACAATATCAGTCATTTACTGTAGACGTTAAAAACATCTATACGCTGAAATAATATCAGTCATTTACTGTAGAAGATAAAAACATCTATCTGCTGAAGTAGACATTAAAGCCCCTATACGGCTCAAGTTGCCGAATTTGGCCTCCTATTGGGTTTTCCTACACATAAATCCAACAGGTTTCTATTTACACACACTTTGAAACTGTTTGCATTCATTTTGGTACAAAAATGAGTTTGTAGTCGATGAAAATATCAATATTTGTTGATAAACAAACAGCAGGTGCGTGTTCAAAGTCCGATCGATTTTCCGATAGACGCTCGGGTCAACTGCTGAACTCCCTGATTCGCGGCCGATGAATTCCGATAGCCGGAGTTTATCGACTCGCTTCCGAGCCGAAGCCGTTGGGTTACGGAAATTAATTTGTCAATATTGACATTTTGCACTGAGTGGTACACAAAACAAGTTTTTGTTATCTTCACATTGCGATTAAGATGTAAATCTGAAGACTTGAGATGTATCTATTAGGCAGTATATGTTAGTTTTGTGTACTAAATCAGTTGCCAAACATGTTTTTGTGTTTGAAAAAATCGGAAAATTGTAATACTGAGCCGTTCAGGGCCTTTAAAAACATATATCCGCTGAAATATTAACAGTCAATAATTACTGTTGGTTTGCGGTGCTTTTATTTCCGCGTTCTTCGCGGTTTTGTACTTACAATGAAATCAAGAATACCGCAAACAAATGTGGCTGTGACTGGAAAAATGGGACATTATGGGTTATGCGACCACTGCAGAACCAAATATGCCAGTGCATCCACACAGTCTGATCAGGATCTGCACTGTTCGTCATTCCAGCAATAAATCACCCGTCACGCTTCTAACAAACAATATAGATTGTTATCATGCTACAGGAGTGTGATACTGGATCAGGAGCTACACTTGTCACAAACCCCATGAGCCATACTTCTCCAGTAAAAGTCACAAATGAGATACCTCCTATGGAAGCCCATTAGGGCAATAGCTGATTTTTTTTATTTCCATTTATTCAAGATAATGTCATTTCTTGAATTACAATCGAGCACCAGTATCTCGAAGTCGAAGGGAGATCATCCATATAGTAGAGATAGGACTAGGCTTGAGATAATGATGAAGTGACATGATCGAATATTTTCACAAAAAATATGAAATCATGTTACCCACTACATGAGTAAACAATCACCGATATACTAATGACCAAAGGTAGTAAGCTAATCAACATTACAAGGTGGCGTCATGACTCAGTGAATTGCTTAAATGACCAGCGTGATACGCTTAATGAATCATGTCAAACACTCAAATATATCCAGGTGGACCAATTAAGCAAACAACTTGAGGTAGGTGTGAATTTATTTTGTTTTGTTTGATAATATGTTTTCAAAATTAGTGTCAACCAAATCGATCTTGTCAGCCAGGTGCTTAGCCGATTTATCCAAGCGTTTATGTGATCGAGATAGAGATTTTTAGCATATTTTTTATATGGAGGGGACATAATGAACAGTAGAGATAGAGAACATATACAAGATAGGGCATGGTCGAGATAGCCGAGGAAATTTCTATTCAACAAATAAGGATATAATTCGGGACCTTTATGAATTATCGAGATAGGGGATATTATCGAGATACCGATATTCGACTGTATTATGAATTTTTCATAAATGTTCAATATCATATGAATTTTAAAGATATTCTCTTAAATATTCCATATATGTATTTTCTTTAATTTGCATGATTTTCTCGTTGAATTCCATGATCTTTACTGAAAATTCAAGAAAATAACTTGAAAAAAAGAGAATAAAAGTCAAGAAAAGATGAAGCGGTTCATAATGTATTGAACAAGAGCTGTAGGAGAACAGCATAGCTCGACTACGAGGGTTGTCGATGTACACATACCTTGACAAACAAGGTGGCCGTGGCCTACATAAAAACAAACCTTAACCAAGGATTGACTAAAACCTAACCAAGGGAAATTAATTAAGTAATTCAAGGTTAAATGTAGGTCAATGTCAGATATAGGTCAGGGGTTATTGATGTACATCACTAGGAGATGATGTTTTCCAAGCATGGTTGCTGTAGGCCCCAGGAGTATTTCCATATACAAGCTTGACTAAAAACCTTAACCAAGGGAAATAACTAAGGAATCCAAGGATAAAAGTAGGTCAAGGTCAAATATAGGTCAGGGATTATTGATGTACATCACTAGGAGATGAAGTTGTCCAAGTATGGTTGCTGTAGGCCCAGGAGTAATATTCCATATAAAGTTTGACTATAAACATTAACCAAGTTTGAGAACAAACCTTAACCAAGGGGAAATAAGTAAGTAATTCAAGGTTAAATGTAGGTGAAGGTAAACTATAGGTCAGGGGATATTGATGTACATCTCTATGAGACTAAGTTATTCAAGTATGGTGTCTGTGTGCACAATAGTATTCCATCTACAAGCTTGACTAAAAACCTTAACCAAGGTTGACTAAAAACCTTAACCAAGGTGAATTAACAAAGTAATTCAAGGTTAAATGTAGGTCAATGTCAAATATAGGTCAGGGGTTGTTGATGTACATCACTAGGAGATGAAGTTGTCCAAGTATGGTTGGTGTAGGACCAGGAGTATTCCATCTACAAGCTTGACTAAAAACCTTAACCAAGGAGAATTAACTAAGTAATTCAAGAGGAAATGTAGGTGAAGGTCAAATAGATATCAGGGGTTATTGATGTACATCACTATGAGAAAAGGATGTCCAGTCCAAGTATGGTGTCTGTATGCACAATAGTATTCCATGTACAAGCTTGAGTAAAAACCTTAACCAAGGTTGACTAAAAACATTAACCAAGGGGAATTAACTAAGTAATTCAAGGTTAAATGTAGGTCATGGTCAAATATAGGTCAGGGGTTGTTGATGTACATCATTAGGAGATGAAGTTGTCCAAGTATGGTGGGTGTAGGGCCAGTAGTATTCCATATGCAAGCTTGATTAAAAACCTTAACCAAGGGGAATTAAGTAAGTAATTCAAGAGGAACTGTAGGTCAAGGTAAAATATAGATCAGGGGTTATTGATGTACATCCCTATGAGAAAAGGTTGTCAAAGTATGGTGTCTGTATGCACAATAGTGTTCCATGTACAAGCTTGACTAAAAACCTTAACCAAGGTTGACTAAAAACCTTAACCAAGGTGAATTAACTAAGTAATTGAAGGTTAAATGTAGGTCAAGGTCAGATATAGGTCAGGGGTTGTTGATGTACATCACTAGGAGATGAAGTTGTGCAAGTATGGTGGGTGTAGAGCCAGTAGTATTCCATATACAAGCTTGACTAAAAACCTTAACCAAGGGGAATTAACTAAGTAATTCAAGAGGAAATGTAGGTCAAGGTCAAATATAGATCAGGGGTTATTGATGTACATCACTAGGAGATGAAGTTGTCCAAGTATGGTGGGTGTAGGGCCAGTAGTATTCCATATACAAGCTTGACTAAAAACCTTAACCAAGGTGTGACGGTGATGCCGACGCCGACGCCGACGCCGGGGTGACAACATAAGCTCTAACTATTCTTCGAATAGTCAAGCTAAAAATGAAAGATGTTACTAAAACATAGAATTTATGGTAAAAAAATTCAAAAGATGTATTGGGGAGATAGTTCATGAACTGAGGGTCAAAATAGAATAAAAACTAGATAATGTGTTCATAGAGCACGGATGCCCCACCTACCGCTTTCATAGTAAACAAGACAAAATTCTAAGTAAAAAAGGGGGAGATAATCTATGACCCGGGGGCTGAAGTATAAATCAAACTAAACTGTGCGCATCTACTCATCATAAGGAAGCTACATACCAAGTTTCATGTAGCTATTACGGCTTAAAAGTTTTACGAGTTAGAAGGCAAAATTGCCAAATAAAAAAGGGGGAGATTATCCATTACCCGGGGGTCGAATCTAAAATTGAAATAAACTTTGCGCATCTACTCATCATGAAGAAGCTACATACCAAGTTTCAGGTCTGTAGCTATTGCGGTTTAAAAGTTTTACGAATTACAAGTCAAAATTGGGAAATTTAAAATCAAAATAAACTGTGCGCATCTACTCATTATAAGGAAGCTGCATACCAAGTTTCAGATCTGTAGCTAGTACGGTTTAAAAGCTTTACGAGTTACAACCTTGGTGACGGACAGAAGGACGGGACGGATTAAGGTCAGCTGCAATAGCTCAGTGGTAGAGCATCGGACTATGGATCAAAAGGTCACGAGTTCCAATCCCGACACTGGCCGTTTCAGAGTGTCCTTGGGCAAGACACCTTCGTGATAGCCTAGTTCTATCGGATGGGGACTTAAATAGTCGGTCCCGACATGCAAGGTCATCGAGCCAGTGCCGTCATTAAATCAAAGCATTTACATTTTGGAATAATGAATGGTGAATGGTGGAATAATTAATGGTGAATGAATGTTTATTTGGCCAGAAAATGTCTCAGATGATGTCTCTTGATATAAAGAACATTTTCTGCCTACTCAGGCTAATGCGGGAAACTGAAATAGTCGTCTGCTGTTGCATTATAGTTGGTCTTCTTTCTGAATGAAAACATGTTTTGACAGCATTTTAGAATCATTTCCATTGGAAATGATTCTAAAGTGTTGTCAAAGCATGTTTTTGATGAGAAAAATGGAAGATAAAAAATAAACAGCAGACGACAAAATTTAATTCAGCATTGACATGGTTAACCATCAATATTAGGACACCCTTTGTTGTGAGAAATCATATATTTAAATTTGTTTCCCAGAATAAAATGTGTCTGAATATATAAGCTTCTTACGGTACTCACCAACACAGGATAGGGTGCCCAAACCCCATCTGCCATTCTCCATACACTGGACCACACCACTACCCGAGTCAAGTTCGCTGTCCCCCTGTTCTGTGTAGCCAATGCTGCAGCCAAATGTGAACTGGGATTGACTGCGGTAAGTGGTGCTGGTTATTGGTGGAATATCCGCACCATTCGGCAACACATCAGCTGGAGGGCCGCAGTCAATTTCTGTTGAGAAAGCGATTATTGGTTATTGGTAGTGATCAAAACCTTGTTTATTGGTACTCGGCTGAGACAGGCTACCTGAATTGTAAGTACTCTTTCAGCAATAACAAAAAAGTCACCCTCCCCAAAAAATTGACGAAATTCCAACAAATATTAATTTTATTGCAAAAAAAAAAAAACAATTTTCCTATGGGAATTTAACATGGGCAAAAAGCTCCAGTGACAAAAAAATGAAAAAAATTGGAAATTGACTCCGAAACCTTGCAAGATTGTTTGGAAATAATAAAGTAAATCGGTCCAGAATTTTTTTATTTTTTTTTAAATCTAATTTTAGCCCTCATGATAAATCCCATAGGATTTCGCAATAAAATAAATATTTGTTAGAATTTCATCAAATAAATAAAGATTTTTTTGGGAGGGTGACTTTTCTTATTGATGAAAAAGTACTTACACTTAAAGATATTTTAGATTTAATTACTCTAGCTTCTGTTTGCTTTCACAGAATTAAAGTACAGACAAACTTGCACAAGTGACCACTTGAATTAAGCGACTTTTGTCTTATGCGACCACTTTCAATTCCCCCCCGACCATTTGGCCGATATAATGACAGTGTATTAAACGACTTTCCGTTAACGCGACCACCGGCCACTTATTTTGTAACCAACAGCAATGGTCGTTTGTACTAAATGACCATTAATTGACAGGATGTCACTTTCTCCAGGTGAAACTAGATTGGTCAGTAAGCGAGGCTTACGGAATACCCCAACGTGGGCCCAGGTACCCCTAAAATATGTAAAAATGTCCAAGTGTGTGGGCTTGTGACCTTGACTCTGGGCTTAGCGGGAGCGGCATGAACGTGAATTTGTCACAGGGTGGTAGAGGTCCATTGGAGCAATGCGTGTGTGAAATGTGAAGCAGATCCGAGCAAGGAAATAGAAATTATAACCGATTTCTCTGATGTTAAGTTTTGTAGAGACTAAGTGAGCTTGACCTCGAGATCAGCGGGAATTTGTCACAGCATGATAGTAGAGCCTTAAAGGAATGCATGCATGAAATATTAAGAATTTTTGATGAAAGAAATAGAAGTTATAACATATTTCTCTGATGTTAAGTTTTGTAAAGAGACTAAATATGTCACCTTGACCTTGGGATCAGCGGGGGTTGGACGGTCGTAGATTTGTCACAGCATGATAGCACAACCTTAGAGGAATGCACAAGTGAAATATTAAGAATTTTCAATGAAGGAAATAGAAGTTATAACTTATTTCTCTGATGTTAAGTTTTGTAAAGAGACTAAGTATTTGACCTTGACCTTGGGATCAGCGGGGGGGTTGGACGGTCGTGGATTTGGCACAGCATGGTAGTAGAGCCTTACAGGAATGCATGTGTGAAATATTAAGCATTTTAGATGAAGGAAATAGAAGTTATAACATATTTCTCTGATGTTAAGTTTTGAAAAGAGACTAAGTATTTGACCTTGACCTTGGGATCAGCGGTTGGACGGTCGTGAATTTGGCACAGCATGGTAGTAGAGCCTTACAGGAATGCATGTGTGAAATATTAAGCATTTTAGATGAAGGAAATAGAAGTTATAACAATATTTCTCTGATGTTAAGTTTACGGACTAAGTATTTGACCTTGACCTTGGGATCTGCGGGGGTTGGACGGTCGTGGATTTGGCACAGCATGATAGTAGAGCCTTACAGGAATGCATGTGTGAAATATCAAGCATTTTAGATGAAGGAAAGAAAAGTTATAACAATATTTCTCTGATGTTAAGTTTACGGACGCACGTCGCACGGACGCACGGACACATGCACGCACGGACAACCTGACTTAAGTTATACCCCCCACAACTCGTTGCGGGGGGTATATTTAGCCTCAAGCGTGTGACAAACAATGGAAACAAGTCCCCTGTCATTGTCAAAGTGTGAATGGTGCATTGTTAATGATTATTGACCTGAAACCTTGTTCTGATTCGCTCGTTACCTTAGTGATTACTAAAGGGAATTAACTCATCGTCACATATGGAAGCAACAGGACTTGTCGCTTAGCACATGGTAAAACATTTGTGTATTTGACTCATTTAAAACAAATATCTTTTTTTGTTGTGTACAGAATAAGGAAGCATTTTTATTTCACCCAATTCCAATTTTCTTGGCGCGTAACAATACTGGTATATACCGAACACTGTTAATAATCATTATTCTATCAGCTGGTTTGGTTGTCGTCAACGACTGGTAAAAATCATCGGGGTGAAACACGTCTGGTCCCGAAGGGATCACAGGCACTACTGCCAATTTGAGTAATAACATTAATATGCTTTCATCTATTTTGATAAAATAAAGTCTGAATAATTCAGAAAAGTACACAGTAAACATTACCGGTAGTATTCTAATGCATTTATTTCTATGGTAATGTTTAATATTCGAGATTTCCTGATTCCGAATATTAAACCATATAACCGGACATACCAGTACCCGGATTTCCATTTTTTTTTTGGCGTTAATAGACCATTGTTCTAAGCGACCATTTTTGGTGTCTCCCTTGGGTGGTCGCTTAATGCAAGTTGGACATATATTTTTTAATTCTGTGAAAGCAAACAGAAACTAGAGCTATCAAAGGAGTGATCATAATACCCCCACAAACATCGAATTGATACATGAACAGATTTAATATGAGAGAGCTTCAAAGGTCGGAATCAAACTTTCATGCCCATTTTTTACCTTCCACCTCTAAGTGTGACCTTGGATTAGGCATGTGGGTATTGAACGTGACACATTGTCTCATCATGGCAAACATTTGTGGCACATAATTTGAAAATCGATTCATTGGTTTAGAAGATATAGAATCTAAACAAAATTTGACCTTTGACCTCTAAAAGTCACACCTTAGACATAGACACAATACCGTATTCTGCCGATTATAGGTCGCAAGAGTGTACAAGATTCACCCCCATTTTCAGTCCAAAATCTGGGGGAAAATTCCCCCCCACTGTTTTCTTATTCGTACCTTGGACGTTTTTTTCTGTATTTTCCCTATCATAGTTTGCTATGTCCGTAATTTGCCGACTCTATGTCTATATCTCTTTTTAACACCATTTATGGAAACTATTTTCGAAATCAATATCGGCGAAATATGGCGACAGATCTGAGTATAATCCAGAGTGTTTTATTTTAACCCGTTCCTTTCGGAACACACATTTACGGATATGAACTTTATTAAATATTTTATTTTTATATTTGTTATTTCTCAATGAAAGTATATGTTGTGACCACTCATTTGAACCGTCTCGACGAAACGGTTTAAATGGTGGTCGTGGCATATACTTCTGATTGCATAGAAGGAAAATATTTAGGATTTTCCGCAAACATAAGCGTATCCTCAGCATTAAATGGGTTACTGACTGCCCATGATGCGAGGATGAAAGTCGCACGTTCGCCACGTCTGCGGCACATCAAAAGGCGTGTTGACCAATCAGTGCAATTTCAAAACATAGCCTAAAGGTCACACAGTTTACATCCTCGTGCTGAATGACCTAAGATAAAGACCTGTTAGTTGACACGGCTGGGTGTTATCGATTTTTTTCCACAAAGCAACACACAACTTTCACCTATGTAATATTTCAAAATCCGTTGTATCTTCCGTAAATGACGCTGAAAGCAGCCTATAGCTATGACGAATTTGCATTGTCCGCTGACATAATTATAATGTTTTTAATTAGAGATTGGCGAACATTGTAAACCATGTGCAGACTACGCGAATCCACCGCCTGGTCTGGCCGCTAATGCAATAAGCCGGGATTTGTCAGAGATAGAGACCCAATTCACATAAACACGTTTGCCGTGTCATAAATAGAGTCTGGTTCTCGGTATTATTGTTCCACTGGGACGCATCAGACAGGGTACCAGTTTAGTGACGAATACGAAACTGACGTCAGCAACCGCGTGTAGTGATATTTGAAATGGCTTTGTGTTGTAAATCTTGACACGTAGTGTGTTTGATGTCGGCCAGCTGACTTAGGCTTGCCACTTGCATCAGCATCATGTAAACACACAGTTTCGAAACTAATGATGGAGTTTTATAACTTTCGTGGAATTGCATTATGCATATTGGGATTTACCGTTAATGGCGTCATGCAATATTTTTCACGGCAAAATGACACCGACCGATATGGGCCCGGTAAATGTTTTCAAAAGATAATTAAAATGATAGAGGCCAGATTGTGATTCGGCAGAGAAAATGACGACCGGATCTGATCTTGGTATACACTGTTCGCCTTCGGTATAGAAAATGTGTACCGAATGTGACACAGGGCGCGAGTAAGGCGCGAACTGTTTAGAATACGAATCCATATTTCCAATACCGGATGTTACCCCAAAGGCTAACAACAAAAAGAAATATAGGAACGCATTTTATTTTTTTTATTTTTGGTCGTTTATGTCAATATATCGGGTGGAAAAAAATGCTCATGTATCTAAATGTATTTATAAGACGCAGGGGCTTTCTGGGATACAAATCTGAGTAAAAACAAGAGGGCCATGATGGCCCTAATTCGCTCACCTGACTCCAGAGGAGAATGTGACATTGAGTTCATATGTGGATTAAGCGATGACTCTCATTTTACCAAATCTGGAAATGCTTCACCCAAGGATCTTAACTTACTATGAAGTTTGGCCATAATCGGCCAGTATCGGCCATATGGTTCCCGAGAAAAAGACGTTCAAAATCTTGAATAAATGGATCTTTTGGCGGCCATCATGGATGACATATTTTTGAACCGATTTTTGAACTCTCAGACCGATTAAGATTTGAAAACTAGTCTTAAAAATGGGTCCGAGAAAAATTGCCAGTCGGCTGCTATTTCGCTATAAACCTTGTAAATTTATCGGTTTTGACCACCAAGTAATTTATGACACATATCCGCGGGCCATATCCATGATAAACCTGTGTGCAGCTCGCTGTGTATTCAGTTTCTCCAAGTATCGATTTTTCTTAACACACGCGTGGGACTTAAATAGACTGGCTTCAACATAAAGATACGAGAGTTCCTAGACTTGCCATTTCTGATGATGTTAAAATAAAATACCATGCACTGTGTTTATCTGTGTTCGTAATATTTAACCCCAAGTAACTGACACTGACTATCGGCCCGGGCTATTCCATATTAAGTTAGGAACTGTTACATTACGCTGTATTAGGGGTCATTTTTGTGTATATAAAATGTACATGTACGTTGGAATGCCGCAGATCCTGATGAGCCGGCTCACGTGATCTACAATTCGTAAAATATTTGATAAACGACAAGGTACGTCTGTCGTGTTAAAAGCGCGACTCATTAGGGATCAGGGATTAGGGATCAATTGAAGTGCTAAATCACACCGCCGATGTACTTTGAACTCGATCTGAGGGTTCACGCCCATTTTCTACCCCGGGGTCACCATTTTAACAACTTTGAAGGAGCATTGTACATCGATCATTCCTACCAAGTTTCGTCGAAATCTGGCTGGCGGTTCATGAGCAGAAGATTTTATAAGAATTTATGCTATTTTTAGACGGCGGCCATCTTGCTTTAGCGATGACCTCCATTTTAACAAATCTGAAAAGGCTTCACCCATAGACCACAACTGTTAAGTTTGGCTACCATGGGCCAAGCGGTTCATGTGAAGAAGAATTTTGAAATCTCTAATAAAAAAACGACCTTTTGACATTTTGGCGGCCATCCTGGATGACCTTACCATCCGATTTTGACAAAAAATGCACCAGAGTGATCGCCTCGTTGATACCTTCGATTTGATATATTCAGTCAAAAATAAAATTTGACCCCAATTTGACCCCACGGGCCACGCCCATTTTTGACCCCAGGGTCACAATTTTAACAAATTTGAAAGAGCATTGTACATCGATCATTCCTACCAAGTTTTGTCGAAATTCGGTTGGCAGTTCTTGAGAAGAAGATTTTTGAAGAATTTGTGCTATTTTTAGATGGTGGCCATCTTGGATTACGTGATGACGTCATTTTAACAATTTTGTAATCCCCCTACCATGACCATGAAGTTTGGTGACTATAGGCCCAATGGTTACCGAGGAGAAGACGTTTGAAAATGTTCACGGACGACGACGATGGACGACGACGGACGACGGACACATTGCAGTAACAATAGCTCACATGAATACGGCAGAATACGGTATGCAAAAACAATATTTTGTTCGATAATATTAAGTTTTATAAGCACACTTTAAGAATGAACCTTCTTTTTATTTTGTGAAAATTGATCAAATAATGATTATATTACGAAAAATTTGGCAATTGACTCTGAAACCTGGCTAGATAGCTTGGAAATGATCCAACTAAGAAAACGAAAGTTAAATTTTGAAAATCGGTTCATTATTTCTGAAAATTCCCAACTTTAAATCCCCATAGACATCTTCATGTCTATGGGGATTTAACATGGGTAAATTGTTTTTTCGCAATAAAATCGATATTGGACCAAATTTCACGAAATAAAAAGAAGGCTCATTCTTAATTTTTTATATAATTTGCATTGTTTCATGAAACAGACAGTAGCGTCAGACATACCGAAACAATTGCGGGCATCTCCCTGGAAGGTGACGGTATTCGTGTCATAGTCATAGCCACACAATATATCCTTATTCACGCTTTTGTTGTCCGTCAACTCGCAACGAAGGTTGAGTGATTGGCCAAACTCCACCTCCACTGATGGTAGGTTTGTGTCAGCAATGTCCGTGCCATCCATCTGGACGAAAGTTCCATGCTCTATACTGGACAGACCGCTGCATTTACTCACTGAAGTGAGAAAACAGAATTGTACTGCAGTACTCCAGATAAGCATTTTTTTTTCTGGGGGGGGGGGGGGGGGGATGGGGGGTGGGTATAAATCAGCATTGAAAATCATGGAATCAATGTCAGAATATTTTTGTCCTACATCACACTTTTTCCTACACGTATCAAGTACAGATGGACATGTATGTGTCAGCTGACAAGTTTATGAAACATTGGAATACTTTTAGTTTTCACTACTACATTCACCGTCATTTATCACCCTGATACAGTATGTTCATGATGACCAAGTACTTCTATGTCTAAAAGTTATTTGTGACTGGAGAAATTGGACTTATGTGTTTTGTGACCAGTGTAGATTCAGATCAGCTGTGCATCCGCTGTGTATCAGGCTACAGGTGTACACTATTTGAGAAACACCATGGGATTTTGTACCCAAGAACATGGCTGTGTGACATCTTGTTAATTTTTTTTACAAAATTTACGATATTTTCCATAAATGACAACTAAAGTTGACGAAATTGTCATAGCAAATACGGAATTCTATTCTGCATTTATGAATATTTCGTCATCTTTCACTATTATTTACAGAAAATATCACAGTTTCTGTAAATGTATCTCATGAAAAATCGCACATGTTGTTAGGTACAAAATCACAAAGCGTATCTCATATCATTATGATATACACTGGTCACAAATGCCATAAGCCAGTGACAGCCACATATGCCTGAATTACAGTGGAATATGCTAAACTCGACCTCCCTGGAGGCTGTCTGGCTTAGCGAGGCTCCACTGTATGTAGAAACATGCCAAAACCCCCCAGGTGATAAGTTTTCTTATGAAAACACAGAATTAAGGATGTACAATGGGGGATCGTAGCTAGTTATCTCCTGTTTAATTTATTTATAGAAATCAGGTCCAAATTGTGTAGTTTAAGGCCTTATTGCTTGTAAAAAGTACCAATGTAGCATGATTTGTTAAAAAAGAGCAATTGTAGTGACTTCGACTAGTGTTGATCCAGATCATCTCACATATCTGATCAGCGACTGCATTATTTTCCAGATCATATTTTCACACTTGTTAATGTTATTGCAATCCGTGTAGATACAGATCAGACTGCACACATGTGTGCAGTCTGATCTTGGTCTACTCTGTTCGCAAAACTCATTGTTTGGTGCTATTCAGTAAGAAACAAACACTGAAATACAACATAGGACCAGATGTCGGAATAGATTTGCAAAGGGAAGTAACTAGCTATGATCCCCCATTAAATGCTAACACACCAACATGGATGTACATGCTCGATGCGAAGTGGCTGGTATAAAAAAAATGGCTTTTTACATCTGTTATCAAGTGCTATAAACAGTCAAGACAACAACGGAGCTGGTCGTTGCCATGGTCCAAACCTCTCTAAATCGGACTCCCAGAAAACCACAGTGTGATTATTGGGTTTCACTGTCATTGATCTCAGTTGATTATGTCTGTTCATGATTGCTAAACACATACTTAACCCTTAGACCGCTATCTTAATTTTTTGTCGTCTGCTGTTCATTTTCTATTTTCCATTTTTATCATAAAAACCTTGCTTTGCCAGCACTTCAGAATAATTTACAACATGATTTGACAGCACTTTAGAAACATTGCCATTGGAAATGATTCTGAAGCGCTATCAAACCATGTTTTTATTGAAAAATAAGGCAAGATATAAAAGCAACAGCAGACAACAATTGTTGTGTGTAGCGGTCTGAGGGTTAACCCTGAGAATGCGGGAAACAAAAATTGTTGTCTGCTGTTGTTTAATATTTAGTCTTTATTCTCAATAAAAACATGATTTGGCAGCACTTTAGAATCATTTCCTGAAGTGCTATCAAACCCTATTTTTATTGAGAAATAAGGCAAGATATAAAAGCAACAGCAGACAACAATAATATTATTGTTGTGTGTAGCGATCTTCATATGCCTGAATTACATAGAGGATATTCCATGGTACATTTTGAATCATTACGCAAACATTGTATTAGCGAGCGTACCTCACTATACCCCTAGTTACCTATGTAAACAGGGGTATGATGAGGTACCCGCGCAATAGGTAATGCGGTTAAATAGGTCACGATGCAGTGACTATTTTCGATCAATAACTTATGTTGTAAGCGATTGTAATGTGTATTTTCAATATTTATATTATTAAAATGTATCATATCGATACCCCTTTAAGTAATATTTGTATATTTTAAATGTATTGATGTTCTCATGAAGCGCATGAATATAAGTATTAATTAATCCAGCTTATATTGAGGCAAATCACACAGCCTTAAAAACATAGTGCTGGAGTATAAACCATAGTATCGTATATTATTCATAAGTATATCACTATTAAACATTAATTACAATATGTATGCATATTATTAAAACAGTAGATGCTACCGCTGTTTCGCTATATGTGATATTTATAACAATTTTTTTTTTTTATACGTCCGCGTACGGATTTCTGTCACACAAAGCGCCATTTTCAGTTCATATTTTGACCTGTGCATATGAACAGGACTAAGTTTAAACAACGCTCGATTCCGTCCTATTCAAATTTCTCTGCAGAATGTTCAGACTAACTACATAAATAATGCTGCTAAATAAGTGTTAACGGCTGGAACATGGTCATCACTAAAAGGAAGAAATCACAGTCGTATTATTTAAAAATAAGATTTACCCGAGACCTCATGGGGGCCGCCATTAATCCAGTGTAAACAATAGACCGTGTGATCCCATTCCCTGAGTAGCCGCTGCTTAGTGAAACGGTGTGCTAATCATGATATTATGTTCCCCAATAATTGGAAACGGTTTGAATTTCTCGGTAAAAACTACGAAAGTCATACAAAATAACGATGTATATTTAACATTGGATACGCGTAAACGGTATTACTCTCTCATCGGATCGTCAGTTGTCGTCGATAGCGATTTAACGTACTGATCTGGTCTTAATTTATTGTCAACTTTCAACACCATTTACAGAATATATGGCTAAATTTTGGAAATAAATAACGGCAAATTACGATGACGCGTCTGCTCTGAAATATCTGTCAACTTGCGGACGTAATTTAACGAAATCGATTATATTTTAAGGCTACATCTGTGACTAATTACGAATTTATGTATGGTCTTTGGCTACACCCGACACATTACACAGATCTAGTTGTAAATACACGTCGCTTTGTGTGGGGAAAAAAATCGATAATGCGTAGTTGTGTGTGACGAGGTGTTGATCTGATGACACCACACAGCTGTGACCCTTAGGCAATGTTTTGAAATTGACGTGTCGTTTTGATGTGTGCCGCAACACCTCACTGTCGGAGACATGACAATTAACGATATACTCTCGATTATACACAGATCTATTAGACGGCTGGTTATTTAAAATAAAGAGTAGTTCAGAACACCTTTGCCGATATTGTTTTTAGAAAATCAGTAATATTTTCCGTAAATGGTGTTGAAAAGTTGACAAAAATTCTATCACCGTATTTAGTTGTGCCGATATTGTTTTAAAAAATCAGTATTTTTTTTCCATAAATGGTGTTGAAAATTGACAAAATATATAGCCGCATTTCTCTGATATTCGTTTAGAAAATCACCAATATTTTCTGTAAATGGTGTTGACACAAAATGCAGCGTTCACGCGGAATTCAAATAAAATAAAAAAAAAATAATAATTTAATAAATAGACGCCGATGGCTACTGTGTTTGCGGCCAGTGAATTCTGGTCGTGGTAGCCACAGGCGCAGTTCGAACAGTGTTGTGAGCAGATGGAGGACAATAATTATTTCAAATTCATAAAAAAATGTTTGCTGTCCGAAAATTAATTAATTGTGACAGCCAAAAAAATAGATTTTTTTTGGGACAGTAAAACATTATATGGTATAGACAGTACCTCAAACTTAAAAAAACAGTAACAAACTGTCTGTGTATATATTACTTAAACTTAAAAAAACAGTAACAAACTGTCTGTGTATATATTACTTAAAGACAGACACTTTCATTGTTGGTAAGTTTCTATCAATTTATAGGTATTTTTATTAAAATCATAAAATTGTGAAAATATTAAAATCACAAAAATAATATATATGGAGAAAAAAAAAAAATAAAAAAAAAAAAAAAACCACATCGAGGTTTGAACCCCCGACCCTTTCGGGAATCGGTAATTCAATTATTGAAGTCGGCGACCTTAACCTCACGACTATCGCGCCATTTACGACAATCACATTTATACAGAAGTGCTATCAGTATTACGCAACCATTTGAACATAATAATTATTGAATTATTTGCGACTCCATCTACAACGATACCGTTACAGAGATACGCTATTGGAACAACATGCATTAGTACCCATAACATAACAAAGTAATGTATCATTATATATCACAGGAGATAGCTTAAAACTATATATACTAATCATAAACAGAACAATCCGCTTGGCTCGTATGAAAATAGTTCGCGTGATATTGATTATCTCCCTTGCCGAAAGTAGTTCAGTGATTTATTAATTCCAAATAAGACTTGTTTGCTTAATGATAGCGGGAAATAATACATGAGTGTGCGTCGGCTTCCGCGTAAGCAAAGTGAGCATAGCATACACACTCTCTCTCATTCTGCCTCTGTAATATTGATGAACAAGTAGTTATAACAGTTACTACACATATAGATTACGTCAAGTTATGATCGCGCGTGACGTCATGGAACATTCATCTCAATGCCAAATGGTCTACACTCACTCCGTGTACATATTCAATAAACAACATTATTATACCCACTTTTTTGGGGAAAAATGGGTATATTGTCCGTCACGTTTCTTGTAACTCGAAAAACTTTTTCACCTTCATACCTACGCGCCTGATATTTGGTATGTAGCTTCATTATCATGTGCACATGCGCAAAGTGAATTCGGATTTTTCATCCGACCCTCCATCATGGATTATCTCCCCCTTTCGGACTCAGAAATTCCCACTTTTTCCTTGTAACTCGAAAAACTTTTTCACCTTCATACCTACGCGCCTGATATTTGGTATGTAGCTTCGTTATCATGTGCAGATGCGCAAAGTGAATTCGGAATTTTGATCCGACCCTCCATCATGGATTATCTCCCCCTTTCGGACTCACAATTTCCCTATTTTTCATTGTAAGTCGAAAAACTTTCTCCCCTCAATACCTACATTTCTGATATTTGATATGTAGCTTCGTTATGATGCGCAAAGTGAATTCGGATTTTTGATCCGACCTCCCATCATGGATTATCTTCCCCTTTCGGACTTAGAATTTCACTATTTTTCCTCGTAGGTCGAAAAACTTTTTCACCTTAATACCTACGCGTCTGATATTTGGTTCGTAGCTTCGTTTTGATGTGCTGATGCGCAAAGTGAATTCGGATTTTTTATCCGACCCTCCATCATGGATTACCTCCCCCTTTCGGACTTAGCATTTGGGGAAAGTGGGTATATTCCGATGGCGCGCCATAGACTTTTTCTAGTTACATGTAGTTTTTCCTCTAAGTGATTTACTGAAGTGATTTACAAAACAAGTGATTCCATTAAGTGATTTACTGGGTTTGACATTACACACATGTAGTAGTTCATGTTTTTATATGTTGTTGTGTTCAAAATATTTCAGACATTTGCAGCGAATTTTTTTTAATTTTTTTATTATTTCTTCATATGTACATGTACATGTTTCATGTTTCTCTATACATGTATATACATTTTTTTTTCATTGGTACATGTGTTCAAATGGAGAAATAAAAGAAGACCATATACATTTACAAATTGTTCAAATTCAGAAAGTTGCAGAAAAATATGATAAATTAATCATATTTCTTCATATTGCAAAGACTGCACCATTCAGGTTTAAAACAGCAAATGTTAAAATTGAAACTGAGCATACTGCAAATTGGCCCAAGGCTATGTTAATATGACACTAATTACAGAACAAAATTCCTGTTTCTCCCACTACCCATTTTACCTGATTTAACAAAAATGGGAGAAACAGGAATACACCGTAGTAAACGACCATTGATTGACAGGATGTCACTTTCTCAAGGTGAAACTAGAAAAAGTCGATGGCGCGCCATCGCAATATACCCACTTTCCCCAAATGCTAAGTCCGAAAGGGGGAGGTAATCCATGATGGAGGGTCGGATAAAAAATCCGAATTCACTTTGCGCATCAGCACATCAAAACGAAGCTACGAACCAAATATCAGACGCGTAGGTATTAAGGTGAAAATGTTTTTCGAGTTACAAGGAAAAAATGGGAAATGGGACTGAGTCCGAAAGGGGGAGATAATCCATGATGGAGGGTCGGATGAAAAATCCGAATTCACTTTGTGCATGTGCACATGATAATGAAGCTACATAGCAAATATGAGGCGCGTAGGTATGAAGGTGAAAAAGTTTTTCGAGTTACAAGGAAAAAAATGGGAAATTCTGAGTCGGAAAGGGGGAGGTAATCCATGATGGAGGGTCGGATGAAAAATCCGAATTCACTTTGCGCATCTGCACATGATAACGAAGCTACATAGCAAATATGAGGCGCGTAGGTATGAAGGTGAAAAAGTTTTTCGAGTTACAAGGAAAAAATGAGAAATTCTGAGTCCAAAAGGGGGAGATAATGCATGATGGAGGGTCGGATCAAAAATCCGAATTCACTTTGCGCATCTGCACATGATAACGAAGCTACATAGCAAATATGAGGCGCGTAGGTATGAAGGTGAAAAAGTTTTTCGAGTTACAAGGAAAAATTGGGAAATTCTGAGTCCGAAAGGGGGAGATAATCCATGATGGAGGGTCGGATAAAAAAAAAAAAAAAAAAAAAATCCGAATTCACTTTGCGCATGTGCACATGATAACGAAGCTACATAGCAAATATGAGGCACGTAGGTATGAAGGTGAAAAAGTTTTTCGAGTTACAAGGAAAAAATGGGAAATTCTGAGTCCGAAAGGGGGAGATAATCCATGATGGAGGGTCGGATCAAAAATCCGAATTCACTTTGCGCATCTGCACATGATAACGAAGCTACATACCAAATATCAGGCGCGTAGGTATGAAGGTGAAAAAGTTTTTCGAGTTACAAGAAACGTGACGGACGGACGTACGGACGGACGTTCAAATATTTGGGAGTTATGAGCTTTTATTAGCTCCTAAAGATCAATGGAATTACGAGCTTACCGACTATAACAAAGGAATCCTTTGTTACTAACCCTTACCCTAAGCTCCTAAACCCCCGATGTTGGCCCGGACGGACGTACGGACGGACGGACGGACACCCGTGACGAAAACAATATACCCATTTTTTTCCCCAAAAAAAGTGGGTATAATTAGCCTCAAGCGTGTGACAAACAAAGGAAACAAATCCTCTGTCATTGTCAAAGTGTGAATTGTGCATTCTTTATGATTATTGACCTGAAACCTCGTTCTGATTCACCGTTTCCTTAGTGATTACTAAAGGGAATTAACTCATTGTCGCTTAGCACATGGGAACAACAGGACTGGTCGCTTAGCACATGGGAAAACATGTGTACAGAATACGCACATATTTTATATTACCCATTTAAATTTTCTTGACGTGTAACAATACTGGTATATACCGAACACTGCACTAATAAATCATTATTCTATCAGCTGGTTTGGTTGTCAGTCAACGACTCATAAAAATCACCGGGACGAAACACGTCTGGTCCGAAGTGATCGCAGTCATATCGCAGTCACTACTGCCAATTTGCGATTTCAGTTGGGCGATTTTATTTCGCAATAACATTAAAAATTCTTTCATCTATTTTGATCAAATAAAGCCTGAATAATTCCGAAAAGTGCACAGTAAACATTACCAGTAGTATTTTAATGTATTTATTTCCAATGTCTAATATTCGCGATTTCCTGATTCCGAATATTAAACCATATAACCGGACATACCAGTACCAGAATTTTTATTTCGTTTTTGTGTTCCATTGTTCTAAGCGACCGTTTTTGGTGTCTCCCTTGGCTGGTCACTTAATGCAAGTTTGACTGTAACTTATTTGGACTGTCACAACGGGCGAGCAATTACGGGTGTTCTCTTCACGGTGTATTATTTGTAAGGAGTTGATTACGGGCTTTATCTCACAGCGAAACCCATGCAAATAACTTGCAAGAGAGTAATAAAGTGGAATCTCTCTAAACCGGACACCCTGGGGATCTCCGCACAGCTGGAATCATTCATTTATTTCTATCTATTTCGTTTGATGATATATAAAAAGCAAATAGTGCTTCTTGCAGATCAAATAAGTGAAATCAATAATACGCAATGAATTTGAAATATGGGGGTATATTACTGTTTAGATACAAAACTTATCTGGAGCTCTGTGGCGTCTATGATAACTACCTATACATTGTGGCTGTCCAGCACTTTCATCCCAGGCTCCGCTCGCACCGCATGTCCACGACACTTCGGTGCTCGTACCATTGGCTAGATAATACCCAAATTCACAGCGGAATGTCAAGGTCTCCTCGAAGTAGAAATACGTCCGTTTGCTCAGAATGGCTCCATGTTGTATTTCAGAAGGTCGATCACACCACCGTCCTGAAGATAAATCAATATATTACATGCTACCCAGTGATTTACCTTGATTCTGGAAGGATTTATTTCCTTGAAGGATATATTCCCACCTAGACGTTCGCCAGACGCCATTAAACATATTAAATTTAAAATATATTTAAATGCAAGAACTTTTTCATCAATAACCAAAAATTAACCGCCCTCCCCGCATTGTTTTTATTTGATGAAATTCCATCAAATATAAATTTTATTGCAAAGAAAATGATTTTCCTATGGGAATTTAAAATGGAGCAAAAAGGAGTTGGAGAATGAGGAGGAGGAGGGTCGACAAATGAACTGGCTAGTTAGCATGGAAATGATGTAACTAAGAAAACAAAAGTTGAATTTTGAAAATCGGTTCACAAATTCAAAATTCATTAAAATAATCTATTTTTAGCTCCCCTATTAAATGGAAAATTGTTTTTTTTCGCAATAAAATCAAAAACTTGAATCGACACTGACATGTTATATTTCAGACTAGTCTATTTATCTGAAAGGGCTTTTGTTTTTAAAAATAATAAAATATCCTGATGCGATCATCTGGATCTACACTGCTTGCAAACATTATGTTAAATGGATAAATGTACATACGGTCAATATCACAATCACACCATTTGATGGTGGTGGCACATAAACAACCATAAATCAAATAAAATCACTTACGGGCACAGGTATGGCCAATATGGTATGGATCGCCCGTCACATTTCCTTCAACTAGAGGGTAATGATCGAGAATACTATCTGTGAGGAGTTGGAAGCCAGCAGCTAAGTCGCAGTCACAATAATACGACCCAATGGTGTTGTTGCATCGGCTACCAAGGCCACTGCAGCCTCCATTGTCCACAGCACATTCATCAATATCTATAATATAGCGATTCGTTGATTGAATGGGACCACATATCACCCATAAAACAATGCAGGCGCAGATACAGGGGGGGGGGGGGGGGGGGGGGGGTGTGGTCGCTTCCCAAAAAAAAAAAAAAAAAAAAAAAAAAAAAAAAAAAAAAAAAAAAAAAAAAAAAAAAAAAAAAAAAAAAAAAAAAAAAAAAAAAAAAAAAAAAAAAAAAAAAAAAAAAAAAAAAAAAAAAAAAAAGGCAAAAAAAAAGAAAAAAGAAGAAAATATACATTAATCGACTAGTTGGATGACTTTTTCGTGGCCTAGGTGTAAGGAAATCGCATCTGCGGCGATCTGGCATTTAAAAATGTCGAGGGGGAGGACCCAGACCCCTCGACTATACGATGCGCATCGCGATTCGCGCTCGCGGAGGTTGCAATTATTTTGGTATCCGCGCCTGCAATGTCAGTAGAATTACAATGTAATGCTGACAACCCTAAGGCTTTAAGGCTATGCTAGAGACTGAATATGCAAACAGTGTAGGCCCTGATCAGACTCGCAGGCTGATCTGGGGTTATGCTGATTGCACACAAGCTGATCTGGGGCTATGCTGATAGCACACATGCGGGTCTGGGGCCATGCTGATAGCACACAGGCTGCTCTGGGGTTATGTTGATTGCACACAGGCTGATCTGGGGCCATGCTGATAGCACACATGCTGATCTGGGGTTATGCTGATTGCACATAGGCTGATCTGGGGCCATGCTGATAGCACACAGGCTGATATGGTGCTATGCTAATAGCACACAGGCTAATCTGGGGCCATGCTGATAGCACACAGGCTGATCTGGGGCCATGCCAATAGCACACAGGCTGATCTGGGGCCATGCTGATCTGGGGCCATGCTGATATGGGGCCATGCTGATAGCACAAAGGCTGATCTGGGGCCATGCTGATAGCACACATGCTAATCTGGGGTTATGCTGATAGCACACAGGCTGATCTGTGGCCATGCTGATAGCACACAGGCTGATATGGTGCTATGCTGATAGCACACATGCTGATCTGGGGCTATGCTGATCACACACAGGCTGATCTGGGGCTATGCTGATAACACACAGGCTGATCTGGGGCTATGCTGATTGCACACAGGCCGATCTGGGGCTATGCTGATAGCACACATGCTGATGTGGGGTTATGTTGATTGCACATAGGTTGATCTGGGGCCGTGCTGATTACACACAGGCTGATCTGGAGTTATGCATGTAGGCTGATATGGGGCTATGCTGATAGCACACATGCTGATCTGGGGTTATGCTGATAGCACACATGCTGATCTGGGGCTATACTGATAGCACACAGGCTGATCTGGGGATATGATGATAGCACACAGATTGATCTGGGGCCATGCTGATAGCACACAAGCTGATCTGGGGTTATGCTGATAGCACACAGGCTGATCTGGGGCCATGCTGATAGCACACAGGCTGATCTGGGGCCATGCTGATAGCACACAGGCTGATCTGTGACCATGCTGATAGCACACAGGCTGATCTGGGGCCATGCTGATAGCACACAGGCTGATCTGGGGCCATGCTGATAGCACACAGGCTGATCTGGGGCTATGCTGATAGCACACAAGCTGATCTGGGGTTATGCTGATAGCACACAGGCTGATCTGGGGCCATGCTGATAGCACACAGGCTGATCTGGGGCCATGCTGATAGCACACAGGCTGATCTGGGGCTATGCTGATAGCACACAAGCTGATCTGGGGTTATGCTGATAGCACACAGGCTGATCTGGGGCTATACTGATAGCACACAGGCTGATCTGGGGCTATGATGATAGCACACAGGCTGATCTGGGGCTATGCTGATAACACACAGGCTGATCTGGGGCTATGCTGATTGCACACAGGCCGATCTGGGGCTATGCTGATAGCACACATGCTGATGTGGGGTTATGTTGATTGCACATAGGCTGATCTGGGGCCATGCTGATTACACACAGGCTGATCTGGAGTTATGCATGTATGCTGATATGGGGCTATGCTGATAGCACACATGCTGATCTGGGGTTATGCTGATAGCACACATGCTGATCTGGGGCTATACTGATAGCACACAGGCTGATCTGGGGCTATGATGATAGCACACAGGCTGATCTGGGGCTATGCTGATAGCACACAAGCTGATCTGGGGTTATGCTGATAGCACACAGGCTGATCTGGGGCCATGCTGATAGCACACAGGCTGATCTGGGGCCATGCTGGTAGCACACAAGCTGATCTGGGGTTATGCTGATAGCACACAGGCTGATCTGGGGCTATACTGATAGCACACAGGCTGATCTGGGGCTATGATGATAGCACACAGGCTGATCTGGGGCTATGCTGATAACACACAGGCTGATCTGGGGCTATGCTGATTGCACACAGGCCGATCTGGGGCTATGCTGATAGCACACATGCTGATGTGGGGTTATGTTGATTGCACATAGGCTGATCTGGGGCCGTGCTGATTACACACAGGCTGATCTGGAGTTATGCATGTATGCTGATATGGGGCTATGCTGATAGCACACATGCTGATCTGGGGTTATGCTGATAGCACACATGCTGATCTGGGGCTATACTGATAGCACACAGGCTGATCTGGGGCTATGATGATAGCACACAGGCTGATCTGGGGCTATGCTATAGCACACAAGCTGATTCTGGGGTTATGCTGATAGCACACAGGCTGATCTGGGGCCATGCTGATAGCACACAGGCTGATCTGGGGCCATGCTGATAGCACACAGGCTGATCTGGGACCATGCTGATAGCACACAGGCTGATCTGGGGCCATGCTGATAGCACACAGGCTGATCTGGGGCCATGCTGATAGCACACAGGCTGATCTGGGGCTATGCTGATAGCACACAAGCTGATCTGGGGTTATGCTGATAGCACACAGGCTGATCTGGGGCCATGCTGATAGCACACAGGCTGATCTGGGGCCATGCTGATAGCACACAGGCTGATCTGGGGCTATGATGATAGCACACAGGCTGATCTGGGGCTATGCTGATAGCACACAGGCTGATCTGGGGCCATGCTGATAGCACACAGGCTGATCTGGGGCCATGCTGATAGCACACAGGCTGATCTTGGGCTATGCTGATAGCACACAAGCTGATCTGGGGTTATGCTGATAGCACATAGGCCGATCTGGGGCCATGCTGATAGCACATAGGCTGATCTGGGGCCATGCTGATAGCACACAGGCTGATCTGGGGCCATGCTGATAGCACACAGGCTGATCTGGGGCTATGCTGATAGCACACAAGCTGATCTGGGGTTATGCTGATAGCACACAGGCTGATCTGGGGCCATGCTGATAGCACACAGGCTGATCTGGGGCCATGCTGATAGCACACAGGCTGATCTGGGGCCATGCTGATAGCACACAGGCTGATCTGGGGCTATGCTGATAGCACACAAGCTGATCTGGGGTTATGCTGATAGCACACAGGCTGATCTGGGGCTATGCTGATAGCACATAAGCTGATCTGGGGTTATGCTGATAGCACACAGGCTGATCTGGGGCCATGCTGATAGCACACAGGCTGATCTGGGCAGGGCTTAAAAATATTCACTTTTTGTAAGTACAATTATAATCTACTCGGCCAGACAAAAAAGGTATTGGCCCAACATTTTATTTTTAGGAAAATGTAAGAAGTAGTATTAGCTTTTCGAAAAAGGTTAGGCAATTAACTTGTTTAGGCACCAGACACAATCACTACAAATTATGCTGCTTATCTGGAGTGCGTAATTTTAAATAAAACACGGGTGCATCATTATTTAGAAGATGATCTATCAATCTACGTATCAATTGTGCAGATGCTTTGTAACTTGATTAAGCGTTTCCAATACACGGATTCATTTTACAGTGGCTATGTATGCAGCATCTTGGGAACTATTTTAATTCAGTATATTCGCTAATTATTATTAGCGCAAGTGTACGCTGACCTGTCTTAAAAAGTGTGTAGTTAACGCAGTACACTTCCAGCGACATGCACTGCATAAATTTCATCTCATGATAATGCCCTTCGACGCCGCCGCCGCCGCTGCCGCCGACTCCGGAAAAGCCAAACCTTAGTCTCGCTTTCCGCTTTCGTGGGCGAGAGAAAAATCATCTCGCCAACACGAAAATAGAATTGAAATTTTAAGCCCTGCTGGGGCTATACTGATAGCACACACACTGGTCTTGCCAACCTAACGCGAGGTCTTTTACACCGTAGCGTTTCACATACGCCATCTTTTACAGTGAATAATATATATCTCTAATATACAGAATAAATTTCTTCTCGGTGCTGAGTGTTTCCAACATAAACAGAATTGAACCCAAAATCTTTTGAAAGTACAGTGGAACCCCTCCAAACCGGACCCCCTCTATACCGGAATTCGCGCTATACCGAACATACGACCACGTCCCGAATATTCTGCTATATAAACACATTAGTTTCTACCCCTCTTACCCGGAACCCCTCTACTCCGTAATCCGGACGCCATTTCAAGTCCAAAAACCATATTTCAGCATTAAAATAACCCCGGACAACCGGAAACACGGTCACCTGTCAGGATGTCATCCAAGAAATACACCGCTCCCAATTTCAATGTTGTTGTTTCAAGCGGGTGTCAAAATCACACCGTGTTTACAATAGACTGGTTCCCGGTGGTATTGTTCAGCTCTGGTTCCCAAAATGCGGAGCCACAAGAATGAGACAATTCTAACGGACTCCCAACTTAACATTTGTGTGGAAGAAATAACAAAATTTATCAAATTACGCACATTAACTATCCATGCGTGTAATGCGCTAAGCGGCGTGTTTTTTTTAAAGTCATAAGCGGTATTACAAAGTTAAGAATCTATTCAATACATGCGACCTAAATACGAGACATGTTTGCTGTTTTACAAGCTCATTACAATAGCATGGTTCACAATTTAATTATACATTATTTGTGAACCCACCGACCGATTAATTGAGATAATCTGATAATTACTTAACGAGGCTGTAAACTCGTGACTGTAGCCTGTGGGCTATTGTAGCAGCTCGCGGTAACTACACAGCACACGCGAAATGTGTCATATGCTCTTTGCGACCAGTGTAGACCGTAGACTCAGATTACATTGCGAATCTGCACTATTTGCTATACCCTTTGCAATGTCAAGAAAAAAAACACATTCTGGTCTTAAAAGAGCGCTCCAGCTGATCTAGAAAGTTCCACAGTGGCACAAAATACTTAGGGGCCTTTATCCCATGTCATCTGCACTCTGTTTATTGGGAATTACACATGATAAAACACAACTGGGTAGCCGAGCCCCCGTTAAGGTGCGTAATTTGGGGGTACATTTCTGATTTCTCCATACAAATGGCAAGTTGGGAGTGCTTTAGAATCGTCTCATTCGGACTTAACTTTTTAATCAATATGGTAATAATGGTATATACTATACAAATCCAAGAGTTAATGATGGAAAACATACATTTCCTTAACTGGAAATAGAAAACCCCTCTAAACCGAAAACCCCTATAAACCAAACTTTTCAGTCTGTCCCCAGGGTGTTCGGTTTAGAGGGGTTCCACTGCATATTACCATGTTTGCTACGATCACTAACGTTCAAAAAGAGAGCTGCGAACTTCAGAAGTCAATCGACAACTGCTGCGGAAAACGCCGGGTAGGCCTCAGATCAATCACCTTCACGGTTGGGTGGGAGAATGTGAGGAAGAGCGAAGAGTTTGGTTATGTGAAGGATGGACAACAAATATATCTTAAGGTGCCTCACGGGTTGTGGGGAGCAAGACAGCTCATAGATTTTGTTTCTACAGAGTTTGGCGACGAAGCCAGTCTCTCGATATCGAAGGTTAACAAACTTGCAACATTAACTGCCACTGAAAGTGCTGTGATAACTATATCAGACCCATTAGGCATTCGCCTCGGTTTCAGAGGAGCACTTAAAAAGATTGTTTCCCGTTAGGGCCAAACATTTGTTGGAGATGTGCCTGTGGATCTAGCCTTTACCAAAACCCTCAGGGTGCACCTAGCCCAACTGAACACGTCGTATAACCTGGTAAATGGGGCCCCCAGCACACTACTTAAAACAGTGCCCGCCAGTGATTGTTATTTTGGGGAGACTGTGACATTAGACTTCCCATCCCCCGAGATGAAAGTTTTGGAATCTGGACACATCCACGAATTTAAGGTCTCTATTCTCGACGACCGAGCGAGTTGAAAAACTATTATCCGATTTTGGTCGTTCTCGAAATTTCGAAGAATTAGACGCAAGCTACCCAAATTTATATCCATATAAAAATGAGTATATATGGGCCAGGTAGTTCTTCCAATTTATTATCCCCACCGAAATACAAATATGATTCAGGTGGTGGATTCACCCCCACAGAGAGTGATTTTTTAACTACCGGGAAAACCGTAGCACTGGTTTATGACACTGACTTCAGCTACAAAGTACATTCATAGAAGTATAACACAACTGAGAACGGACGTCCTAACATCTATAGCACAAGTGCACGAAGAGGCCCGGACGGGGATTGAGGAAGTCCGTACGGGTATTGAGAAAGTCCGATCAGATACACAGACAGACCTTACGGAAGCCTATGGGATGTTGCGCTCTGAGGACCAGACAGCACTTACTGAACTAGGCGGAAAAATAACCGAATTTCGGGAAGAGGCCCATACAGAGTTTATGGAAGTTTCCGATAAACTGAAACGTGTTCGTAGAGACGCTCACAAAGCACTTGAGGAGACCTCTGAAAAGGTTCGTGTTGAGGCCCATACCGCTATCGAGAAGCTTGCCGCATTGTTGGACACATCTGTAGAGCAGTTTCAGTTATTACACCGCAGAAAACCCATCATCACAGTTTGGGCAGAGGACAGGGGGGCGTTGGAAAATGAAGCCTATGAATATTCGTTCGGTGCCAACGTGATTACATACCGTTGATAAGGAGAAATACACTCGGCTATACACACATGTTCATAACCCGTAATTGGAACATTGTCATCTGCTTGGCGTTTGTGATGCGTGTGAAGTTTATCAAGAGGAAACAAACTACACATCAGATCAGTTCTATCATTCTAACTGACTTTCTGATTTGAATTATTACTAAACGATAATACTTGCGCGCACGTAATTCCTTGCTAGCCAGTCGATGAGTAGCGCGAGTACCACCGCATGGTGGACATAGCAGTGCCTCGGATTTGGTCCCTACCCCGCAATGCCGACATGGGCGAGGCGAAACGGACCCTCATCTCATCCATGCCCGGTGATGCTTGCAATACTCGTAAATACCGGTACGATGAAACCTCTCGTGGCTACCTGTCGTCAACCACGCACAATTAACTAGAACCATTGTGTGATTACATATACTGAGTATAACCAATGGATTCTTATATCTAATAGGGTGTAATCTCATTGATAACTTCTCATCCAGTCGAAGAAGTATATGGTCTCGCGTTCCTATCCGACCACCACTTGTCTATATTGGGCACACCCACAACACTAGGTAGTGTTTATATTTCATAACAGCCTTCGTGGTTGAGTGGGCTAAGGCGCAACTCTATGGAGACGTGGGTTGTGAGTTCGCACCGTGGCTCGACCTAAAACTTTATTTTTGTTTTAACTTCTATCCTTACAAACGAGATCGCTATGGTAAACAACTGCATGACAACGGCGTTCCTATCCGACCGCTCGAGGAAGTATATGGTCTCGCGGTTGCTGAAAAATATTTCCCATTCTTCTCATACATACCGTGCGAACAGTGGGGGAAATCCAAGTAGTATAGGAGAGTCAATAATGATACCACCTTCCTGATGGGAGTCACTGCGCGTAGCGGGCGGCTTCCAGAGGGAGGTGGTATCATGTTGACTCTCATATACTACTTGTCTTGGAATTTCATTAGAATTGCGACCTCCGGACTCAATTCTAATGAAATTCCAAAACATATTCATGATATTTATAGTGAGAAATAAAGAAGATATAATGAGATTGTTGTATGCTATTTTTAAACTATTTATAGCCCACAAATTTCCCAGCATGCAAAGAGTTATATACGAGGAGTGTCCGGAAAGTTTGTGGACACTATGGTTTATTTTCGTAGTGGTCTACATAACAACTTCCCATGACAATATATGTATACCAGTATACCATACGCAAGGTATACTCATTGAGGGGTTTACATTTCTTTAAGGCTTACTTTGTGACTATAGCAACGTGGCCTAGTGATCACGGAGCAGTCCAATATATTACAATATTTTAAATTTTAAACATTGCATAAATTATGTTTATTACCTTAAAATAGCGCGAAAATGCTCAAAACTGTCTCCAGCATTGTATTGACGTCATACGATAATCAGCATAAAGTGACTACATCAAGAGTGTATGCGTTATTGTTTTAATCAAACGTAATGGAGAAGCAACAGGAAATCCCGGGAATAAAAATCACAATGTCGTGCGAAAAGACGGAGCAGCGCGTAATGATCAAATTTTGTACTACAGCCAGGATGACACCGAGTGACACATACAAGTTCATGGCTAGAGCCGGAGAGAAGAATAGACCCTGTATATCGTTAGTATATAAATGGCATCAACGTTTTACGGATGCGAGGACAACGCTTGAAGATAACAACCGCAGTAGCAGGCCATCATTCAAAGACATGTCGACCATCAAAAAGACATCATCCTCACCGACCGTCGGAAATCTGTAGATGAGAGGGCAGAGTGTGTAAGTTTGATTTGTACTGTTGTCCACAAAATTATCACGGAAGAACTTGGAATGTCTAAAGTGAGTACCCGTTGGGTGCCTAGTCTTTTACAGACGAGTGGCAGATTTGAAGGCATTTTTTAGGAGATGGCAGCGAGGTGGTGAAGCATTCCTTATGAAGATCATCATGGCTGATGAGACATGGCTTCATTTTTATGAACCAGAGTCTAAACATGATTCCATGGTATGGAAAACGGCATCTACACCTGCACCAAATAAAGCCAGAGTTGCAACTCTATTCGCAAGGCCAGGAACTGATCTGGAGCAGCTTGTGTTTCACTAAAGAAAACGCCTCACCTGCCGTGTCTCACTTCAAAAAAGACTGGTACAAACAGGTGTTTCACATGTGGGTTGATCGTCACCAGCGATGCCTTACTGCGAAGGGATAATATTTGGAGAAGGATTAATGAGGCTGAAAAAATTAAGTTTTGTAACGTCAAATCATGAAACTACTGTTATGCTGCTCAGTGGTGTTTTACATGTGTCTGATTAAATTCCTGCGAATCAGTAATGCATTTTCAGATGTTATTCAAATTATCGGAGTATGATTACAATAGGTGTTGATTCTTTGTGTCAATGTTTGGGGAAAATATATGCAATAGTGTTTCAGATAAATGCCTTGTCCACAAACTTTCCGGATATCCCTCGTAAGCTAGATCCCAAACAAAAATATGACATACCTTTGCAACCAACTACATCGTCTATATACCCATCTTGACAGTGACAAATGTAGCTGCCATTAGTGTCCTCACAGATGGTATTTGGTCCACATTGCATCGGATCAGTCGAACATTCATCAGCATCTGTAATTACAATCACATCGTTTATAAAATGGATCAGGATCAGGATCTGCACTGGTCGCCATTCCATCAATGAAGTACCCGTCATGCTTCTAACAAGCAATATAGAGCGCGATCAGGCTACAGGATTGTGCTATTTGAGCACAAGCTTCACTGATCATAAATCCCATAAGCCCCGTTTCTCCAGGCACAGCCACATATAACGTATTCGGGTGTAACCGATCGACTGACCAGATCATGGCTCCAGACATAAGTGAAAGTGACTACTGTCTGTTTCACGAAACCTGCCCAAATTGTATGACTATATAAACAATGAAAGAACAATATTTTTTGGATAATATTAAATTTGATAAAAAATTTAAGAATGAGCCTTCTTTTTTATTTAGTGAAATTTGGTGAAATATTTATTTTATTACAAAAAATTGATTTGTCTATGGAAATTTAACATGGGGGAAATGGAGGTGGAGGAGCTGTGGGAGGAGTAAACAAAACAAAAAAATGTGGAAATTGACTCCGAAACCTGGCTAGATAGCTTGGAATTGAAAATCGGTCCACTATTTTTGAAATTAGAAAAATTTCCCCACGTTAAATCCCCATAGACATCTTCAGTCTCTGTTTTTTCATAATAAAATCAATATTGGACCAAAACTCACAAAATAACAAGAGCTGTAAGAGAACAGCATAGCTCGACTACAAGGGTTGTCGATGTACACATAGCTTAACAAACAAGGTGGCTGCGGCCTGCATAAAAACCGTAACAAAGGTTGACTAAAAACCTTAACCAAGGGACATTAAGTAAGTAATTCAAGGTTAAATGTAGGTCAATGTCAGATATAGGTCAGGGGTTATTGATGTACATCACTAGGAGATGAAGTTTTCAAAGTATGGTTGCTGTAGGCCCAGGAGTATTTCATATACAAGCTTGTCTAAAAACCCTAACCAAGGGGAAATATAGGTCAGGGATTATTGATGTACATCACTAGGAGATGAAGTTGTCCAAGTATGGTTGATGTAAGCCCAGGAGTATTCCATATACAAGCTTGACTATAAACATTAACCAAGTAATTCAAGGTTAAATGTAGGTGAAGGTAAAATATAGGTCAGGGGTTATTGATGTACATCCCTATGAGAAAAAGTTATCCAAGTATGGTGTCTGTATGCACAATCTACAAGGTTGACTAAAAACATTAACCAAGGTTGACTAAAAACCTTAACCAAGGGGAATTAACTAAGTAATTCAAGGTTAAATGTAGGTCAAGGTCAAATATAGGTCAGGGGTTGTTGATGTACATCACTAGGACATGAAGTTGTCCAAGTATGGTTGGTGTAGGGCCAGGAGTATTCCATCTACAAGCTTAACTAAAAACCTTAACCAAAGAGAATTAACTATAAGTAATTCAAGAAGAAATGTAGGTCAAGGTCAAATATAGATCAGGGGTTATTGATGTACATCACTATCAGGAAAGGTTGTCCAAGTATGGTGTCTGTTTGCACAATAATATTCCATGTACCGTATTCGTGCGATTATAAGACGCATTTTTTCCCCTCAGATTTGTATCCCAGAAAGCCCCTGCGTCTTATAAATACATGTAGATACATGAGCATTTTTTTCCATCCGAAATATTTAAATAAAAGACCAAAAATCAAAACAATAAAATGCGTTCCTATATTTGTTGTTGTTGTTAGTCTTTGGGGTAAAATCAGGTATTGGAAAAATGGATTCGTATTCTAAACAGTTCGCGCCTTACTCGCGCCTTACTCGTTCCGGCCCTGTGTCACATTCGGTACACATTTTCTATACCGAAGGCGAACAGTGTATACCAAGATCAGATCCAGTTTGCTGATTTAGCCTATAAAATGGCATGTTCGTACCCTAACCAGTTCGCCCCATATTCGTTACGGCCCTGTATCGGGAACACGCAATTGACTGAAGTTCCGAGTTAATGGTCTATATAGTATATATTTATTATTGGGAATGCACATTGATTTACAAGCTGATCTGTGTCTACAATATGTAGTGGGCTTCGATTATAGACGAGAAGGGTTTCCCATGTGTTGACAATGTGTAATTTGCGGTGTTTGCCAGTTATTTTGAAAGGTGAGAAACTGAGAACTGCCTTATTGCCACCTTTAATCTCAGTCGTGTCAAACGTCAATTACTAAATTTTACGGCACAAGCCATTTCTCGTGTGAAGTGGTCAGATTTGTTTTCTTAGTGAGAAACTGTCGCGATAATTGAGTCGTATTCTGATTAGGTGTTGACATTGAGAAGAATTTCTCAAACTGACAGTAGGGTTAAATACCACCGAAAAATTCTTGTTTTCTCATATCGCATTTTGAACAGTATCCTCTATATATTGCCAAACTTGCTCAAACGGCACTTTTTAGAGCCATTTAACCGTATTGCTGTTGCACAATAATCTCACAAAATCAGAATGGGAAGAGTCGGAGCATCGTACACTGCGAAGGAGAAACTGGTCCAGGGTACGAAAAATAAATAAAAAACAGCGCGGGGAATTAGTATTAAATAACAACAACTTGGCGATTAATTCTATTGGTCCGAAACGTCCAGGGTACGAAGCTTGTGAGTGACCAAAAAAACAGCGCCTGGTATTTATAAACAACAACAACTACAACTCTGCGATTTTTTTTGTTTTTGTTTCATTTTTTTTTTTTAGAAAATTGAGGGCGTCTTATCCATGTAGACTTTTTCCCCCAGATTTTGGAGTGAAAATAGGGGTGCGACATATACATCATTGCGACTTATAATCGCACGAATACGGTACAAGCTTGAGTAAAACCCTTAACCAAGGTTGACTAAAAACCTTAACCAAGGGGAATTAAGTAAGTAATTCAAGGTTAAATGTAGGTCAAGGTCAAATATAGGTCAGGAGTTGTTGATGTACATCACTCAAATAAATGAATGTTTAAATTTGTTTTGAGCATTTGTTCCCTATTTAACAATGAAGAAAATCAATAATCCACTCGTAAAAATAAAACACGCATTTAACTTGAAAACAGGGGGTACAACTCTTTAGACACAAAGCTTATCTGGAGCTCTGCTAAACTATCGTATGTCACATAATTAACCCTTACAGTGCAAAATAAAATTTGTCGT